>OX632362.1:852500-1447500 GCA_951751655.1 Ophion costatus
AAGGGGGACAGTTATGCAATTTCGAAAAATCATGAGAGCTTCGTGCCTCGGCATTCGATCGAGACGAGGAGAGTACAACTCGCAGTGTCCCTCGTTGCGCCGCTGAAAAGCTCATCATGTTGATGGGCTGCGTTTCTGTGTACGCGTATTTGCATACACGCCAGGCTATTTATCGGGGCTGTTTATCTTTCGGGCTCGAGATTGTCCGCGGCTCGATGGTGTACGCGGGAGACGTGCGGAGAGGGCGGGACAAAGCTCGAGAAGGGAAAACGGGCTTGCGTGTGTAACGCTTCGCGAGCGATTTCGGTGTAATTTGAGGAAGCCGAGCGAACCCCGTGTCAGTGGTGCACCCTTCGGAATCCCGAAATTTCAACGACGAATTGCAAACCTCGTCGACGAAATTACGTTTGACGAGTCCACACTTGACCAAAGCTTCTCTACGACCTTCGTCAACCATTTTGGGCAAGGTTCCGAACCCCCCACCACAATTTTGTACAAACCTTCGTTTTAATATTTTAAGACAACCCCTAAAGGGATTTTTGGCGACGCGCAATAGTTTTCGAGATTCGAAACCTTACACTTGAAAAAAAACTTCGAAATGAAATATCTCGAAAACTATTGCGAGTCGCTAAAAATTCCTTTAGGGATTGTCTTGAAATGTTAAAACGAAGGTTTGTACAAAATTTCAGCTCGATCGAAGGAGAGGGAGAAGGGGATTCGAAACACTTGAAAAAAAACTTCGAAATGAAATATCTCGAAAACTATTGTGAGTCGCCAAAAATCCCTTTAGGGGTTGTCTCAAAATATTGAAAGGAACGTCTGTGCAAAATTTCAGCTCAATCAGAGGGGGCTCTCGAAACCTTATCCATTATTTTTCTTCTGTTTACGTCCGCTAGTAGTATACAATTTTGCTGTTGTCCTTCTCTTGGTTTGTCGTATTTTGCTGACCCATATTTTATTTCAATTTTTTTTGGACGCTCGAAATAATCTGAAAGCCCGGACTGGTCTCCAAACATTCATTGGTGAAAGGCGAGGCTGTGAAAACACTTTTCGTAAGATGACTATATAACAAATTTTTTCACAAATTACATTCGCACGAGATCTACCTTGAGCACATGTTGTTCGGGTTTGTTTGGGTTACGGCTTCCGATCACTGGTTGACATCGGAAATCCTCCCGATTTTTCCGTGAACACCGGAGCGTGATAACGATGAGTTTTTCCACTTCGACCTACCGTGTACACTCCGTATGGCCACCGCTCATGAAATTTCATTTCTTTTTTCGCACGTCCCAAAAAAAAGACGGAAGATAAAGAGCAGATCAAATTCAGTAAAAGTTATCGGTGGGATATACGGTGAGAAAGAGAGGGTGAGAGAAAAACGCTCGGGAATCTCTCGTTCCCTTAAGGCGTTACCCCCACTTGTAGCGCAAACAAAAGGCCTTTTTCATGAATTTTTTTAAAGAAAACTACAAAACTTTTTTAATCGATCAATATACCATCTTAAAGAACACATCTTGAAGAACTCTCAGTAATTTTTTTATTGAAAAATATTACATTGTTTAGTGGCAAATGGCCGTCAATGAAATAATGTTTTTATATACACGGTTTGCGGTGACCAACATTGCGGCGAAGTGGATCATCTGGAAAAAAAATGCGGATGGATTTAGTCAAATATAAGTATAAACTAGTCTTTAATCGAAGGATTTTGAAAAATATTCATTTTTCACAAAATGGCGGACAGTCAAAGTTAATGGTTCGATTTTAACGAAAAAAAAACGGCCGTTTTTTGGCTATAAAACGGCCATTTTTTTTCCGAAAAAAAAATCGTACGATTAAAGACTACATTTTTATGTATTAAATAAGCCTGCAAAATTTCAAGAAGATCGGTTCATTAGTGTTCGAGTAATTTTGGTCACCGACTTCAGAAATGCCATTTTGAGAAAAACGCGTTTAAAGTTTCAATTTCAGTTCTTCAATTCACGGATTCTTCTCTTTCAACGCTCATATCTCAGTCAATTTTGTTCGGATCGACTTGAAATTTTCAGGACATATTCTCAGATACTTATACTTCAAAAAAATGCAATAAAAAAAATCGATTTTTTCAAAATCGCAAGTGGGGGTAACCCCTTAAATTCCAGCGGATAATGAGCGGCAAAAAGTTTCCGCTCGTGCAGCAGCATCCGGTCGTGCGATGCATTGTAAAGTCCCTTGAATCTCGCTGGCTTCCGTGCCTCGTACAGCGACTATACACACTGCAAACGAGACTGGACAAATTTATTATTATTTGTATTGTTCGCGGGTGAAAGATTGTGTGATAATCTAAAATGAATAATCGCGGGCGGAAGTCTTCGAAATACTGCCGAAAAATTCTGTATCCTATGCCAATCAGCAATCGATTGCTGATTCGTTTCCCAAATTTTGGGGAAATGTTCCGTCCTATTGAACGGTTCCTCTTCTAGCTCAAAATGCAATTGCGCCCCGAATTTTTTCCAAATACCTTTTTGCAGAAAATGTCAAAACGGTATCCCGCGTGAGAACACTTTCTTCAGATTTCCATTCGAGCCATAACTTCGTAATTTTACTCTCGAGTTGAGAAAATTAGCGGCGTTCGATATTTCCAAGCAGAACCCGGGGCTTTTGCCCTCTTCTCCATATTTCTTTTTCTTCGCGTTATATCCACTCTAGCGCATTTGGGTGCGGAAACGGAGACTGCGAGTGAGCCCGTTCACAGTTACCGAATGCAAGCCGTCCGCTTGCGACTCGGCGCGATAGCCCGTTCTTCCGGCAAATTGGATATTATTGAGAGTGAGAAGTGGCGGAGTGATTCGAGGCTCCGAGAATCTCTCGTATTTTCCCGACCATCTGTATTAGAGATTTCTCCATCCCTGCCGCAGTGCCACTCATAGTCAATTCGAGTTTTCAGGTTAATTTTAATTTCGGTTGACTTGAATTTCGGCGAATTTACATTTAGGCCAATTTTAACGTAGGTAAATTTTCTATTGACCCTTGTTTCCTTGCAGAACAGTATAAATAATACAAGACCCATGGACATGATCGTTCGAAGGTGCCAGTAATGGCGACTCGCCGCATTGGCGATGCGAATGTTTGTCAGCCCAAAGCGACGACGAGGACTTCGACAACCATATTTTATACTTAGAACTACCATTACTAAAAACAAATCTCAAACGTTTCGGGTGAAACGTTTGGTCTCACGTGACCTATACCGTTTGCTACGAAACTAAAGACAGTTTGGGTACGAAGAGAACTCATGGCTATGCGATACTCGTTTATCGCCGAGCTCATTTCATTCTGTATGTTTCGGTTGCCCCTCTCCGCTCTTCGGAAACTGTTGCTCAACACTCTGCTCTCTTCAACGCAATGTAAAGTATACGGGAAAGCGGAAGTAGCAAGAGAAATCGGTCTACCCACAAGACCGAAACGTGGATAATATGTCGAGGGTCGCCCGTGTTCTCCAGTCTCGTCTCTACCGCCTCGAAAGCTCTCGCGAAAACGAACTTATGTTAATTTATTCGAGACAATGCCGTATACGGACCGACTGCCACACCGCTAAGGAACTTTTCATCACCGAGAGGAAAACCGCACCAGGTTTCCCCGAAAGCTACCGCCTCCAAAATGTTTCACCGTCACCACGTTCGCCACTCCCGTGTGGCAAACTCCATATTCATTGCTCCCTCTTCCACAAAAATGAAATGGCAAAGTTTTTCCTTGAATACTTCGGGCTTGCAATTTCTCAACCCAGTCCGTCAGCGTTGTCAACGGCCGATAATCGTTGTGCTGATAGGGCGAAGCGAGATAAACGTTTTTGCATTTTTTCTGGAACCTGGGTGATTTTCCAATGAGATAGTAGATCCTTTTAGGTCGCAGAAGATCCCTTTAGGACCTAGAACGTCTCTCTATAATATAGAAGATCTTTCTGGCATCTGAAAGATCTTTCTAAAACCTAAATCATCCTTCCGGGACCTAGAAGATCATTCTGAAACTGAAAAGGTCCTTCTGGACGTAGAAAATCCTTCGAGGAATCAAATGATGTTTCTAAAACAAAAACGTACTGGGCCTAGAAGAGGACCATTCTAGAAAATCTGGCACGTTCTTTTGGAACGTAAAATATCTTTTTGGAACCTAGAAGCCCTTTCGAGGACTCGGGTGATGTTTCTAGGATCTCAACGATCTTATTAGGAATGCGAAATTTTTTAAGAAACTGGAAGATGTTTCTGGGACCTAACAGATCTTTCTAGAACTAATAGGTATTTTTATAGTCTAGAACGTCTTTCTAGGATCTTGAAAAACCTCGTATTAGTTTCATTACATTTCAACGCTACAAACGGGTACAAACGATTCTCTTTTCAATCGCGTTTATTAAAATCGTTTAGCTCCAAATGGGTTTAGCTCTAAATCGTGCGAAAGCTTTTTTAGCTCCTCACGTAACATCGTTCGATGTGAGTCCTTGGTCTCCGGTACCGTCGACTTCAGCGTCTGAAGAACTTTTTCGCTACCGGCATTTTCGTAGAAAACACTGGCCTTAGAAGCGCAGAACTTAGAAAGAGGGGGAGGGAGAGACGAGGAAAGAGACCGCGAAAAACGACAGTAATCGTAAAAAAAAATAAAAAATAAGCCATTTGGGATTCCATTCTTTCTTACAGATGTGAATTTTCGACATGTTACGAATATTCGCATGGAGGCTGTTTCTAGTCAATAAGTAAACGTCGCCCGAGTACAGCGAGGTATAGATAGATTCTTTTATTATTTTCGTCGGCCATTGCCATTTTCGTGGATAAAAATAATTGCGTTGCAACGCTAATCAAAACCAGGGTGCACTATCCTGTACTGTCTATAGGTCCATGACTATCTCGAAGTACACGTGGGCTGTATCGATGATCTGTACAACGATGTACTTTCTTTGTCGTTCCGGCATCGAAAGTTCCAGCATTCTTCGTCGTAATCTCACTTTCCCTGCTCGAGGGTTTTGAGTAAGAAGAAATACGATAAGGACGTATTTAGTATCTGGAGGTGATAACAATTTTATGTGAATGCAGGATTTGCTAAGTATCATTTTGTCGGTAATCGGCGGAAACGTACGGCCACGAACATATCCATGGATACCGTGGAGAAACTCAGGGCCGTTAGGACTCGTGGTTGCCACATCAACATTATGAGAATGTTCGTCATGAACGGTATCTCGCCGGATCCTGGCCACCCGCTGCTGTACGCGGCAGCCCGAAAAGACTCGGTCTATTTTTAACGGGGGAAAAAAAAACAATCAGTAGGTAGGCACTCGGAACATTTGTCACGATTGCAAGCTCCGATCAGTCAGTTTACTTGGTTCGAGGGACCAACCTCGCTCGTGAGAAACGTTCCGATCCATCCGAAAAACGACGTTTGCAAAAGCTTGACGATTATGTACAGACCGGATGTCACGATACTTTCCGAACTCATCTATCAGAAATGCAATAAATTGCCAGAATGACGTACCTGAGTATTACGCGTGAAGCACTTGAACGTTGCAGACAGTACCTTGCTCATTTGGTAGATATTTGCGCACAAAGTAAGCGCACTGGTGAGTATGGACCAGAGGAGAATCGGTCCGTAAATACGTTCGAGGGTGTCGCAACATTTGCTAAGAATCCGACGACGTAATACGAACTCTCGGATGAGAGCGTGATGGTCGTCGGTTGACTTGACACTACTCATGCGATGAGCGAGGACACGAAATTGCGTCGCGATTTGAAATATGTAAAAGCCGAGGGCCGAATCGACACTGACTATTACGCAACCCGCGCCCATGGACGTCATGCTTTCCATAATGTAGTGGAGAACGTAGATTGGGGGACTGCTCCGAGGGTTCCAAGGATACTTGGCGTGAAAGGGCAAATAAAACTTGATCGGCGTTACACCTTTGGATAGTTGAATTATTATCGCTATTACGGGACCGAGAACGTAAACCACTGCGGTGATGATAAAAAAACGCGACATCACGATGGTCGATACATAGAAGTACTTTATCGGAGAGAGTAACACGCTCCGAAACTCGGGAACTGAAAAGTCTTTGCGAAACGTCTCGTCGAGAATTTGGTGGGTCATTTTGATCTCATCGTGGTTTAGGATGAACAGAGATATCTTGAAAATAAATATACGCACGAGAAATAACAACGCGGCACGATAATTGCAAGATTCGATTAAATACTATGTTGTCGTGTGTCGGAATAGATACAACAGGTTCACCATAGGTCAATTAAACGGACACTCGTGCTTCAAAAATTGTCCAACTAGTACTGAAAAAGTACTCGACGAATAGGGTTTCTGATTTTTCGACTTATTTTTTTTCTCGGGACGCGAGAACTCTCCACTAGGCATTCCCGGGAACTCGCAAATTTTCGAGAACTTTCAAAAATTCAAAAAAAAAAACATTAAATTATTAATCAAATGCAAAAAAGTACGCTTATTAATAATCATCAACATTTATTATTTATTCAGCCTTGTTTCGGTCAAAATTTTCATTACTTACACATTTTTTAACAAACCCAAACTAAATTGCACTTTGAGTACAGTCGTAAAAAAAATTGAATTTGTCTTTTTATTGAGAAGTAAGTACTTTGAATATTTATCTTAGCTTCCTTCTTGAGGTAAGTAAAAATATCAATCGCACAGTCTGTCAATTAAACAAATAGTAGATTCACGAAGTATCGTCATAAAAACAATCTTTAAATTAAAGTTACGTACAGTACATATTTCTTCCTATAAATAAGTAGAACTTTTAATCACACATAGTCCTTTAAATAAATAAAAAATAAAATTATCAATAACACAATCAACTAAAGAGTATACTTTAAGTATTTGCCAATGAATCTTTTGACTACACAGTGTTTCAATTGGGTACATGAAAAAACAATGAGAATCTTCAAAGTAGCCTACCTTATTAGCCTTGAAAACATAGGATAAGATTTAAAAAATCGGGATAAAAACATAGGATAAGATTTTTTTAAACGCGAAACCGCTTCATTCGCCAACCTATTCATCTCTATTTTTAATGAAAATGTTTCAAAAATACGAGGGAATTTATAGCACCATCTGATAATCGCTTTCTGCTGTTTGTGACATAGTTTCCAGATAATGAGAATATCCGGTCATTTTCTGTAGATGTTGACTTTACTGTCATTAAAGCTTTATGTAAGGTTTCAAGATTCGGCGTGTTTTTAACAGTTGACTCAAATAGCTGAAATTCTTTTTTTTTATTAAGCTTCTTCTTATGTGAGCTTCGGCATTACTAGCAGTAGCTGCTCTCTCGATAGCCCGTTTCGGTTGGACCTCAAAAGTTGTGGTATTACGATCGTGTTCGTTATCTTGAGTTTGAATTTTGGCGTCATTTTTTACTGAGTTTAAGCTGCCTGGAAATAATATATTATACAGCTCTTCTGCAAATTTGTTTGGGTTTCATTGTCATTCTGAAATGCCATTGAGTTGTGAAGATACCTGGTTGAAGAAATCAGGTTAACATTTCGTCTGTCATTAATCTTCTTCTTAAGACTTTCCAACAACTTTGTTGCAAAATCGTTTTCTATCGATTTTAGTTTATTAATCAACACCCAAACAAACGTGCAGCAAGGCTCGTGTTAGGGACGGCACGATCACAATCAAGACGCGATTTCTCGGATTCTCGACACTTTTCCCTCGTCTCGAGTAAGGCCAAATTACCAGGGAATTCTCGCCCCGAGAAGTCTCGACCAGAAACCCTATCAAATATTCGCTAAGACGTGTCATCAATGTCATCGCCTGTCGTTCGGCCAGCTAATAATGACTTCTTTCGTTAATAATCTTTTGGAATACTGAAAAATCTTTTAACCGCAACGTGTTATGTTCCTTGTTGACGCATTACCCTCACTAGCGTACTACCGGCACTGACGCAAAGCCCCAAAGACTTGGTCACTTGGCTCACGTTTGAAATATTATAAATCATTGAATTAACATCCGCCATAAAGAGGACGGCCGAGCTGAACGAGTAAGCAGCGACTAGAAAATTGATAGGGTGCTGTGATCGGCGAGCTGGCCAGAGGCCGGAAAGAAAAAACAGCTGTTTGATGGTGCTTGCGTATTGCTCGTATTTTTTTTGTTCGTTATCCATTTCCTCGAACACTCGAGACGCGAATGTCTCCAACGACGAGACTACGGACATAGCAGGAGAGCGAGAGAGAGAAAATGCAATTTTTAGTTCATAAAATAAAAAGTGAGCGGCGAGGGAAAGGCCGAGCATATTTGAATAATAATGAAATCGAATTGACAGCGCGCCAGACGCTTGGGCGCATTTTCCGTTTTTTCTTATTCGTGCGCGGAAAACTAAGTCCGAAACAAAAGTCGGAGTTACATCTATAATCGCGCACAGTAACTTTTTCATTCGTGCAAAGTGTAGACGTACATTTTCTACAAAGTGTTGGAATTGCAGTTGTACTTCTTCATTCCATAAATAAATAACGCCTTCTCTTTCTGGTGCGCGCGACCCTCTGACACTCGTGATGCACAATTTGTCGGAAAATGGAGTCGGGCAAAACTTAGCGATCGATTTGTCATCTCAATTTAAGAATAATACTTTTACAATTGCCCTGTATGGTAAAACCTCGCGAAACGGAAATGAAACAATTTCTAGAGAGAGGCCATGGCAGAAATAAGTTGTGTAGCTCTGACGTCTATACCTACTATGCAAAACTAATGGTACCATGATGGCACCATGATGGTATCATAATGGTACCAGCCAATGGTACCAGCCAATGGTACCATAGCGTCGAATTGTTATCGATCGTTTTGAAACTGTGCGTATAACGCGTACATTGTTTCCAAAGCGTTCTAAGTTCAAGAAACCGGAAAAGAACAATGCGAGTGTACTGATGCGTGCCAGGTCTATTGCGCCTGCGTGGCGAGAGGTATTTTTACGGAAATCTATCGGAACCAGTGCTCTCTAAACGAACGACTCACAGTAGCTAATCTTTCCCTTTCCTGGAAAAGGTAACATCACTACTCATCCCGGGTACGTTAATTAACTTACTTATAAATTCAGGCTCCAGCATAGAGGTGATGTGAAAAGCGGCATAAGTGCTGTACACAATTTCAAGACAAGTGCATCAACATCTGTCGTAATTGCGTTCGAAAACATTGTCGAGTTCATTCTCATCCCTGAAAGTGGATGTCGTCTAGTAAACGAAGACTGATTATGGACCAAACGGATAAAATATTTGTACGAAGGTGATTATATCAGCAGCTTGCCAACATTGTCTTCCGTTATTAATTTATTATATTTTGGACTAAGTTGGAAGAAAATGAACTTTGAAATGAATTTTTTCAAAAAAAAATTTGGTTTCACTCAAAGCATTTAATCACGCCATCACTATACTATTCACTCGAAGGAAAAAAACATAAAACTGATTCTAGTTGCCTCCCATATAGTTCTCGAGTTCTATGTACTTTTTATCGATAGTTCTGTTGTTAGTAACGATTTTTTTCGATAGGGGGGGGGGGGGAGCACCGTCAAAAAATTTACTCGAGGGTACCGTCGTAAATATTTGTCAGACGAGGAAAAGTTTTGAAGATATTTAACAGAAATCTTACGGGGATAACCAAAACGCAAAAAAAAATTAATTTTCACAAAAAAAATTTGGTTTCACTCGAAACATTCAATCGCGCCATCAATCTGCATTTTTAGTCTCTCAGATTATCATTGATGAAAAGAATGCTGTTAATGGTGAATAGAATCACAACGATTGCATTAGTTTGACCCCAATTAATTATAAATATCTTCGATGGGGTAAAGACCAAAGTAGCTTAAAGGTCGTCGCTCATTTATCAACCCGGCACCCGACCAGCATCGCCTCGCCTCGAGCGGTTGTCATTTCTTATGTGGGCTTCCCATACATATGTACTCACTTGTCAACTCCGTAGCGTCACCCAATCGCCTTGCTCGCCAGCTGTCCATATGCGGACGGCGAGTGAACTATTCGGTAACGTAGCAATGCCTTCGGGTGGTTAAAAGTGCTTTCCAATATTTATCCTATTAAAAGTACCTATGTGGAGCGTGTTGTGCTTTGGTGGATAAATGTGTAATGGTATCTCGGTATAGTTTCGCGACATCTCACCTCGTACAGTCGGAGTTATCGGAGCACTCGAAACATTGGATATCTTTATTTATTTTTTTTGCAAAATCTTCATCGAGAGGTCACCTTTGATCCCAAGGGTATATATAATATCTTAACAAATTTACATTAGCAAGCATCGAACCACTTCAACTACATAACGATCGACGGAAAATCTTACACCGTGCACAAAAAATACTTTATTCACACAAAAAATAAGTACGAAGGTCTACATTACCTCAATATGAAGTGCGTGTTCTGTACGTCTGACATGAATGCTAGCTCCACCGAAAATGGATATTCTTTAAACATAAAGCTGCCGCTGGATCAAGCTAAGGTGTCTGGTCGTAAAACCAAGCTCACCCCGGACGTTTCGTTTTGGCTGATGTTCGATTAAGGTAATTGGCGCCATTTATGACTGCCAACATTGTGGCTGTCGCCAAAATTCACTATTGCAACCGGATTAAAGAAACTCGTGAGGAACAGTTGACTCGAGTTACCGATTTCATTTGGAAATCACGAAGCCTCTTGGTTGGTGCATATTCCATTGGGCGACATCACAATTGCCGGGAGGTGTACTACGTGTGTGATCGTCAGTGGATTACGAAGGCTTATTTTTCATCAAGAGTCCGCAGCAAGAAGTAATACGAGAGAGCGGTATTCACGATCTGAAATCAACTAGAACTGTATTAGCGTGAATGGAACGGCATATCAGTTGATTAGCAAATACCTACTCCTATCACAATATCTAATGATATTGGATAAAACTGGCAGGCCTTCAGGGTCAGAGGTTTGCACATTAGCATCGTGAGTACGTTGGATGAGAACGATTGGTCGCCGCAGCCGGGCCATCCGCTGCAGTAGATCGCATCGAGAAGAACTTCGGACTGTGCGATTGAACGGACATGTAGCAATCGGAGAACAATATGAAAGGTCTTTTTTAGTAGGCGTACCTCGGTGGTGAGGAGTAATCCGTAGGTTCCGTAGAGCAGAGTTTGCATGATCTTCATGAAAATATAAATGCCAACCAACGGGGCATTGTCCAAGCTGATCTATAATTTATTCGTAAAAACCTCAATGCACACGAGCAGGAGTTTATCCGTACTGTAATAAATTGGGGACGGACTTTGGAAGTTCACAACAAGACCCACGTTCATCATCAACTCCTTGGCGTTATACCTGCGATGCTTGGAAGATGTTTGCGCAGATGATAAGGGCACTGGACGTCAGCATCCATAGGATAATAGGGCCGTAGATCGTTTGGAGTTGGTCCCGACATTCTACCAATATCTGTCGCCGTGTAACGCATTCCTTTATGATACTCGAATGATCGTCGGACGATGACAGATTGTACATACGGTAGGACAGCACACGAAGTTGACTGACTATTTGGAAGACGTAGAAGCCAAAGAGGGCGTCCGTGCTCGCTGTTATCATACCTACCGCGTAACTCGCTCCCACCTCAATCACGTAACAGATGAGGAACAAAACGTTGCTCTCCGGCAAATCATACTCCGATGGAAAGGGCGTGCGATATCGTAAAACTTCGACACCGTGCGATAGTTGAATAATAATCGATATGAGCGGACTCAGATTGTACATGCAGACAATACCGAGGGTTGAAAGCGACAGGCAGAGTGTCGGACGATCAAAATATTCGATCAACGACAGTAGCGCGGGTCGATAATTTACATCTGCCAGGTCAGCGCAAAAATTTTCTTCAAGAGTCTCGTGCAATTCGACGAGGCGATCACGATAAAACGAGAAGATAACGACCTTTTGAGGAAATTGAATAGACTGTTACGGCTATCAACCTACGAGCCTCGATGCACATTATTCGTATTGACAGTCGCTTGGAAAATTACCTTCAACAGGATCGTACAGAAACCGATGGCTATTCCAAAGCTTCTCGTAAGCAGCGCAAAATTCCCGATGTTACTCACTACCAAATGCATGATACCGTAAGTCGTGACGATGCTCACAATCGATTGAAAGACGACCACTACTCGAAGGAATCTGAAAGTCACGCGACCCGGCCATAGACCGGCCAGTAGCATGAGTCGTTTAACCATGCGAGCGTAACTTTTGTACCTTCGCAATTGCTCGTCCATTACAACAAGCATTCGAGAAGCGTACGATGCAAGCTGACAGTTAATGACGTCCCCGTTTAGGGATAGCTCAAAACTGTAGGGGGTGGAAGACAATCATTGAGGGGAACTTTGAAATGTACATGTGAAGTGCTTTAATATCAGAAAATTGGCTTCTATAGCCAGTGCAACCGGTTATTATGCATCCTCGCTAATCGGACCTTCGAAGCAGCATCGGGGAGACAATTTGTGAAAAACTCGAGCACGGGAAACCATTGTTACACTGTCGTAGGATAAGATAATTGCCGATTCGGGAGACTTGGAACATTTAGTCGGTACTTGTCTGGAAAAATGAGTGCGCAACATACCGCATTGTCGATACGATCGATTCAGTTGCACGACTCGCATGTAACAAACTTCGTCACGAAGAGTGACTATGAAACGAGGCAAGATCTGAAAGCTCTGGTATAAAGAGCAGATAACCACATGTCGGCGAGCTTCGTAAGTAAACATTTATTATTCAACCAAGATTCATTCTTTTTTACTATGAACCGTGAGTACGACAACGAAAAACGATCATATAGAACCGCCCATCTCTTCATCATCTCCCAGCAAGCAACTTGCCACTACAATGCATAATTTGTAATAAAATAAACACTAACATATGGTGATTTATGTCTAGGTCTCTCACCGTTTTTACTTACATTAGAACACTTACGGTTACTGGCTAATTTCACTACGAGAACGTAAGAGAGGTGAAGGGGAGAAATAGAGAAAATGATGAGGAAGAGAGACCTCGATAGCGCTGTAAGGTAGGTGATTGCTGTCGAATTTTACGGCTTATTTTTCATCGTGTCAGGGGACGAATGACAGCTACATTATTCAGGGCATTTTTTTCTCGGTGTTTTCAAATATCAGCCATTTTTATTTAAATGGCACGACTGACGATAATTGCACGGCTCTCAATCAAAGACAAAAAAATAATACCACACCATCGCGTCGATCATACCCGTGTAGAAATTTGAGTCGGGAAAAAATACTGTCCCTCATCTGCCTTCCTTTGATAATATCAGGCTCTGGTCGGGCCTTCCACTCTGGAATAGGTTCACAATGTAACGGGTCTAAGGCTGGGTCCCGATCCGCCGGTTCTTTTCTGGGGAACTGATCAGGAACGGGACGGAGAACAAGCGGTAAATGACTAGGAAAGATGTGGGGAATAGATCGGGAAATAACCTGGAACAAACGAGGAAACTAAAAATAGCATTTCAGCGTTTTTGGAATCCTTGAGGAGGTAAAATCGGGAGTGTATTCAATTTAGTATTTCGACAATATATTGTTTGTTGGTTCCCTACTTGATAAGGTAGTATATGAGTGTATACATACGCTTGCTCGCATCTCCTGATAGGCAAAGTGATAGAAAAATATACACAAATCACTATTTGAGCGAAAAAGGCCTAGATTGCAAAGGGTTACTTTGCAAGTATCGCAAAATTATAAGCGTAAATGCACGCTCACAGGACGAACGTCTATCCTCGTACGATGGTACCTTGTTGAGGCGACGCGATCCGCTTGTAGCCAACTGTTGGATTGTTCGCAAACTACATTCAGATAAAGTTTTCCCGGTCAGGACATTGATATTTCCCAACATGGAGACAAGGCGTTTGAAAACCACGAATGACTGCTTTACTTTTTTGCCTCATAAAATCATTTGGCTATTCTTTGTGCTCAAATCATTAGCCATCATAATCCCGGTATTCATCATAAGCATTGTTAGTTATCCTTACTTTTTATCATTGATAACGTTTTGACCCTCGAGCCCAGCCCCTGCTCCATCGGACTTTTCCTGTTCTTGAGCCGGAAGAAACATTTTAGAGGAAGAAAGGTGGATTCAGACGGAGATGTAAAAACAGGAGTCACCGTGTACCTAGACAATGAAGTGGCGGCGAGTTTTTGAGAAGGTCATAAAAAAACTTTCAGTGCGACTGGAAAAGTGCATTCAAGTGAATAGCTATTATGGTGAAAAACAATGCTTGAACACACAACTATTTTAAAACCTTTTTTAATGATGCTTTTTTAGATTTTGTAAAATATGAAGACCTTCCTTTTGCGCCACGTCTTGTATAATTCATTTTTTTAGTCACTAAACGTTTTTCATTTGAATGTTTTTATCTACATTTACGACCATAGCACGTCAAAAAATTGAATGTATTGCGGAATCTGAGCACAAACAGAGTTATGTAACCAAAAAACGTCTGGTTGTATTCCTTTGTTCATGAGTCGCATTTTCACCAAACAAAATTTCTTCTCAATATCTTCTTGAGACGAGAACGAGACTACGAGCGAGGTTGCATTACAACAAAAAAAACCTTAAGGCCGCCAAAACCTCAACCGTCTGACACTTCTCGTGGAGAAATCTGAGTTGGCAAAAGGTACTGCCTCTCATCTGGCTTCCCTAGATAATATCGGGCCATGGTCAAACCTTCCAGCGCACATCCAGTTCGCCATGTAACAGGTCTTAGGCCAGGCCCCGATCCGCTGTCCCCTTTGGGAATGATCTGGAACTCGCGGCGAACTGAGTGGGAAATTATGAGGGAAGTCATAGAGAATAGACCAAGCCTGGACAGGATCAAGTACTATGAAAGGTTTTTGGGGATATATCCGAGTAAAATAGATAGTATTAGGTGGTATTGAAACTTATTATTTTACACGTATCACAATCACAAGCCTGAGTGTCCGCTGCGCCGTTGAATACACGGTTAGATTTTCATAAGAGGGGTATTTTTCGGCGTTTCCAAACGTCAGCCATAATTTTTCTATGAAATAACTGACAGGAACTGCATGGGTCCCAATCGGAGTCGAAAAAAAACTCCACATCACTTTGATCGCGTTCAATTGCGATCACCATGATAAATACTTCTGCTTTATACTAAAGAACAGTTAAACGGCTATAATTACTGCACAAAGCAGCATTAGTTGAGGTAGCCTAATAAGTGTGTGTGTATAAATATATCATCAATTTTGTGCACTCTATAAACATTATTTATTTTACAGTTTTTACTGCCACATACCGTTATAACATATCAGAAAGTAGAATGCGTTGCGGACTCTATAGAAAAATATCTTTACGTAATAGAAACGATCGGCGAGATGCATATACAGGAGCGTTGCTTCGTTTGTCGGTCATATTTTCATCGAATAAAATTTCCTACCAATGTCTTCTTGAGACGATTCATCACCAAACTCACTAAAAGCACCATCACGAAGGTCGTCAACAACAACATTCGTTCAGTGCTTGGTACCTAGGGTACAGTATTCTTCGTCGTAATCTCACTTCCCCTCCTCAAGCGTTTGCAGCAAGAAGAAATACGAAATGGCCGTGTTTAGTATCTGAAAGTGATTATAATTTTCTATTGATACCCCATATGCAAAGTGCAGCGAAACAATTGTTTCCGGAAACCTACGGCTACGACCATATCCAGTGATATCGTCGAGAAACTCCAGGCCGTCAGGATCAGTGGTTTCCACATTAACATTATGAGAATACTGGTCATGAAAGATTTCTCACCGGACCCGGCCCACCCACTACTGTACACCGCATCCCGAAAAGACTCGGACTGTTGAAAAAAAGTATCCACCATAAGTGTTTACCATGATTGCAAAGTGTGATGTGCACAACTACCGGGATTCGCAAGACTACCTCGCTTGTTAGAAATGTTCCGATCCATCCGTAAAACAGCGATTGCAAGAACTTCATCACGATGTACAACAGAGACGTCGCTATACTGTCCGTACTCATCTACCACGAACGAGCAAGGTCCAGAATTAGTGTGCCTGCGACGTGAAGTACTTCAACGTCAGACTGCTCTCTAGCGATCGACGTTAATTCCTTTGAGGATTTCACGAGGCATTGACTTGCCCAACATTTTACGACCCCGGATTACTGGCTAAATGGCAACGATTGTTTTACAATTCTGGATCTCCGTTATGGATATTGCACTCCCTTGAGGCAAAGCTCGAAAATTCCAAATATCCTTAGAGGCTACATAGGCGTAATAGACTCGGGGAATCCTGAGTAAGGAGAAATCTCGTGGGGATACGAAAGTGCAAAGTGTGTCATGATATAATGCCGACTACTTATCTAAAATCTCATTTTTCTCTGATCGGGACCGATCTCGAAATCGAAAATATATATAGTTTTGAAAAGAATTAAGTCCCGCAAGAGTATTTGCAGTTTCAGGAAATAGGTATTCGCATATTCATGGACCCCAACACCGAAGCCGTGCAAACATCCGTTTTGAAGTCACTAAGTTTCGTGATCTATGTGTATTTTCGTAAAAAAATGATTTTTTCTGTGTCAGGGTGCCGCGATCGTTATCTTCTTTCTCATAAAGCCATTATTGCAAATACCTTGGTCAATCGATATATATTAGCGCACAAGCTTATCGCGTTGGTGATCGTCATCCAGAGTACCACCGGTCCGTAAGTACGTTCGAGAGAATTGCAACAATCGACGAGGATCCGACGACGCAGAACGCACTCGCGAATCAGATGCCGATAATCGCTGTCCGACCCGAGAATGCTCAAGCGATACGCAAGAACACGGAGCTGCGTTGCGATTTGGAAAATATAGAAGCCGAAGCCGACATCGACGCTCAGTGAAACAACACCCGTAGACATAGCGCTGAGGCTCTCAATAAAATAATGAACAACGTAGATCACGCTGTTACTCTTGGGGTTCCAGGGATATTTCACGAGAAAAACCAAATCGTACACGATCGGTTTGGCACCCCGGGCGAATTGTAATATTATTGATATAAACGGGCCTACACTGACAGCGACAGAGAGCATTATGAAAGTTTTCGATATCATCATGGTCGATTGATAAAAGTAATGCAACGGCGAGAGCAGAATACTTTGGTGCTCGGATCTTAAAAAGTCTCTGCGAAACGTCTTCTCGAGTATGCCGTGCATCTTCTTTATGTCATGGCGGTTCAACGAGTACACAGCTACCTTGAAAAAGAATAGAGTGCACACCAAAAATAATAAAATCGCAGTCATCGGGATATTTCTTTGATTTCTGCCTCAGCATGTTTCGGAACAGTGGTCAAAATACACATAGCCAGATTCGGACCTGTATCCTCAAGGGATGATGCAGATACCACTAAAGAGCTTGACCAAATGAACAAATATTTAGTAAGAAAGTTAATTATATAATTTGCTATTTTTTATTGGACATTATTCGGGTGATTCGAAAATCCGAGGTACTGAGCAATTTTTTTAGAGATAGTAACAGAATCCATCGAATGTAGGTGTACTCCACTTATGAATTACCTTCATTATCGCAGTACAGGCACTTATACAGGCGCACATTGCCTGGACTACATCACCCATGTTCGTCAAATTGTGAACGATGAAATTGATGCTCGCGACAACGGTGATGGATATACTGGATGAGTAAAGGAGAACTAGGTAACTACTAAACTTGGGTAATCCGGGTCCTGGCCAGAGACCAACGACGATAAACAATGTTTTTATCGTGCTGGCGTATTTCTCGTATGTTTTCCGTTGGCTGGTCATTTCTTCCGACATTTTGGATTACAATGCCGCAAACGGCAATGTCACAGTACACGGGAATAGATAGAAAGTGCGAGATTTTTCAGGTAACACTTTTCCCAGTCGGCGCATAAAAGTGATAGGAGAGCAGGAGAAAGATCGAACAAGTTTCAGACACGTTTCGATGATAATAAAATGATGTTGCGGAAGTGCAAGTTGTAGAGGTAAATTTGTCGTATTGGTGACTGCAAAAGTTAGAGAATGAGAGGATAATGCGTCGCGACAATTGTACCCACGCATTTCCCCCATTGTAGCTATTTCCATATTCGTGAAAAATATTTTCATCCAGGAACAGTTTATGCGACCTATTTCTATTCTTTGGTAAAATTGCAGTAACTTCTTTTCACTGCATACATAACTAATGATCTTGCGCAGTAGTATTCTTCTTTTCGCCCATCACCTAGGGGCTTTACCGGAGAATTGTTGGGACTTGAAGTTTAGTGATCGATTTGTCATCTGGGCATAAGAATAATGGCTTTAAAATTGCCCGCTGTCGCGTAGAAACTTTTTAACCAGAAGTGAAACTTCATCGAAACAGATTATTGCTATGAGAAATCGTTGCCATAATATTACCATAATGTTGCTAAATTGGTATGTCAATTGTTTCAATTGCATTGCTGTCCATATGCATGCGTTCTTTCTACGATAATCCACGTTCAAGAGACTCGAAAAAACGATACGATTGTGGTTATACGTGTGACATTTATTCCGCCTATCGCTGCCCGTGAGAGATGTTGTGACGGAAGCTGTTCGGAACCAGTGTTCTCCAAGTAAACGGCTGCGTACGTAGCTACCCGTGGGCTCTCGTACATAACGCACCGCCGACATTTCTTCTCCACCACAGCTGACCTGATTCTTCAACTTGGTCGCAAGTATAGGACGACTAAAGGACGGTACGAACGCTGCACAAAATGTTGAGGCAGGTACATTCATCTGTGATGTATTTGCCTTACGAAACATGATCGTATCAATTCGCATCTATTAGCACAGATGTTGCCGAGCGTACGAAACTTCTTTTTTGCGCTAAATAAATAGTCAACATTGTATTTACTTTGGCTGCCTGCGGATGATTCCCTGCCAATCCCAACAAACACAGCAAAACCTTCTTGCCTGTTAATCCGGGCTTGGCGATCGTTTGGGCCTGCTCACCGCGAGTGGACCACGATCTTTTTTAGTTGTTGTTCTCGTATGTGACCCATTGTTCATCGTCAGTCACCATCCGCTTCAAAATTGGGTTGATTTCGTTACGTTCCAGCGAAGAATCGCAGGCATAAATTCGGTTCAAAAAATTATTTTGCGCCAATTCGTGTGGCACCCATACATCGAGCTTCTTCTTGACCGGCCTTATGCAAATGGTTCTAAACGGTTTTCTCGCTAATCTTCAGTTTCTGGGCAATGGAATAAGTGCTCACATGTTGGACAGACATTTTAGATGATTGGCCTGCCAGAGATTGCCTCATCTTCGACGTCCATATTACCAAAACGGAATCGTTAGACCCACCGCTTTTCTGTTGCATTCGATACTGTATGGGATCCATAAGCAGCACAATTTTTTTTGGTCGCCTGCTCCGCGTCTTCACTTCGGTCGTTGTGGTACCGAAGAATGTATCGAATTTTCTCTTTGTTTACTTCCATTTTGGAACGCTGCAACACACAACTGACTTCACCAAACACAACACTGCCAAAGAACTTTTTTTGAAGCGTAATGTCACCTCTCATCACCGTACAGTATGACCCGATGCGTTGTATACATCTTGAGATATGGCTCACTAAAGACATCTAGCGGAAAACGCTCCGAACTTTTTACTTCACCTAATATATGCGCACAACGTGCATATATAACAGACTCCGTCACGAATATTAAAGACCCGACAAGTGCCTAAGACCTTTGTAAACGCGAATTCACTCATTCACCAATGTGTCTTTGTGTTTTACTTCCGACCGTAAAATCAACAAGGAAAAATAATCGTTTGGGGCCGCAAATCTCCGTTTCGTTTCTCAGAAAAAGATTGGCCTGTCTATTGCATACGTTACCAAAATTCAATGAGATGAACACTTGGCGATTTCGGTCTGAGTCCTCCAAGGTTTCTACTCAGAAGGTTTATGCTACCAATTGCACTAGGAAAAAGTAAGCCAGGTGCAAGAGAGGAAAAGGAAAAGAGAGGGAGGGAGAGACCCCGACGGTGCTGCTAGGTCAGTCCTTTCCATTCTAGGTTTATGTTTTTTTATTCTGCATTTTGACAGAGGGCAAATGGGATTCAATTTTATCAATCGGGGTTTTCGAACGTCACTCTTTTTAATTTCAATGACAAAACTGACAGAAACACCATGGTTCTCAATCGGAATTCAAGATAAACTCCGCACCATTACTCCGATCACGTTCGACCAAATCGAATACTTCTGCTTCATACTGTGGAATAGAGAAACGGCTACACTGACTGCACAAAGCAGCTAGGTGGGCTAATATATGGGTGTATATAAATATATAATTAATTTTATGTAGTCAGCAAATATGATGCATTTGATAGTTTTTATTGAGAAATACCATTATAATACATCAGAAAATAGAATGTGTTGCACGGCCTATGGAAAAATATGTTCATGTGACTGAAACAATCTGCGAAAATGCATATACAGATGCGTTGCTTCATTTATCGGTCATATTTTCATCAAGTAACGTTTCCTTTCGACGTCTTCTTGAGACGATTTCTCGCCTCCATTACTTTCAATAACTACCACCACCAGGATCGTCAATGACAATATTTTTTCAGTGCTTGGTACCTACGATAGATTCTTTTTCGTCGTAATTTCACTTGCCTTCCTCGATCGTTTGCAGTAAGAAGAAATACGAAATGGCTGTGTTTAGTATCTGGAAGTAATTATAATTTTGTATTGATACCGAATTTGCAAAGTACAGCTTAGCGATGTTTTGCGGACACCTACGGCTACGAACATATCCAGCGATATCGTGGAGAAACTACAAGCCGTCAGAACCATTGGCTTCCACATTAACATTATGAGAATACTGGTCATAAAAGGTATCTCGCCGGACCCTGCCCACCTACTACTGTACACCGCATCCCGAAAAGACTCGGTCTGTTGAAAAAGTATGCACGATAACTATTTACGATTGCAAAGTGCAACCTGACAGTTACCGAGTTTGCAAGACTACCTCGCTCGTTAGAAACGTTCCAAACCATCCGTAAAACAGGGATTGGCAAAACTTCATCGCGATGTACAACAGAGACGTCGCCAGACCCTCCGTACTCATCTATCACAAACGAACAACGTGAATGAGCCTCAGACGTGGAGAAGTTCAACGTCAGACTTCTCCTCAGCCGAAAATTTTACGATCCCGGATTTCTAGCTAATTGTCACCGTGGGATTTATAGTTCTGAATCCCCGTTATGAAAATTACACTCCCACGATGTAACACTCGAAAATTTCGGTAATCCTTAGGACCCGCACAGGGATATGGACTCGAAAAATCCTCAATGAGGAGAAATCTTCTGGGTATATGACTGCAAAGTTTGTCATGAAAGAATGACGATAACTGATCTTACATCAGATCTTTCTCTGATCGGACTTGAGCTCGAAAACAAAAATATATAGTTGGCAAAGATTTGCAGTTTGAGAAAATACTAATCATTTTTCATACTGTCGGGCTGCATGCTTGAAGTTATGCAAAGCTTTATTTCGAATCCGCTAAGTTTTGTGATTTATGTGCATTTTCGTAAAAAGCCAATACTACGATGCATTCTATGATGCGTTGGGGGGCCGTGTTCGTCATCTCCCGTCTTTAAGGTCATCATTCCAAATACCTTGCTCAATTTGTATATATTAGCGCACAAGCTTAGCGCGTTGGTGATCATCATCCAGAGTACGACCGGTCCGTAAGCACGTTCGAGGGAATTGCAACACTCACTAAGGATCCGACGACGCAGAACACATTCGCGGATGAGATGCCGATAATCACTGCCCGACTCGAGAATGCTTAAGCGATACGCGAGGACACGAAATTGCGTTGCAATTTGAAAAATGTAGAACCCGAAACCGACATCGACTGTCAGTGACACAATACCCGTAGACATAGCGCCGAGGCTCTCGATAAAATAATGGACGACGTATATCGCGCTGCTGCTTTTGGGGTTCCAGGGATATGTGAGAAGAAAAACCAAATGGCACGTAATCGGATTCACACCCCGAACAAATTGTAATATCATCGATATTAACGGACCGAAACTGACAGCGACAGAAAGCATTATGAAAGTTTTCGTCATCATCATTGTCGATTGATAGAAGTAATTCAACGGCGAAAGTAGAACCCTTTGGTGCTCGGATCTTGAAAAGTCTCTGCGAAACGTCTTCTCTAGATTTTCGTGCATCTTCTTTATGTCATTGCGGTTCCACGAGTACATAGTCACCTTGAAAAGTAAAAGAGTTCACATAAAAAATAATGGTATCGCAGTAATTCGTTGATTTCTCACTTGGCATGTTTCAGAAAAGTGATAAGAAATCCACATTGCCGGGTTTCGAACTTCACTAAATGAACAAATATTCCGTTACAGCATGTCATTAATTTCACTACTTTTCTTTCGAATGGCTAATTATCATTTTTTATTCGCCATTGGCCATTGTGTGGGTTACTCGAAAGTCAGAGGTATATAAGGTTTTTAAAAGGAGATAACCGAACCCATCTAGATGTGCTCCAATAATAAATTACCTTGACTATCGCAGTACTGGCACTTATGCAGCTGCACATAGACTGGGTTACATCACTCACATTTGTCAAATTGTGAACGATGTAATTAATGCCCGCGAGAACGACGATGGTTACGCATGACGAGTAAAAGCCCACTAGGTAATTACCAAACTTGGGTAAACCTGGACCTGGCCAGAGGCCAACGACGAGATATAATGTTTTTATCGTGCTGGCGTATTTCTCGTATCTTTCTCGTTGGCTGGCCATTTCTCCAGACATTTCAGATCACAACGTCGCGAAGGGCAATACCGCAATGGACGAAAGCAGATAGAAAAAGAGAAGTTTTTCAGGGAGTAGTTTTCTTAGTCAGCGCAAAAGAGGGAGAGGGCGAGGTGGAGAAAGATCGAACAAGCTTCGATAATAATGAAATAATGGAGCGGAAGCGCAAGTCACCCAGCTAAATTCATCGCATTCACGAGTGCAATAGTTTGAGAAATAAGAGGATAAAGTGCCGCGACAATTGCATCCGCGCATTTTTCCCATTGTACCTATTTTCATATTCTCGGAAAATAATATACCTTCGAAGAATAATTTATACAATCTATTTCTATTCTTTTATAAGCCTGCAGTCATTTCATTCCACTGCATGCATAACTTATGATCTTTTTCAGTGGTGAGCTTCTTTTCGCTCACCAACTAGGGGCTTTACCAGAGAATTAGAGGGACTGAAAAATAGTTATCGATTCGTCATCTATGCATAAGACTAATGGTAATACAATTTTCTTTCGTCGCGCAGAAACTTTTGAAACGGACATAGAACTGTAATGAAACGGATTATTGCTATGGGAAATTGTTGCCATAAAATGACCATAACGTCGACAAATTGGTTCCAATTATTATAAGTCTCTGCCCGTATGGATGCGTTCTATCTACGATAACCTAAGTTCATGAGACTCGAAATAACGACACGAATACAGTTATACGTGCGGAGTTTATTGCGCCTGTCGTTGCCTATGAGAGACGTTGTGACAGAACCTGTTCGGTATCTCGTCGTTTCTGATACGTAACGTACCGCCGACCATTTATCTTCTTCACCTCAGTTGACGTGATTATCTATTTTGGTCACAGGGCTGCCGAAAGACAGCACAAACGGTATACAAGTCGTTGAAACAAGTAAATTCACCTATATTGTATTTGCCTCGTGGAATATTGTCGAATTAATTCACATCTACGGACGCAAACGTTCCTAAGTATGCGAAAGTTTTCTATGCGCTAAATAAACGGTAAGTTTGCATAACAGATTTATAAATAGTAAACATTGCTTTCACTTCAGCTGTCAACCCGTCATACTGGGTCGACGATAGCAGAAAAGTTGAGTCGTCAGTGATTGCTTATAGTTTATCTAAAGCTTTGAATAAGAACACTACTTAATCTATTTGCACTGTTACCGTAGAATCGGACAGACAGAAAGCGCTTAGAGTGTACAGCCCTCGTGTGCTGTGATCACTTATAGTGATCAGGTCGAAAACCTCGAGAGCATCCAACCTTGTGCATGAGGCAGTGCTATTAGTCATACGGCATCATACAGTACAAAAAAGATCGACAATAGAGGAAGCAAACCTAGAGCGACAGATAACAGGAAGTAACAAATCTTACATTTCTCTACGGTACAGTAACGTAACCGTATATTGGCTCTGAAGCTGTTAACAGTAAGGATGTGGCGTGCGTCATACTCTGGTAGAAAGAGAATTGTCTTTACCTTTGCGCAGTTTTGCAAAATCTCACCCTGATTATATTGCTTTGCAACAAAGATCCGCTGATTGTAGCTGCGGAAATTCACTCTGGTACACCTGGAGTCGTCTGAGCGCTTGAATCAATGGAAATCTTGATGTATTGTAGAATCTTCATTGCCAGGATAACTTTGATCCCAAGTGTAGAAACAATATTATGACAAATTTACGTTACCGAGCATCGAACTACCTTATGGCACAGAAGGATCGACGGAAAAACTCGCAGCGTTCACAAAAAAGACTTTATTCACACGAGAAAGGAGTACGTAGATGGACGTTACCTTAATATAAAGTGCGTGTTCGGTGCATCGGTCATACATGCTCAACTGAAAGCGGCCACTTGATAAAAGTACGGCTGACATTCGGTCAAGTTGAGGCAGCTGGTTGTAAAAGAAAGCAAACCCGAGATATTGTGATTCGGCTGCTATTCGGCTAAAGTTGATCATTGACGATATTCGTGGCTATCTTTTCCGTTCAACCCGAAAGTGCGTTAACATTATGGCTGACGGTGACATTTACTATTTTCCCCGGATTAACGAAACCTCTAAGTAACAACTTGAGATTATAATTTCCTTTACAAATCAAGAAGCCTCTTGGATGGTGCATGTTCCATCAGGGGGCATCACATTTGTCAGGCGGTACCCTATGAGTGTGATCGTCAATGGATCACGAAGCCTTATTTTGCATCGAGAGTGCGTAGCAAGAAGAAATATGACAGAGCAGTATTTATTATCTGAAATGAAGTTCAATTGTATTGGCATGCATCGAAGGGTGTATCGGTTAATTGAGAAATATACCTACCGCTGTCACAATATCTAACGTTATTGGGTAAAACTGGCAGGCTGTCAAGGCCAAAGGTTTGCACATTAACATTGTAAGTACGTTGGACGAGAACAATCTATCACCGCAGCCGGGCCATCCGCTGCAGTAAATGGCTTCGTGGAGAACTTCGGACTGTCCAATTGAACAAACATGTAGCAATTGGAGATTAACGTGAAAGGTTTTTTTTTAATTATTCTTCCGTTGACACACGGGCCATTTTCACTCGGATGAAGTTTATATATAATGTCCACTTTCCTGAAATTGAAAAGTTCAATAATTCCGCACAACAATTTAATTTTATATTTTCGAATTTCATTTCGGCATACATGTCAAGAAGTATTGAAAGTGTATTCCCATTATCGTAAATAAAAACCCACCGAAGGGTCGTTATTGGCCAGGGGATGAATTACCATCCGGGTGAAATTGACCCGGTCTGTCAAAATCGTGGCTAGAGATAAGTGTGTCAACGAAAGGTGAAGAGTACCTCGGTTATAAGGAGCAATCCGCACCATCCGTAGAGCAGAGTTTGCATGAGCTTCATAAAAAAATAAATGAGAACTGGCAAAGATAAGAGCACATGGTCCATGCTGATCTAGAATACGTTCATGAAAATATTATGGTAGAGGTAGAGGTTTGCTCATACTGCGGTGAACCAGGTCGGACTTTGAAGTGGTCCACAAGGTATACATGCACCACAAGATATCGACATGGAATACCCTAGACTCGACTCAACGTCTACCTGCGAAAGGTGAAAGATGTTTGCGCAGATGATTAGAGCACTGCACGTCAGCATCCATAGAACAACGGGGCCGTAGATCGTTTGGAGGTGGTCGCAACAATCCGCTAACATCTTTTGGCGCATAACGCATTCCTTGATGACCCTAGGATGATCATCGGACGCGGCTAGATTGCGCATGCGGTAGGAGAGAACGCGGAGTTGACCGGCAATTTGGAAGACGTAGAAGCCAAAAAGGGCGTCCGTGCTCGTTGTTATCGCGCCCACCGCGTACGTCGCTCCCAGCTCAATAACGTAACAGATGATGAAGAAAACGCTGCTCTCCGGGAAGGGATACTTGGACGGAAAAGGCGTTCGATATTGAAGAACTTCTACACCGCGTGATCGTTGAATAATAATCAATATGACCGGTGTCACATTGTACACAAAGAGGACACCGAGCGTTGAACCCGCCAGCAAGATTGCCGGACGGTAAAAATATTCGATCAACGAGAGTAGCGCGGGCCGATACTTTACATTTTCCAAGTCTGCCCGAAAATTTGTTTCCAAAGCCACGTGCATTTCGACGAGACGCTCACGATAAATCGAGAAGATAACGACCTTTGGATTAAATTGAATCAACTGTTACGGTTACCGACCTTTGAGCTTCGTTATACGTTACTATCTGTATTGATGGTCACTTCAAAAAATTACCTTTATCAGGATAGTACAGAAACCGGCCGCTATTCCAAAACTCTTCGTTAGCAGTTCGAAATTTCCGATGTGACTCACCACCAAGTAGATGGTACCGTAGGACGCGAAGATGCTCACCATAGATTCAACGACGACGACTAATCGAAAGAGCTTCGAAGATGCGCGACCCGGCCATATACCGGCCAGTAGCGCTAGTCGTTTAACACCGCGAGCATAATTCTCGTACCGTTGAAGTTGCTCGTCCATTACATCGAGTAATCGAGACGCATACAACCCAACCTGACAGTTAACATCCCAGTCGAGAGACAGCTCGAAACTGTAGGACGACGGAAGATAATTGTCGAAAGCGACATCGAACCATAGATGTGCAACCGGAAAATTGTCTTCTATAGCCAGGGTAAGCGGTCATTATTTATTCTCGTTAATCGGACCTTCGAAGAAACAATGGGGAGAGAATTTTCGAATAGCTCGAGCTTGCGAATCCATTTTACATTGTTGTAGGATAAGATAATTGCCGATTCGTGAGTCATTAAACGTTTAGTCGGACAGAAAAATGTGCGCGCAACATGCCGCATAGTCGACACGATCGAGGCAGTCGTTTGCGCACAACTCGCGTGTGAATAACTTTGCCACAGACAGTGTCTTAAGTGCGACCTAAGATCGGTGAACTCTGGTCTGAATACCGTATAACGAAGTGCCATCGAACTTCATTATTGCGCATTTATACATCCACGAAGATACATTTTTGAATTTCTGGTTATGTAGCGGATAATAAAAGCGTATACATAAATATTTAATTTTTTTGTCGCTAATGAGTATTATTCGTTTGCCCGGTTCTTATGACACGTACGATCCTCGTATGTCGAAGAATATAATGTGTTACGCAGCCTATGAAAAAAATGTACTTCTGGAACCGAAACGATCTTCAAGTTGCATGCGTAGGTGCTTTGCTTTATTTATCGGTCGAATTTTCGCCACATAAAATGGCCGTTCAGTGTCTTCTTGAGACAGTGCATGACCCAACTTATCAAAACCACCATCACGCAAATAGCCAATGATATCTTTTGTTCGGCGCTAACTATCTAGGGTAGAGTATTGCTCGTCGTAATCTCACTTGCTGTCCAGCGTTTGCAGTAAGGAGAGATACGAAACGATCGCATTTAGAATCTGGAAGTAATGCTTTTGTATTGATGGTCGATTGCAACGTGCAGTTTATCTATTTTTTCCTGCGGAAACGTACGGCCACGAACATATTCAGCGATATTGTGGAGAAACCCCAGGCTGTCAGAACCAGTGGTCTCCACATCAACACGAACGCAATTTCGTTTGCGTTATTGGAGATATTTCATGACCTCATTCAGCATCACGAATTTGCGATACATCGTGACTTAAATTTGTCGTTTCAAAAGTGAGGGGGCGTACACACATTACGTAACGCAATTTAGGGGGGGGGGGGGTCTGACCAGGCGTTACGGTCTACGTACGCGAGGGTCAAGGTTTGCGTTACATCACGATTTCAGAACTGCCAGAAATAGCAAAGGTTCTGCATGCTCAAGTTTTGAATTTGAAACTTGCACGCAATTCTATCGCGAAAAGTTGACAGCTTTCCATACGAAATGTCTTGTTAGGGGGGAGAAGTCAAGTACAAGAACTGTCACAGAAGCCTTCAAACGTACCCAAGCAAAATTTGAAGAAAAAAAAATGTTTTATTTTTTATAATTCTTAAAAGTACATAAATTCAAAAATATTAGGTGTAGTAAAAAGAAATCCATTATTTTTGCATGAAATTGAAGGCAAAAATAATGGATTTCTTTTTACTACACCTAATATGTTGGCAAAATTTCTAGTCACAAGGCCAAAAATTGATGGAGTTACAGCCACTTCAGGGAGACCAGGTAGCGCGACCGGTCAGTGCCCTCAAGCCTTCCAACTGTGGCATCGTTGACAATAGATAAGTGCAGGCTCTTATTATTTTGTGAAATATAATGAACATGAAGAACCGTCATACCGCCCGCGACTAGATACTTTAATGTAAGTATCAATATTCTAGAAAATACATAACTTTATATCCAGAAAAACGGAACGAAAACTTTGAACGCCATTTTCTCGAAACTCCTTTTTTGTCATTGTCCCAGCGAATACTTAAAAACTTATCAACCGATTTTCAATTTTTTTTTTACATTTTTGTAATTGCAGTGACTAGGGTTGTATGTGTACGTACGCGATTTTCTATATTTTGATCATTACTATTTTTAAAGACTGCTTGAATACAGAAAGGGTTTTGAAAATAGAAACAACTTCCAAACTGTCGGCTTTTGTAAAAAAAAACCAAAATAAAAAACCGGTTACGCATAACGATAGCTACATTTGTAGAGATATCTACAAATTGTTCACTTTTTATTTACCCTTTCATAAAGATATCCATGAGACGATGAAGAGAAATTTTTTTTTCATTAAATTTGGTGTACAACTAGATGTATATATACTTCATAAAATGAGTATAAACCCGATCCTTTCATAATTAGTTATGTCTGTGAAAAAAAAAAATTGCAATTACTGATGACAAAACACCCGTTGCGTAATGGAATAAAGGAGAGGGGATTCCGGCCGGGCCTTACGGTACATGGGGGTGGGGTGGAGATAGAAAATTGGGTCATTTGTCGTTACGTAATTTGTGTATGCCCCCTAATCATCCGTTGACTATAAGATGAACTCATAAGACGGCAAATTTGAATTTTACAATGAACATTTGCTGGTTGAGATCATATGGACGTCATCCAAGGACTTTTGTTGGTCCATTCACTGGGTTAGCACTGGTAGTAGGGATGCCATGCAACCAATATGACGGTGGTATGCATGTTTCTCAGTAATACGTTCGATAAGCGCAATATGACGGCGATATGCATACTGATAAAAATCAAGAATGCTAAAAATAGACAAAGGAACAAAGAAAGTTTACACAAGTGTTAGAACGGCTAAGTAGGTAGCGCACTCAGCTCTGGAATTAGAAGACGTAGGTCCAAATCCCGGAGGTTGGTAATAACTTTAACGAGGCAGGATACGTTTTAATTCAATTACCATATAGGCAGAAACTTAAATAAAGCATATAGAAACAAAAAATACTACCTGATTGTTTATTAAACATTCTTGGATTTTTTATTTTCCATGCCATGGCACCCATATGAGCTGTATATGAGCACAACATAGTTATGTCACGCCATACCGCCAATATGAGCTCCATAGGAGCACTACGATTTCTTTACGCCGTGACACCCACATGAGCCCTGTATGCACTCATTTGTATTGGCGATAGCAGACAAAGTCAATCGTCGGTAATTGCTTATTGTTTATTCGAAGCTCCGAATCAAAGCACAGTTTGATCTATTTCCCCTGGTGCCACACAATCGAGCAGACTCAAATCGCTTGGAGTGTGTACACCTCGTCTGCAGTGATCACTAGTAGTCGCTCAGTCCAGTTGTAAACCTCGAGGCCATCCTCTCTTCCGCCTTAAGGCAGTGCAATTAGTTATACGGTATCGTACATGTAATGTGTCTTGGCCTTTAATGTGCTGCACCTGGCCATGAGGCCAACATGACCACCATTAGGTCCGGGGTTGGCATACGTCAATCGACGCGGCAAGCATATGCAAAATTTCTAAGTTTACACCCAGGAAGCGATTGCCAAGTGTGACTACTGGTTGAGCCGAGGGCCTTTCCATCACTCTAACTGTTCTGCAGGCCGCTAGCCGAGCTAATAACAACGTAGCTCACCCACCGGGAACCCACAATCTTACCACAGTCTGCTAGTTCTCCTTAAGAACCGGTGGGTCACTAGCCCCCGCGGTACCATTCTTGATCATTGGATAGATCTTCGTGACTATTCACCGAGGTGTCCCGGGCTCACTTCGCGAAGGAGTTGGCCACACGGGCATCCCCCCTCCACCGTATCAGGTGGCATCATACAGTACAAAGAAGTACAATAATAACGAAAACACAACGCAGAACGACTAACAACAGAAAGCAATAAATCAGCCATTTCTGTACGAAACAGTCATATAAGCATATATTGGTTATTATCATTGTTCTAACGTCATTGATGCGGCTGACAGTAAAGATGTGCGGGGCGTCATACATTGGTGCAACGGTACTTATCTTTGCCTTTGCGTAGTTTTGCAAAATCTCACTCGGATTAGATTTTTTTGCGACGAAGTCCCGCTGATGATAGCTGGGAGAATCACTTCATTACATCCGGAATCGTCTGTGCACTCAAAACCTTAAAAATCGTGATTTATTGCTAAATCTTCATTAACAGGATAACTTTAATCCCAAGGAGTGTGAATACAATAGCATAACAAATTTACGTTAGCGAGCATCAAACTATCTTATGGCACTTAAGTATTGACGGTAAAGCCCGCAGCGTGCACAAAAAACACTTTATTCACCCGAGAAAGAAGTACGGAGATGGACGTTACCTCGAAGCAAAGTACGTCTTTAGGGCATCTGTCGTGAATGCTCAACTGAAAGTGGCCACTTCATAAAAGTAAGGCTAATATTCCGTCAAGCTGAGGCAGTTAGTTGTAAAACAAAGCTAACCCGAGAGATTGTGATGCGGCTGCTGTTCGATCGAAGTTGATGCGACTATTGATGCGACTTATGGCTGTTACTCGTTCAACCCAAACTTGCGTTAAACTTATGACTGACGGTGTCGTTGACTATTGGTAACAGATTAACGAAACTTATGTGGAACATCTGACTCGAGCTTATCATTACATTTACATATCACGAAGCCTCTTGGATCGTGCATATTCCATTGAGGGGAATCGCAATTGTCAAGAGGTGTCCTATGAGTGTGGTCGTCAGTGGATCACTAAGCCTCATTTTTCGTCGAGAGTTCGCAGCAAGAAGAAATATGACAGAGCAGTATTCACTACCTAAAATGAACTAGAACTGTATTATCCCGAATCGAAGGGTGTGTCGGTCAACTGACAATAAGATTTATACCTACCGCCATCACAATATCCAACGTTATTGGGTAAAACTGGCAGGCTTTCAAGGCCAAAGGCTTGCACATTAACATTGTGAGTACGTTGGACGAGAATAATTTATCACCGCACCCGGGCCATCCGCTGCCGTAAATAGCTTCGTGAAGAACTTCCGACTGTTCAAGTGCACCACCATATAGCAGTTCAATGTTAACGTGTATATTTATTTTCTTTCTAAATAAGCGTACCTCGGTAGTGAGGAGCAATCCGCACCATCCATAGAGCAGAGTTTGCATAAGCTTCATAAAAATATAAATGATAACCGACAATGATAACAGGACATGGTCCAAGCTGATCTATAACATAATTGTAAAAACAACAAGGTAGAGATAGTGGTTCGTTCATACTGGGTTAAACGAGATCAGACTAAAGTGGTTTACAATGAATCCCCCATTGATATATGTATTGAAAGTCACGTCCTGGAGTCGATTCACCGTATACCTGCGAGACGTGAAAGATGTTGGCACAGATGATGAGGGCACTGCACGTAAGCATCCACAGAACAATAGGGCCGTAGATCGTTTGGAGGTGGTCGCGACATCCTGCCAACATCTGTCGGCGCGTAACACATTCCTTGATGACACTCGGATGATCATCGGATGGGGTTAGATTGCGCATGCGGTAAGAGAGAACGCGAAGTTGACCGGCCATTTGGAAGACGTAGAAGCCGAAGAGGGCGTCCGTGCACGTTGTTATCATGCCTATCGCGTAACTTGCCCCTACCTCAACAAAGTAACAGATGACGAACAAAACGCTGCTCTCCGGAAAGGGATACTTTGATGGAAAGGGCGTTCGATATTGAAGAACTTCTACACCGCGCGATCGTTGAATAATAATCAATATGAACGGAGTCAGATTGTACACAAAGACGACACTGAGCGTTGAACACGACAGCCAGATTGTCGGACGGTAAAAATATTCGATCAACGAGAGTAGCGCAGGCCGATAATTGACATTCTCCAGGTCCGCGCGAAAATTTGTTTCCAGAGCCTCGTGCATTTCGACGAGGCGCTCACGATAAATTGAGAAGATTACGACCTTTCGGCGAAATTGAATCGACTGTTACGGTTACCATCCTACGAGTTTTGTTATACGTTATTACGTTGTTGCTCAAAAAATTACCTTCATCAGAATCGTACAGAAACCGATTGCTATCCCAAAACTCTTCGTGAGCAGGGCGAAATTCCCGATGTGACTCACCACCAAATACATGATACCGTACGTGGCGATGATGCTCACCATAGATTGAACGACGACGACTAATCGAAAAAATTTTGAAGATGCTCGACCCGGCCATAGGCCGGCCAGTAGCGATAGTCGTTTAACACCGCGAGCGTAACTCTCGTACCTTTGCAAGAGCTCGTCCATTACACCGAGCTATCGACACGTATACGATGCAACCTGATATTTAATAACATCCCAGTAGAGAGAAAGCTCGAAACTGCAGAGCGGTGGAAGATAATCGTTGAGGGCGACGTTGAACTTTAGTTGTAAAATGCTGTAATACTAGAAAATTGGCTTCTATAGCCAGTCCGTCCAGACTGGCTATTATTATTAGCTATTCTTGCTAAACGAACCTTCGAAGAAACAATGGGGGGACAATTTACAAATGTTCGAGGTTGTTAATCTATTGTTGCATTGTTGTGGGATAAGATAATGACCGATTCGTGAGACAAACGATTAGTCGGTACTTGTCTGAAAAATGAGAGCTCAACATACCGCATAGTTGATACGATCGACGCAGTCGGTTGCGCACAACTCGCATGTAACGGACCTTGCCACAAACAGTGTCTAAAGTGCCGCCTAGGACCTTGAGCTCCGGTTTGAAGACCGAATGACAAATTTGTGCATCACCAATTTTTTCCCATCCAGCAGAGATATAAAAGTCATGTCACATATGTTCCTTACGGAAACGCCGAATCCGTAAAAACGCCGGGAAATTTCTTAAGATCATGCGTTCCCTTGGTTCATCGTTTTTTTTTAACAACGACCTGAATAATATTGATCTCGCTATGCGAAGAACCTCAGAAAGTATGCATATCATAAAGTACCCGTGTCTAGATTTGGTGCACTTCAATAATTCATTACCTTCATCATCACACACTCACTTATACAGATGCCCATAGCGTGGATCACATCGCCCACGTTCGTCGGATTGTGAACAGTGAAATTAATGCTCGCGAGTACGATGACGGTGAAAGTGAACGAATAAACAACTACTACGTATTTATTAAACCTGGGCAATTCAGGACCCGGCCAGAGTCCAGCGACGAGAAGCAAGCTTTTGATCGTGCTGGCGTATTTGTCGTATTTTTTTCGTTTGCCAGCCGTTTCCTCCGACATTGCGGACAACGATACTTCGGATTACAATATCGCAGTAGACGGAAATGAAGAGAAAGGGACGGAGAGCAATTTTCTTAGCCGACGAAGAAAAAGTGCGCGGACTGGTAATGAAAGTTCGAACAAGTTTCAATAACAATGAAGTAGTGTTGTTCAGCAAGTACGAGTTCCACTAGCAGGTTTTTTATTCACGCATGCGAAACTTTAAGAGACAAGGGGATAATGCATCCCGACAATTGCACACGCGCACTTTCGCCATCGTAACTATTTTCATATTCCTAGAGGACGATGTTTCCATCCGAGAAAAATGCATGCGATCTGTTTTTATTCTTTTATAAAATTGGCGACATTTTCTTTCATTGCGTGAATAACCTACGATAATCTGCAGTCGTGTGCTTCCTTTCACCCATAGCATTGGGGGTCGGCTAGAGAAGTGACGTGGTTGCAAGGTAGTGATCGATTTGCCATATGCTCCTATGAATAATGGTTTTACAATTGCCCTTTGGTGCGTAGAAAGTGTCGATACAAAAATAAAACTGTACCGAAACAAAGTATTTTGTGGGAAGAAACTTTTGTGGCTCTAACATCTGTATCGGCTATGAGAAATTATCATCACAATGGTGCCATAACGTCGACAACTTAGTCCCGATCGTTTCAAGTCTCTGCCTGCATGCATGCGGCCTCTGCGCAGATCCAACCCCACAGCCTTGAAAGAACGATACCAATGCACATACACGTGCCACGTTTATGGCGCCTATCGGTGCCTGCGAGAGATGAAAAACTTTCGGAACCAGTGTTCTCGACGTAAAAAATGGCGTACGTAGCTACGCGTGGACTCGTACTTAACGCACCACCGACCATCCATCTGCGCCACCCCAGTAGGCGAGATTCTTTAATTTGGTCGCGAGTATAGAGCTGCCAAGCGACATCATGATCGCTGTGCTAAGTGTTTGGGTAAATACATTCACGTATATTGTATTTACTTAACGAGAGGATGTCAAATCAATTCAAGCCTTCGGAGGCACATGGCGCCAAGTATAGGGAGCCTCTTCACGAGCTAAAAGTATAAATGATGTACAGTTTTTTAAGCATGCACGAGAATGGGATATTGAATATAATTATGGATTTTGAAATGTTTATTATACGTTATTCGATAAATATGCATGCATTTTTTTACACACATGTACATGCGTCACCTGTTGTCTTACGAAATTCATGACGCTGATAGTTCACAACATTCTCCATAGTGAGTGTTATTTGTCTCGTCTCGTCTGGTGCCGCAACGGAATCAGTCCGACGAGCCTAACAATCTTTTCAATACGAAAAAACGAAACGAAAGACCAAATTTTCAACACGTGAAAATTGTCTTCATTCGCTGTCAGTCTTCTATATTGGATCGAGTAAAAAAATGCTCAGTAATTCCTTACCGTATATTCCAAAAATATGTTTTACTATATTTTTTACTTGGTCTTGCATATATCCGGTATATCGTAATAGGTGACGATGAGCCATAAGCATATCATAATATACCATATACTCGCGTATATTACTTTGACAGGGGCACAAACTCAATTTCTCTTCGACATTAGCTAACAATATGCTACATCAATGCAGGTACCGTAGTAAAGTATAAATAGTGTATAAAAATAAAGGTCACTATGTTTGGAGAAACTTTAAACCATGTCAATATATATAAATATATGGATAAGATTCCGAAACCCACCCCGTCGATCTAGCTGAAATTTTGGACAGACCTTCCTTATAACATTTTAAGCCTCCTAAAGGCTTAAAATGCGACTCGCAAACTTTCGATATATTGGATTTTAAAGTTATTTATTTTAACACGCGCCTACTACGTCTATATCTACTATGTCTCCGTTCTGGCTATACCCATATAAGTTTTCGGGCTCTCCGTTCTGTACGGTTCTCCGTCTAGTCCTCGCGGTAACCTTCCCCCCTCCCGCCTGCCCGTATTACCAACGTTTTCCGAAGTTAGTGTAACGCTGAATTTTTATATAACGCAGCTGGTTAAAAATTAATGCTTAATTTTCCCGGAAAATTGTTAACTAAAACATGAGAGCGGGGCTAAAATATTCAAGCTATCGGTATCGTTCTAGTTCAGACTGGTGGTGGTTCCCTTGAAATGTGTGCAAAACCCGAAGTCAATCGGTCCAATAGTTTTTGAGAAAAACATGCGCCCAACATGAAAAATGGCGTTTCGAGAAAAACGCGTTTGAAGTTTGCCATACATTAAGCACTGATAGGGCTAAACTTACGGTAGATGACAATTGATTTGAGTAACTTACCTTTAATCAGCTATACCGGGATCATTCATACCACGTTCCTCAATTTCGAAAAACGAATATTGAGCCGCACTCGCTTCTCTTCTGGCGGTCCGCGTCTCTTTAGATGCAGTAGACGCCCGTCTGTTGGACCCGTTGTCTCTACACGCTGCGTACTGTTTTGTGGTAGGACCGATTTTGATTCGGGGGGTTGTATTAAAATATTGAAATGTGCAAAATTTCAGCTCGGTCGGCGAGGGGCGGGGAGGGTTAGTTCGGAACCTTACCCGACTATATACAGGGTGAGGTACATAAAGTGTTACAGAGCAATAGCACTCAAACTATTGATCATATCTAAAAATGTTTCAGACAAAAGTTTCAGTGCCCGAGAAGGCCGTCATACTGGACCACCCTATTTTTTTTATCGGTGCAGGCGCTGAAGCTACGTCAAGGTCAACGCCACTTTTGAAAATGGGACCATGTATTTTTTTCGACGACATTATTAGGGTATAGGGTTAATCGGGGCGTCGTGGCACTTTCACTCTGGCTATTACTGTTATGTATAACTCGATCACTCGTTATCGGAGGGACGCTAGTGGTGAAATCTTGTACCTGATTTCTTTCAGCGTCGTTTCTTATTGGTGTCGGCTGGTAAAAAACTTCCAGCTTACTGATATTATTGATTTTATTTACAAATCATAAAGCCTCTCATATTATTGAGACTTATTCTACGAGTGTGACCGTTGATTCGTCGTGAAGCGTCATTTTTCGTCAAGAGTTCGCAGTAAGAAAAAATACGATAACGCGGTATTCATGATCTGAAATGGACAATGATTCGATTTGCGTGAATTGAACGGTTTATAGGTGAATTGAAAAGTACCCACCGCCATAAACATTTCTAGCGATATTGGGTAAAATTGGCAGGCCCTCAGTACCAAAGGTTTGCACATTAGCATCGTGAGTACATTGGATAAAAATAATTTGTCACCGCAGCCGGGCCATCCGCTGCTGTACGTCGCCTCCTGAAGAACTTCGGACTACCGAATCGTATAAAAGAATATAAAAATGGGTGAATGAGCAGATAAACCAATCGCTTGTCCCTGTTCGTACCTCGGTGCTCAGGAATAATCCGAACCATCCGTAGAGCAGAGTTTGCATAAGCTTCATGGCAATATAAACGAAAACTAAGAGAGCTTTGTCCATGCTGATCTGCAATTTAATCACGGAAACAGAATATTGGAATTTTTTATTACTACCCGATAAGTCTACGTACGTCGAAATGCGGTTAGCACCAAGCTAGGCCGGATGTCATCACATTTAAAAAAAAGTGCTTAGCAGCATCGAAGCTGCTGAAGGCGATGACTGATACCGTACTACGAAAGCTGCTAAAGATTGGTATACGTTTTCCCTCTAATGCTTGGAGGATATCTGTTGAGTTTGTTCCGCTGCTTCAGGTTCTTCTTTCGGTTCGAATCTTATTTGCTTCATTTGTCTGGGTTGAGTGTAAATACTATGTGGATTGTTGGCTTAAGGATTTGTTTGGGATAAGTACCATTTAGATTTGCTGCGTTAGTTTGGGCTACGTAAAAATACGATTCAGTTTGTTGAATTTGCATGGAGTACGTACGATTACGATTCAATTCGTTCGTTTAGGCTAGGTACAAGTTCAATTCGTTTGTTCGTGTGGGTTGCTTTGGGTCAGGTGAAAATACAATTTAGTTTGTTCGGGCCAGGTGTAAATGCAATGGAGAGAGTAATAGAATAAAAGCGTGAGCTGGTATATTGATCTTCAAATGTCCCTTCGTCATTTCCCGAAATATGTCACCAGAGTAGCACCATCATAGCATGACTCAAGGCCCAAATATAACGCTGGTCGGTACCTAATGCGGTATCCCCGTTTTATATATCATTTTGAGATGGCTGCCAATGAATGATGAACCGCCATAACAAGCAACGCCAAGAATGTTCTCCCCAAAGTGAAAATATACGTAGGGGAGCGCGGGCCTGCCAAGTGCCGGGGGTTAGTAGTGCCGATGGGAATATCTCAAAGATTAAAAGAAATAGTTGCAGTTTCATGTTGTGTGGCAAAACATCTAGCACTCGTACATCGGAGAAGGCCATTTTTGTTTAGTTTAGTTATGGTTGCAACCGCGAGCGCTGCGATAGTGCAATAGTTTATACTTTGTAGACTCTTGCCTAACTTTAGAAAATTATGAATGCCGGTTTTCCATTAAAACGATAGTTAATAATTTACGAATCGAAAGATATAGTGAAATCGGAGTTCTGTTAAACTCATATTTTTCATTTGATATAAAGTGTGTGTACTTGTAATGGAGCGAAAGGGGCCGTTCGCTGGGGGCTGGTTATGCCGCGGCACAACCAACCCCCAGCCACCCCAGGTTCCCCATTGTTGTAGCCTAATTTTTTGTTTGTTAGTGCATCATTTACTGTGATTCGTATTACAATTCAGTATCACATGAAAAATGGATTGAGTGTGTTTCGTGTGATTGAGGACACACTTGAAATGTGTAGATGATAAAAAAGGGTCAAGTTTGTGTGCCCTAATTGTTATCCTGATGCGTCCTTTTCAGATTCAAAATGATAATTATGTACAAAGTACTAATTTAACAACCCTCTTTGGCTGATTGAAGATTGATGCGAGAAAGGCTACTATTTTTTTTTAATCTTGATTATTTTTAGTTATTGCTACAATATATTAAAAAATGTTACTGAAAAAAATTAAATTGTCTCTCTATAAGAACAAATCAAGAAGTTATGTTCTGTTTAATTAGTTGGAAGAAGAAGAAATATTGATTTTTTTTTTGTTTTTTTTTTTTTCTCATATAGTATATTAAGGGTTATCTTTAAGAAGAGCCCATTGGGGTTAGTGGATATTATTTGCTTGACAAAAACATGGTCATAAAAATTAGAATATTTCAATAATTTGTAATCACTATTATTTATTTACTTATCGTTTGATTTATTTATTAATAATTATGTTTAATCTCATTTATTTTTATTTAAAATGCCCACCTTTCGAACTGTTCAACCAACCTCTTCATCGGCGCAACACGCCCCACAGCGGGGTCAATTGTGCCTCGCAGCCTCGTTCCACTAGCTTGAGCATCAGTCATAAACTATTGTCCAATTGCAAATTACAAATATAAATTCTAAAACTCCATTAAATCGGACACTACACGGTCTACAAATTGAAAATCCTGGATTTCATTTTAATAGTTATTTTGAGCAATTACTCAAAATCGGCACTTTAAGCCCCGCGCTCCCCTACCCACCTGTGAAGCTTGGAAGATATTTGTGCACATGTTCATGGCACTCGATGTCAACATCCAGAGGATAACGGGGCCGTAAATCGTTTGGAGATGGTCCCGACATCGTGTCAATGTCTGACGGCGCGCGACGCATTCCCTGATTACACTCAGATGATCATCGGATGCGGTTAGGTTGCACATGTGATAGGAGAGAACACGAAGTTGACCGGACATTTGGAAAATGTAGAAGCCAAAAAGAGCGTCGGTGCACGTTGTTATCGTGATTATCGAGTAACTCGCGGCTACCTCGATGACGTAACTGATGACGAAAAAAGAGTTGCCCTCCGGGAAGGGATACTTCGAAGGGTAAGGCGTGCGATGCTGGAGAACCTCGCCACCGTGTGACAGTTGAATGATAATCGATATAAGCGGGTTCAAATTGTACATCGAGATGACAAAGAGCGTTGAGAGCGAGAGCCAGATCGTCGGGCGATAAAAATATTCAATCGGCGATAGTAACACGGCCCGACAATGCAGATTTGCCAGGTCCGAGCGGAAATTTTTATCCAGGGTCTCGTGGAGTTCGGCGAGTCGATCGCGATAGACCGATAAGACGATCAACTTTCGAGGGTATGGAACGAGAAGGCTTACGATTGATGACACGTTTGTGTGTGTGTGTGTAGCTGGCTGAATTGCCGTTCATTATCAATAATCGATTGGATAATTACCTTCATTAGCATTGTGTAAAAGCTCATTGCTATTCCGAGACCCTTGGTGAGCAGGCCAATATTCGTTCTGTGACTGACTACGAAGTACATTATACCTAAAGATGTGATAATACTCGCGGTGAAATGAACGACGACCACCAACTGAAAGAACCTCGAGGAACCGCGACCCGGCCATAGTCCAGCCAGTACAGAGAGTCGTTTAACATCCCGAGCGTAACTCTCGTACCTCTGCAATTGCTCGTCCATTACGAAAAGTATTCGAGAATCGTCTATAATACGCGCCGACAGTCAATGATATCACGTCGAAAAGAAAGCTTCTGAACGTTAGGGGAGCGAAAGAAAATTACTCGTGGGCAACGTCCAACCGGTACGTATAATGATGTCTAATGTAAGAAAATTGGCTTCTATAGCCGATAAGTGCAGCCGATGATTATTTATGCCCGTCAAACGGATCGTACGAAGAAGCTAATGGGGCGAGAAACGGGGAAAAAGCTCTCGTGCTCGCGTAGTAATTGTTGCATCGACCAGGGGTAAGTTAATCGTCGATTGGAAAGTTCTTGACCGTTCGGTCGGGGTAAGGTTGCCGGAAAGATGAGTGCGCAAGCTGCGCGCGTTCGGTACGATCGATTTAGTCGTCTGGACGTAGCTCACCGGTAACCAACCTTCTTATTAACTGTTACTGAAGAACAAGATCCGGTCTATGGGGTTAGATCACGGCGGGTTCACGATTTTTGTAAGCACAAATTTGCAAGTCTACCAACAATTTTACTTGTACTGTCGATCGCGGTTACAACGACGCGCAACGATCTTGCGTAAGGCTCTTTTCCTCGGGATGGAAATCGAAACGATTGAGAGAAGAGAGGAATAGCGACGGCGATGGAAAGAAAGAGAAAGAGACCTTGAAAAATTACACTAACCGTAAAAAAGCCTGGATAACTCGTTTGCCGCTTCCTCCACATCTACCAGTTTCCAATTTTTCTCTCGTGTTTTTAAGGGGGGAAATCACAGTAGCACACAAAAAAATAGGCATATTTTCGGGAATTAATTTTGGCTGAATAAAAGTATCAATCGAAAATCTGTAAAGTAGGTTTTATAGCAATACTAAAAAAGTACAAAATGTAATTTTTTCAATAAAAAATATTTAAAAATGGCGGCTGCGCAGCATATGCCCCAAGGCGCCTATTTTTGAAAGCGTGTCGATAGCCATAGACGTAGACTCCTTAATTTTTGACCTGGAAGAAAAAACCAAAATTTTTCAGTTTCCATATAACAACAGCTAGCGAGCTACGTAGGATTTTTTCGATATATTGATTTTTCGCAAAATGGTGTATGTTTGAAAATAAAGTTAAATTTTTAACAAAAAAAAAACGCCATAAAATCGTCGATAAAAAAAACTAAGCCATATAAAATAAAAAATCCTACGTGGCTCCGTGGAGAAAGATGTTTCGAAGCTACTGTCAAAATTTCAAGTCGATCGGTAAAGATTTGCTCGAGTTATGTCTTCGGCGAGCTCAAAAAAAGTGGTTTCGAGAAAAACGCGTTTAAAGTTTTAAGTACTGAGAAACCATATGAAAATTTCATATACCTCTAATCTGCAATGCCTGCACCGTACAGTCGATTTTCGTACGCAGTATCCTTTTTCGTCCCTTTTCTAACATGACTCGACGATGTGTCACTCATAATGACAATGAGTTACAAATATCACTGTTTTTTTATCACTATTTATGTTATATACGTATGCACGAAAGTGAAGCGTCGTGAAAAAGCGTTGTTTTCAACGCAAGAAATTTGGGCACTCGGACACTTTTGCCGTATTCCATCATTTGGTATATTATTTTTAAGACCCTAGAGCACCTTTTAAGCGAAATTTTTTTTTTCGAAAAATTGAAAATTTTACTGTGATTTCCCCCCTTAAAAAACAATTGCATAATGTTAGGGCGCACGCGCGTATAATATTTGAAACTCTAACACGTTGCTAAATAGAGCACACGCTGTGTGCTCTACGCCACGGAGTGCGGGTGGAAACATTATAGTGCTATGCGTAGCGACGTTGGAGAACACAATAATACAAGTATGCTGACCACGAGGCTATTTTAAGCTCGGGTTTGTTTGAGTTTGTTTGCGGCCATCGTAAGTTTCGGCGATGAAAAAATGTGCGATAGGACGAATCAATCGATAACACCGCATATACACAACTATCTCTGAACCAGCAACTTCAATCGAAGATCTGTCAGTCTTTCCATAGTGATTTCGAGCCTCATTATTCGTCGTGGCTTGTTCACTCGCCTTCCTCGACGGTTTGCAGCAAAAAAAAAATATGACAGGGCCGTATTTATTTCCCTGGAAAACATTGGTGTTTATTTGACATTATAAAGAATATGTTGAAAAGAAATGGTTCACCTTTATCATAATTATTAGTTGTCGTAATTCAAACGAGGGTTTATACACTACTCAAAAAAATTGAAGGAACAGTTCTTCCTTAAAAATGTATTAAAGTTGTTAGTGTTTTTTGAAGCACTGTATATGTGTGAGAGATGGTCGTATTAGGAAAGCAAAACAAATTGGAATCTTCATATTTCCAGTTTTGAGATCTTTTGGCAAACTTTTTTTATGAGCCATGGTTATCGCGCCATTGACACCCTTAACATTAATTTTAAAAAAATACATATTGTGGCTCTCCAGTAAATCTATCATTACTTTACAAATATTTACGGGAGGACTAATGTTGCCAGATTTATTTTCAGCTTAATGTACTCCCTATAGCCCTTTCAATTTTCAAATTGATCCATCGAATCGTTTTTCTGGACTGATTGATCGAAGTTTTACCAAACAATTAAAGGAACAAGTGTTTTAAAGGAACAAGGGCTCCTTCAAATCGTGTAATCATCATCCATATAAAAAGACTATAATATTTTTTCACAACTTTGCTTAACTAGTGACTTGTTCAATTTGGGCGAAAAAAATTTGATTTTTTTTTGTTTTGAAAATTTGTAAAACATTTCGGGAAACGATACTGACGCATTCAGCCTTTGCCCAACATAATTTCACCTATCTTTAAAAATTGATTTCCCCGAGCTGTATATTCACTACTCGATATGAGAACATTTATGCGATTCATTCTTGATATTTTCTGCAAAACTTATTTGGGTTACAAAAAACGATTGTTTAAAAGCTGTTTTTTTGGCAACATTTTTTTAAGTTCGGTGAACAAAAATGAATCCACTATTTTTTGTAAACTTGAACTTTTTTGGTAATTTTCGGTCATGCCCACACAAATATGCATAGAAATGAAATTGGAGCGCGCGGCATAAGCGGCACACACACAGAGACACGAGTGCACATAATAAACCCACACAATCAGAGGCTGAGCGCGGCCATTAAAAACGAGGCCCGTCACAATTGGGAGAAAAAGACAATAGAGATGCCGGGCAAGGTAAAAGACCCCGTCCTAGCGAAAAGCCGCGTAGGCCCGTAGACGGAAGTCGGAAAACCGAAATGTACATCCACATTTGGTGTACATGAGAATAAAAAAAAAAATTGTAATAAACTCTCAATTAATTTGCTCTCTAGTTGAGTCCGGAATCCAATAAATGTTATGTACTTAGGGGTCCCCTGTTACAGCATATATCATGTAAATTTGTAATACTTTTACAGTCTTTTCAAGTCTTTCATTATCGGCATATGTGCAATATATGTAAAATATTCTACAATCTTTTAAAATACCATTCAACATGCTTATTATTTAAATATGTGAATTGTTGTCTTGTTTTGTCAATACTTACGATTGTCTTGTCCCTGTATCTGGTACAACAGCAATTACGTTGAGATGAACGGTTTCCGGATTTTTGAAATAGACGAATTAGTCCTTTTATTGCTTTTCTCCAATTTGTACCCTTATAGGGTTTATCGGAGTGCCACAGTCACTTTTACTTGGTGGTCTAACTATAATTGTATTACTCGGCCACTTATTATCGGAGGGACGCCAGTGGTGAAATGTTGTACCTGAACTTTTTCAGCGTAATTTCTTATCGTTGCCGGCTGCAAACAAACTCACAATTTATTGAAATTATTCAATTATTTTCAAGTCTTAAAGCCTCTTACATTATTGAGACGTATTCTACGAGTGATATCGTCGGTTCGTCATGAAGCGTCATTTTTCATCGAGAGTTCGCAGTAAGAAGAAATACGATAACGCGGTATTCACTATCTGAAAATAACAACGGTTGAATTTACGTGAATTGAGCGATTTATGGGTCAATTGAAAAGTACCCACAGCCATGAACATTTCTAGCGATATTGGGTAGAAGTGGCAAGCTTTTAGTACCAAAGGTTTGCACATTAGCATCGTGAGTACATTGGATACAAACAATTTATCACCGGAGCCGGCCCATCCGGTGCTGTACATCGCCTCTTGAAGAACTTCGGACTACCGAACCGTATAGATGAATGAAACAATTGGGACATAAGCAGATCAATTTATTAGGGGAACTAGTGGCAAGACGAAGGTGCGGGACAAGATTAATCATAAGCGTAGCTACTAAATAGTGTGTGCGGGGACAGTGCTCCCGCTGGAGTATAGTTGAAAAGAATAAATCGAGTTGACTGATTCATATGTATTATTTTATTTGAAGTTGGCCTTAACCTCCTCAACTTGCCCATATTTTTCCCACCCGTTTCTGTGCGTACCTCGGTTTTCAGGAATGATCCGAACCATCCGTAGAGCAGAGTTTGCATAAGCTTCATGGCAATGTAAACGTAGACCACCACAGCTTTGTCCATGCTGATCTACAATGTAATCACGGAATCAGGGTATTGGTATCGATAAGTCTACGAATATCGAAGTATGGCTTGCACCAAGGTAGGCCAGAAGTTACAAAAATTACGAAAGGTGTAGCAGCGAGACGGCTGAAGGTTGATGGCCGAATAAACTACAACAAGGGATGCCAAAGATATGTATACGTTTTTCTTCTGATGCTCAATACAGTTCTGTCAAGTTCATTTGGCTTCTTTAGGTTAGGTAGGAACGTTAATTGCTTCGTTTGTGTGGGTTAAGTACAAATGGTATTTGGATTTTTTGTTTGCAATAGGTACTATTACGATTTGGTTCGTTAGTTAGGACTACGTACAAATACGATTCCGCTTGTTCGTTCGAGTTTCTTTGGAGTATGTACGAATACGATTGAATTCGTTTGTTTAGGTTAGGTAAGAATACTACTTGATAATTTTGTTTGACTTAGTTGTTCGTTTCGATTAGGTACAAGTTCAATTCGTTTGTTTGTTTGGGTTGTTTTATGATAGATGAAAATATGCTTGGGTTTGTTTGAGCCAGGTGTACATGGAATCGAGATTGTAATGCAGTAAAAACGCGAGCTGTTACGTTGATGTTCAAATGTCCCTTCATCATTCCCCAAAGTATCATGTTCACGAGGGTAGAACAATCATAGCATCGCTCAAGTCTCGATCAAAACACAGCTAACCACCTAATGTGGTAACCCGCTTCGGATACGATTTTGAGACCGTTGGCAATTGAATACCGAACCGCCAAGATTAGCAACGCCAAGAGGTTCCTCCCCAAAATAAAACCATATGTACCTGTGAAGCTTGGTAGATATTCGTGCACATGTTCATGGCACTCCCTGTCAGCATCCAGAGGATGACGGGGCCATAAATCGTTTGAAGATGGTCCCGGCATCGTGCCAATGATTGGCGGCGCGCGACGCATTCCCTGATGACACTCAGGTGATCATCGGACGCGGTTAGGTTGCGCATGTGATAGGAGAGAAGGCGAAGTTGACCAGCCATTTGGAAGATGTAGAAGCCAAAAAGGGCGTCGGTGCTCATTGTTATTGAAATTAGCGTGTAACTCGCGGCCATTTCGATGATGTAACTGACGACGAATAAAGTGTCGCCCTCCGGGAATGGATACTTCGAGGGGTAGGGCGTGCGACGTTGAAGAACCTCCGTACCGTGTGACAGTTGAATGATAATCGATATGAGCGGATGCAAATTGTACACGGAGATTACAAAGACCGTCGAGAATGACAGCCAGAGTGTCGGACGATAAAAATATTCAATCGGCGAAAGTAGCACGGCCCGATAATGTGGATTTGCCAGATCCGAGCGGAAATGTTGATCCAGGGTCTCGTGCAGCTTGGCGAGACGATCGCGATAAACCGATAAGACGAACAACTTTCGACGGAATGGAACGAGAACGCTTTCGGTTGATGACATGTGTGTGCGCGCGTGTGTAGCTGGCTGAACGGCCGTGCAATATCGAAAATCAATATCAATATCGAAAATCAAGAAATTACCTTCAGTAACATTGTGTAGAAGCTCATTGCTATTCCAAGACCCTTGGTGAACAGACTCATATTCGTTCTGTGACTGATCACGAAGTACATTATCCCGAACGTTGTTATGATACTCGCGGTAAAGTGAGCCACGACCACCAACCGAAAGAACCTCGAGGAACCGCGACCCGGCCATAGTCCGGCCAGTAGAGAGAGTCGCTTAACATCGCGAGCGTAACCCTCGTACCTCCGCAATTGCTCGTCCATTACGCCAAGTATTCGAGGATACATGTGCGACATGCGCCGACAGCCAACGACATCTCGTCCGGAAGAAAGGTTCGAAACGTTAGGGAACGAAAGAAAATGTCCAGTGTGCAACGTCCAAACGGCACGTATAATGACTTCTAATGTCAGAAAATGGTCTTCTATAGTCGATAAGTGCAGCCTATGATAATTTATGCCCGTCAAATGGATCGTGGAAAGAAGATAATGGGCCGATAAACGGCAAAAAGCTCTCGTGCTCGCAAAGCAGTTGTTGCATCAACCAGGGGTAAGTTAATCGTTGATTCGAACGTTCTTGACTGTTCGGTCGGGGTAGGGTTGCCGGAGGGATGAGCGCGCCAACTGCCGCACATTCCGTATGATCGATTTAGTCGTCTGGACATAACTCACCGGTAAGCAACCTTCTTATTAACCGTGGTTGAAGAACAAGACCCGGTCTATGGGGTTAGACCACCACGTGCTCGCGACTTTGTGAGCACAAATTCGCAAGTCCACCAACATTTGTACTCTCGATCGTGGATCCAACGAAGCGCAACGATCTTCCCAATGTGACCGACTATCGTCGAGCCAGGTACAATGCGTAGAGCTCTTTTCCTCGGAGCGGGAAATAGGAAGGTTCGCGAAAAGAGGGGGATAGAGAGGGAGATGGAAAAAAGAGAAAAAGGCCTTGAAAATTTACAGTAATCGTAAGAACCGTCGATGACGCGTTTGCCGCTTCTTCTCCATCTACAGGTTTCTGAATCTTTTCTCGTTTATTTCAAGAAGAATTTCCAAATGTTAGCGCGCACGCGCGTACAAAATATGAGACTTTCCTGTGTTGCTAAATAACAGGTTGTGGGCTCTACGCCACGGAGTGCGGATGGGGACATTGTAGTGCGATGCGTGACGTCATTGGGGAAAACATTTCCGTTATGTATTACAAGGACACTTACCCGAAGGCTATGTTAAGCGCTGGTTAGACGCGGTTCGAATTAAGGGGCAGATTTGTGGCCCCGTTGGCGTCGTTCAACGCCGTTGGGTTTGTTTGTGTTCCTTTGCGGCCATCGTCACTTTCGGACATCAATCGTTAAGTGTTAATTTCCAGATGATAGATCGATGACAGGTTTCCAGACCTGTATGTAAAACCATGTGTTATGTACAGGGTGCCCCGAATGTTACGCAACGATATGCATAAACCGCGAACGTAAAATGTTGTGTGACATTTGGGACACCCTGTACATAGCAGACATGATAGCAATCAGTTGCCGAGCTATGCGAGGCGAGTCCTAAACGCGTTGCTCTTCGCGCTGTAAACGGAATTGTTAATCAACCCTCAATATTACTATATTTACTATGTTTGCGACATGGCCGAATGATTTTATTCGATTGAACTAAACCACGAGAGTGAGTAGTAAGACTAGTTGCCTGACTATCGCCGGAAGGTAGTCTGATCAGGCGAATTTATGCCGGCCGTAAGACCACTTACTTGATCATCCGCTGAAGCTTGCTGGATCGGCCAACTGGAGGAAACATCCAGTTGCCTGACTATCACATGATACCAACCAGATCAGGCAATTTGAGGCATACCTCAAGTAAGGCCTCCGTTCTACAACGTGATCAAACCCGGATCATATATCCTGCCATATTTCTGGTCGGATAGAAACACATAAACTCATAAACTGACGAGTATGAAACAGCAAAATCTGTCCAGTAATTAATTGGCGAATGGTCCATCAACCCTACCATTGAATTCCAAGCGAGTTCAATAAGAATAAATCAATTTTGTTCTTTCGTGTGTAAAATACATTCTAGCTGAATGGGTTGATGCCTGGTTGAGAACTTTGTTATTTTCGGTTCATGTTTCGTGCACTGGCTGTTTTCTTCTTCAATGCATTACAGGGGTCCCAGAACTGAATACGTTCCCTGAAATGGGGGTTGGGGGTGCAATTCTGTACGTCGGTGAGCGATACGCTGGCTCATCAGGCGCACGTCATCGGCCCACTTTTAAAAATTAATAATATTTCGGTGATTGATCTAAGACCCACACATGCTTATATCAATCGATTCAGAATTTCACCCCCAGGCCCACATTTCAGGGAACGTGGTCAGTTCTGGGGCACCCTGTTTAGCGGCAGACATAAGGTGCACATTTTAATAAATTGTGAGTGGCACGAATAATTGACGTTACTGGTCACATGTATTTCTACGTACACGTATACATCGTCTGCTATTTTCGCTAACAATAAATATGGCGATAGCAGTTATATTTTGCACGCAAAAATAATTTCGAGTGGAAAAATCCTGTAAAAACAGTTATATTGCCCCTAGAAGCTCAAAGTTATGGCGGAACGAGGGAATATTTGTTAATTGCTGTTGTGCAGGTGCAAAACAATCGCAGACAAAATGTGCAATATAGCAAAATAACGAAAATTGTATTGATTTCTTAATTTAGACAATTTTTTTGCAACAAATTTTCCTTTATTCCATACTTTCTGACTGACTACTCTATGTGGTAACTATATACTCGTAATCACAGAATACGCAGATTATGTTCTCACTGTCAAAACAGCATCTCTCGATACTAGCGACACCAAAGACGGTTTCAGGGCGTGAGTCGCCCCCACTATTGGAACGCTATCGAGTTGCAAAACCTGTATGTAAGACCGTGGTCGAGTCGCTGCCACGTCGCCTGATCTGCGAGAAATAACGTTGACTCGATAGATAACATCTGTAATCGGTGAAGTGATTATTTTTTTGGAAAGAGGTACCTACGGTTACGAACATGTCCAGCGATAACGAGAATATGCAGGCCGACAGTTTATACCAACAGTTTCCGTATTAAAATTATGAGAACGCTCGTCCTGAAAGGAATCTCACCGGATCCAGGCCATCTACTACTGTAGACGGTATTATATACCGAAAAGACGCGGTCTGTTAGAAAAAATGGTTTCGTCACCGGCAACATCTGCCATTGGTAGATGGGCCGTGTGTGCGACTGTTTACTCAGTTTAAACATCGGTACCTCGGTCTTCAGAAACACTGTTTTCACTTTTTCTTCTACATACTCGGTATAGCGTAGTAGGGAGTCGTGCTTTTGAGGTTATCCGTCACTATGATCGACAAGAATGTCTTCTAATATACGATATATATGCGTATGTCATTTTAACAAAAAGCATCAGCTCAATTTCTTTTTGATATTGGTTGACAGTATGCAACATACATGCAGGTACAATGGCAAAGTATAAGCGTCTATGAAAACCTATAGTCGGTATGTTGTAGTGAAACTTTGAAACATCTATATATCATGCAAATTTGTAATACTATTCTAGTACTCTACATTATCGACGTGCGTGTAATGAAAAATAATTAATAATTTAAAGAGTGCCGGTCCAAATGCTTATTATTGACACGTGTGAATTATTTTCATGTTTTGTGAATACTTACGATTATCGGGTTCCTGTTTCTAGTATTAGAGCGATCACGTCAGGAAAAACATTTTTCGGATTTTTCAACAAATAAGTTAGTACTTTTGTAACTTCTTACCTGAACTTTTTCGTACCTGAACTTCTTCAGCGTTATTTCTTATAGTTATCGGCTCGAAAAACGCACGATTGACTGAAATTATTAAGTTTGAATACAAGTTAAAAAGTCTCTTATATTCTTGAGACGTCTTCTAGGAGTGTAATCGCCGGTTTGTCATAGAGCATCATTTTTCGTCGAGGGTTCGCAGTAAGAAAAAATACGATAACGAAGCATTTACTATCTGAAATAGACAATAATTATATTTGCGTTGATGGTAAGGTTTGTGGCTCAATTGAAAAGTACCTACTGCCGTAAACATATCTAGTGATATTGGGTAAAACTGGCAAGCTTTCAAAACGAAAGGTTTGCCCTTTAGCATCATGAGCACATTCGATAAAAATAATTTATCACCGCAGCCGGGCCATCCGCTACTGTACGTCGCCTCTTGAAGAACTTCGGACTACCGAATTGTATAGAAGAATGTAACAAATCATGAATAAGCAGATACATTTATTTCTTGTTTCCGAGCGTACCTCGGTGGTTAGGAATAATCCAAACCATCCGTAGAGCAGAGTTTGCATAAGTTTCATAGCAATATAACCCGCAACCAGCACAACTTTGTCCATGCTGATCTGTAATTTAATCACGGAAACAGAGTTTTGGGATTTTCGATTACTACCGGACAAGTCAACGTATATCGAAGTGCGGTTAGCATCAAGCTAGGCCCGAAATTACTGAAATTACGAAAGGCGCTTCCTATCAGAGTGGCTGATGGGAGCTGAGGAATGAATAAACTACAACAAGGGCTGATAAAGATTGTATGTCTACGTTCTACTTGTCATGCTTAGAGGAGTTCTATTGAGTTTATTTGGCTTATTTGGGTTAGATCAAAATAGGGTTCGATGCGTTCGTTCGTGTTATGTTAGAATACTATTTGATTTTTTGTTCAAAGGGTTGTATCATTTAGGTAAAAATACTACTTATTCGGTAGTTTCAGTTTTCTTAGGTTAGGTAAAAATGCGATGTGCTTTGTTTCGGTTAGCTACAAATATGATTTAGGCACTTTGTTTGGGTTAGGTGTGAATGTGATTTAATTTGCTTGGGCTAGGTGTTAACGCAATCGATATTTGAATACAGCAAAAACGTGAATCGGTATATTCATTTTCAAATGTCCTTCCCTCATTCCCCACGGGTTATGTTTACCAGAGTAAAACAATCATAGCATCGCGCAAGTCCCAGACAAGATGCCGCTGGGCACGCAATGTGGTACCCCCGGTTTGGATACGATTTCGATATGGTTACCAAGGACTGCCGAACTACCAAGCCTAGCAACGCCAAGAATGTTCTCCTCGAAGTAAAAACGTATGTACCTGTGAAGCTTGGAAGATATTTGTGCAGATGTTCATGGCACTCGATGTCAACATCCAGAGGACAACGGGGCCGTAAATCGTTTGGAGATGGTCCCGACATCGTGCCAATGTCTGTATGCGCCTGACGCACTCCCTGATGACATCGAGATGGTTATCGGACGCGGTTAGGTTGCACATGTGATAGGAGAGCACGCGAAGTTGACCGGACATTTGAAAGATGTAGAAGCCAAAAAGGGCGTCCGTGGTCGTTGTTACCGAGACTAGCGAGTAACTCGCGGCTACCTCAATGACGTAACTGACGATGAATAGAGAGTCACCTTCCGGGAAGGGATACTGCGAGGGATAGGGCGTGCGATGCTGGAGGACCTCCGCGCCGTGTGACAGTTGAATGATAATCGATATGAGCGGATTCAAATTGTATATAACGACGACACCGAGCGTTAAGAACACCAGCCAGAATGTCGGACGATAAAAATATTCAATCGGTGAAAGTAGCACGATCCGGTAATTAGGATTTGCCAGATCCGAGCGGAAACTTTCATCCAGGGTGTCGTGCAGCTCGGCGAGACGATCGCGATAAATCGATAAAACGATCAACTTCCGAGGGAATGGAACGAGAACGTTCACGGTTGGTGACACGTGTGTATGACTGGCTGGTTCGATGTCGATAATCAATTGAAAAGTTACCTTCAGTAAAATTGTATAAAAGCTCACTGCTATTCCAATACCCTTGGTGAGTACGCCAATATTCGTCCTGTGACTGAATACGAAGTGCATTATACCGCAAGCCGTTATGATACTCGTGGCGGAGTGGGCGACGACCACCAATCGAAAGAACCTCGAGGATCCGCGACCCGGCCATAGTCCGGCGAGTAGCGAAAGTCGTTTAACATCGCGAGCGTAACTCTCGTACCTCCGCAATTGTTCGTCCATTACGCAAACTATTCGAGAATCATGTACGACTTGTGCCGACGGTCAATAATATCCCGTCCAGAAGAAAGCTTCTAAACGTTGGGAAAGCGAAAGAAAATTACGAGTGGGCAACGTGCAACCGGTAAGTATAATATGTTCCAATATCAGAAAATTGGTTTCTCAAGCCAACGAGTGCAGCCAATGATTATTCATGGCCATCAAACGCATCCTACGGAAAAGATAATTGTCGGATAAATGGCAACAAGCTCTCGTGCTCGCAATACAATTGTTGCGCGAACCTTCGGTAAGATAATTGTCGATTCGTTGAACCTTTAAAGTTCGGTTGGGGTAGCGCTGCTGGAAAATCTAGCGCGTACGCTGCCGCACGTTCGGTACGATCGATTCAGTCGTCTGAACAAAACTCACCGGTATCCAACCTCGTCACTAATCGTGGCTGAAAAATAACATCCCGTTTCTGGTGCCGGATCGTGACGGACAGTGGTCCCAAATCCCGAATAGCTGGTCTCAAGCTATAAAGTTTCTATTCAAGGAATTCTAAGTCTTGGGTCAGGCGGAGGGGTGCATTCCGCAACCTTTTCAATGGTGAGGTAGCGGCAGATGTTGCATTTAGCCCTTGGGTTCTCACTCGTAATGGAATCCTCGAGGAGGTACTGTCAACCTCACGCTAGCCTCTGAAAACTACGCCGGGTTTAAAGTTGAATAATTGTGAATGAAATTGAGCAATTTTAATTTTTCAAAATGGAACTTCTATCGCAATGTAAGTACATTTATTATATCAGTAGAGTTTTTCATATCAACTATACACTGGGCAACAAAATATGTAAACACCTACTGTAAATTCACGTGCCTGCGGCAAAACAAATTATGTGCAGGTTGAACAAAAGTTAATAATTCTACAGAATTCTGCAACCGGTGAAGTCTTATGTTATTCTTTTCACTATTCAGTAAAATAGAGAAAAGTACGGATTGGTTGAGCACATACGTCGCATTTGGGAACAATAAGGACATTTCTACGAAAAAGGAAAAACCAGCTGCAGTTGATGTTTTTCCTTCGCAAAACTTTGAGATCTCTAGCAAACGGATTAAACAAATAAAAACTGAAGGTATTCGTAACCAGTCCAGTACCGAAGAGCTCGCTTTTGCCACTTAAACGAGTCTTTGAGCTGCAGGGAAATTTGATGTCGCGAAAGTGGTAAAAGACGTGACTTTGGTCTTTTTCACTAAAGCGTCGAAATACAGGCAATCTTCGAGCACGGTCTCTAAAAATTGTTATTCCCCATGATGCCGTTCTTTCTTTGTTAGTTGACAACCATCTGTCCAAACATGTAATTCCGGCGATACGATTCGAAGCACTACAACATAATTCGAAAGTATATCCATCGTACAAATCTATGCTACAGGCAAGAAAATATCATCCGCCTAAAGATGATATATCTATAACTGAAAGTATTGCTGGCGTAAAACATCAAGCACTGTTAGGTTGTATAGGGAATCGCATATTGTCAGTGCAAGTCGATGTTTTGAGTTGCCTCGCAGCTGATAAAATGTGTGAAATGAGTTTGATTTGCAAATGGGGATGTCACGAAACATCTGGTCAAAACACTTTCAAACAAAAATGTTGCCATGACGACGGAGATAAAACAGATCCAACCATTTTTTTCACTTCACATTTGCTGATAAAGTGAATAACAAAGAAATAATCATCGAATAATCCGCGGTCCTCCCCCTCGATTTTATAGGCCGATTAAAATTGAGTTTTTGAAGGAAACTGCAGAAGTAATGCGGAATCAAATGAATAGCATCATAGAACAAGAAAAGCAGCTTCAAACTTTTGATGCGATTGTTAACGGAAAAGAGATCAATGTCTCCTACAAATTAGCTTTAACAATGATTGATGGAAAAGTTTGTAATTGAATAACATCTACAGCATGCAATCAACGATGCTATCTTTGCCATGGTATATCGAAAAAATGTGCCGACATCGACAAGATTTTAAAGACGAATATAGTTGAAGATCATTTAGAACATGGAACATCTTTACTGCACGCTTGGTTTCTTTTTTTTGAGTGCCTCTTTCATATTTCTTACAAATAAGAAATTAAAAAAATGGCAAGCACGTAACGAAGACATCGACAGTCTTACTAAAAACATACAAAAACGTTTCCGTGAGAAATTGGGACTTTTGATTGATCAGCCGAATCAAGGATACGGTAGCACTAATGACGGTAATTCTGCTCGTTGTTTCTTGCAAAATTCCAGTACTTACGTATCCATAGGGAGACTTGATAAAGATCTAAGCAAACGATTCTACATAATATTGAAAGTAATGTCGGGCGGTTTTGAAGTAAATGTGAATAAATTTGAAGAATACACTTTAGCTAGAGCCCGCAAAATCGTCTTATTATATCCTTGGTATTACATGCCCACTATCGACCGCACACTTCCACTGCACGGGCCAAAAAGAATAGAATGTTCGATGCTGCCAATAGGATCGACGTCAGAAGAAGCCCAGGAATCTTGTAATACATATATGTGATCATTCAAACCAGACTTCTCTAGAAAAAGTGAAACGCAAATCACGGAGGATGTTTTTTCGCAACTTCTGATTGCGTCCGACTCCGTTATTTCAAGTTTGCGTAAACTGCCAGTAAAGTCAAGTAAATCTCGTGAAGCAGTCGCTGTGTTGAAGCCACCAACTGTTGACGAAACAAACGTGGTTTTAATAACTGACTCGAGCGATAATAATTACGATAGCGAGTACAGTTGCTAAGGTGAAATAATGTAATATTTTCGTTTTAAGGCTTCCACGACTCTTTATGTAATTAAACGTGTAGGTGGCTTCTGGATGGAGGCCGTGATGAGAAGCAGCATGGTGACGTTTCGCAAACGTTACAGTCTGCATCATCAACGCTGAGAGCTCAGACTCTAAAGCTCTCGTGTATTCCTTATATAGTTGCATCCATTGTTCCTCAATCGTTCATCAATGTATTTTTATTATTCTTTTTATATGTTTGTACACCGATTACGCCGTGTTAGCTGGTCCGATTTGAATCGTTGCTTCTTTCCTGTGTAGCGAAACACAGGGGAGTGGTTCCATGAAAATGTTATGCGAAATTGCCAAGCACGGGACATAGGACACAAGACGCATTGACATTCAAAAATAGGTACAATATTGATACAGAATAGTAGTGACACCCCGAGTAGGTCATTTTAGTTTCGAGCGTGCGTTCGAGGGTGGTGGGAACTACACTGGACCGCTAGATTCGAATTAGTCGTAATCGAGTATGCGGTGTATGCGGTGTAGGCTTCGAGTATGCGGTGCATCTCTTAAAGGGGAGAAAAAGGATCTCATAGAAAGGTATGAGTGTGAAAACTATAAGAGTAACATTCATTATGATATTTTAAGATTTATGTATTATGTTCACTTTTAATTCCAGATTGATTTTCTACGGCGCAAACAACAATTTGTCAGTTGAACCTGTTATTTCACGGTGACATGATAAAGATGACCAGACCAGTTATTTATTTATGCCAGATACAAACCAGTTCAAATATCTAAATGCTGACTCTACTTTACCCCCTAGTATAAAGTCGATTGTACATTTTTAGAAACGTGAGTTCTCTAAAAAGTAGATGAGTAGGTCCTTTATTTTGACAGTTTGAACATTTAGAGAATCTTGTCATAAAAACGAATTAACTACTTATATTATGTTTGTATATGTATATCTACTCAACACTTCAAGATTTGATGCAAACGTAGAAAAGGAAACAGAATATACACAAATGAGTTTTTGCTGCATGCCAAAATGGCGTTTGCTGACAATAAGGATTATTTTACTCTACTGTGCAAGTTCTCTATGAAAAAGTCTATTGTTTACAACATAAATGTTCATTGTCCAACCCAAATGTTCAACCCAAACACAGCATGGTTTTGTGGAAAGTTGTAATTGCGACTGCAGTGTAGGTGGGCCACCTAATGATGACTGCACACATGTGGAAGCTGTATTACTCTCCATTATACAATTAAAACGAGAAAAGAAACACAGTAATTTGGCACATGTACTGAAAGGCTGCAATCCTTCCATAAACCTCCCAAAAAGTTATTTGGTAGTCCTGTAAAAGTAGAGAATTTGCAAACATGGTCAACGGTTTTCAACCCTGTGAATAATGTTGATGCTATAGAGAGGGTCCACAACATATGCGCCAATTACGTAGGCCATTACACATAGTATAATGCCATTTAAATATACTACTGAACCAGCAAACATGTATGTATTTCTCTCTAACAGCTGACAAAGATTTTCAACACACAACAACCCAAGTTCCCTACACCGGTATATTTTTCTATAACCTTAAACATGTTGAGTTTTGTGTCTATGAACTACGATTTACGGATAGCATTGGTTTTCTGTTATTATTTGAAGAAAACTGCTGCAGAATCGCATCGAATACTTGTCAAAGTTTACGGTGAACATGATCTTGATAAAACACAGTGTTTCGAGTGGTTCAAAAAATTCAAAAGTGGTGACTTTGACGCGAGAAACGAAGAGCATGCGAAACCACCGAAAAAGTTCGCAGACACCGAATTGCAAGCCTTATTGGATGAAGATGATACTCAAAGTCAACAAGAACTCGCAGATCAATGGAATGGGACGCAGAAAGCCGTCTCCGTTCGTTTTTATCATTTTCAAATAACAGACGTGTAATTTTTACAAAAAAAAAATCCAGTTTCATACTTCTACACCTGGTGCATATATACCATGGTGCCTGGTCCATACCTGGTGCATGATACCTAGATCTTCAGAAACAGTTTTCACTTTTTCTTCTGTATACTCCGTATACCGTAGTAGGGAGTCGTGCTTTTGAGGTTATCCGTCACTATGGTCGACAAGAATGTTTTACAATATACGATACATATGCGTATGTCACTTTAACAGAAAGCATAAGCTCGATTTCTTTCCGATATTAGTTGACACTACGCGACATACATGCAGGTGCAGTGGCAAAGCATAAGATTGCATAAAAACCTATAGTCGGTATGGTTTAGTGAAACTTTAAAACATGTATATATCATGTAAATTTGTACTACTTTTCTAGTGTTCTACATTATCGACTTCCATCGATATTCCAAAAATAATTCATAATTTAAAAAGTGCCGGTCCAAATGCTACTTATTGACACGTGTGAATTATTTTCTTGTTTTGTAAATACTTACAATTATCGGGTTCCTATTTCTAGTATCAGAGCGATTACGTTAGGACCAACGTTTTTCGGATTTTCCAACAAATAAATTAGTCCTTTTATAGCTTCTTACCTGAACTTTTTCGTATCTGAACTTGTTCAGCGCTTTTTTATTATAGTTATCAACTCGAAAAACTCACGATTTACTGAAATTGTTGAGTTTATTTACAAGTTAAAAAGCCTCTTATATTGCTGAGACGTATTCTAAGAGTGTAATCGTCGGTTTGTCATAAATTATCATTTTTCGTCGAGGGTTCGCAGTAAGAAAAAATACGATAACGAGGCATTCACTATCTGAAAAAGACAATAATTATATTTGCGTGAATGGTAAGGTTTGTGGCTCAATTGAAAAGTACCTACTGCCATAAACATATCTAGTGATATTGGGTAAAATTGGCAAGCTTTCAGAACCAAAGGTTTGCCCATTAGCATCGTGAGCACATTCGATAAAAATAATTTATCACCGCAGCCGGGCCATCCGCTACTGTACGTCGCCTCTTGAAGAACTTCGGACTACCGAATTGTATAGAAGAATGCAACAAATTATGAATAAGCAGATACATTCATTTCTTGTTTCTGAGCGTACCTCCATGGTTAGGAATAATCCAAACCATCCGTAGAGCAACGTTTGCATAAGTTTCATAGCAATATAAGCCGCAACCAGCACAGCTTTGTCCATGCTAATCTGTAATTTAATCACGGAAACAGAGGTTTGGGATTTTCGATTACTACCCGATAAGTCAACGTATATCGAAGTGCGGTTAGTACCAAGCTAGGCCGGAAGTTACTGAAATGACGAAATGTGCTTCCTAGCAGAGTGGCTGCTAGAGGCTGAGGACTGAATAAACTACAACGAGGGCTGATAAAGATCGATGTATGCTCTCTTCTTGTCATGCTTTGCGGAGTTCTATTGAGTTAATTTGGCTTATTTAGGTTAGACCAAAATCGAGTTTGATGCGTTCATTTGTGTTACGTTGGAATACCATTTGATTTTCTGTTCAAAGCTTTGTTTCATTTAGGTAAAAATACTATTTATTCGGTGGTTTCGGTTTTCTTGGGTTGGGTAAAAATGCGATTTGGTTTGTCTCGGTTAGGTACAAATACGATTTAGGATCTTTGTTTGGGTTAGGTGTAAATGTGATTTAGTATGCTTGGACTAGGTGTAAAGGGAATCGATATTTGAACACAGCAAAAAACATGAGCTAGTATATTGATTTTTGAAAGTCCTTTCCTCATACCCCACGGGTCATGTTTACCAGAGTAAAACAATCATAGCATCGCTCAAGTCCCAGACAAGACGCAGCTGGGCACGCAACGTGGTACCCGCGGTTTGGATACGATTTCGATACGGTTACCAAGGAATGCCAAACTCCTAAGCCTAGCAACACCAAGAATATTCTCGTTAAAGTAAAAACATATGTACCTGTGAAGCTTGGAAGATATTTGTGCAGATGTTCATGGCACTCGATGTCAGCATCCAGAGGACAACGGGACCGTAAATCGTTTGTAGATGGTCCCGACATTGTGCCAATGTCTGTATGCGCGTGACGCATTCCCTGATGACATCGAGATGATTATCGGTCGCGCTTAGGTTGCACATGTGATAGGAGAGCACGCGAAGTTGACCGGACATTTGAAAGATGTAGAAGCCAAAAAGGGCGTCCGTGGTCGTTGTTACCGAGACTAACGAGTAACTCGCGGCTACCTCAATGACGTAACTGACGACGAATAGAGAGTGACCCTCCGGAAAGGGATACTTCGAGGGGTAGGGCGTGCGATGCTGGAGAACCTCCGCGCCGTGTGACAGTTGAATGATAATCGATATGAGTGGATTCAAATTGTATATAACGATGACACCGAGCGTTAAGAACGCCAGCCAGATTGTCGGACGGTAAAAATATTCAATCGGCGAAAGTAGCACGATCCGGTAAGTAGGATTTGCCAGATCCGAGCGGAAACTTTCATCCAGGGTCGCGTGCAGCTCGGCGAGACGATCGCGATAAATCGATAAAACGATCAACTTCCGAGAGAATGGAACGAAAACGTTCACGGTTGGTGACACGTGTGTATGACTGGCTGGTTCAATATCGATAATCAATTGAAAAGTTACCTTCAGTAAAATTGTATAAAAGCTCACTGCTATTCCAATACCCTTGGTGAGTACGCCAATATTCGTTCTGTGACTGAATACGAAGTGCATTATAGCGAAAGCCGTTATGATACTCGTGGTGGAGTGGGCGACGACCACCAATCGAAAGAACCTCGAGGATCCGCGACCCGGCCATAGTCCGGCGAGTAGCGAAAGACGTTTAACATCGCGAGCGTAACTCTCGTACCTCCGCAATTGTTCGTCCATTACGCAAAGTATTCGAGAATCGAAAGCTTCTAAACGTTGGGAAAGCGAAAGAAAATTACGAGTGGGCAACGTGCAACCGGTAAGTGTAATGGGTTCCAATATCAGTAAATTGGTTTCTAAAGCCGACGAGTGCAGCCAATGATTATTAATGGCCGGCAAACGCATCCTACGGAAAAGATAATTGTCGGATAAATTGCAAAAAGCTCTCGTGCTCGCAAAACAATTGTTGCGCGAACCTTCGGTAAGATAATTGTCGTTTCGTTGAACCTTCAAAGTTCGGTCGGGGGATTTTCCAGCGCTGCTGGAAAATCTAGTGCGTCAGCTGCAGCACGTTCGGTACGATCGATTCAGCCGTCTGAACATAACTCACCGGTAACCAACCTCGTCACTAAGTGAAGGACAAGATCCGGTCTATGGGGCTGTATGGTGTCGTGCTCAAGATTGTTGTGAGTATAATTTCGTCCACCAACAATATACTTTTACTTTTGATCGGGGACCCAGCATGGCGCAACTATCTTTCAGATATTGAACTTTGCGCCGGATCAGGTACAATGCATAAGGCTCCTCTCCTCGGAGCTCGTGTGAAGAGGGGGTGGGAGAGAAAAAGCCCTTGAGTATTTAAATTAATCGTAATAAACCGACGATAACTTGTTTGGCGCCGTCCATATATTACGTCATTGATTTCTGCTGGTCCCCCCCCCCCCCCCCCGCCCGCCGCCGTCCGTGAAATCATCCTACTAATCCTATGGTCATAATTCAAATATCATTACCGTCATCCAACGACCAGACCCCCCCTACTTTAAAATGACGTCATTTATGGACGACCCCGTTGCGGCTTCTGCCGCATCTACAGTTTTCCCATTCTTATTTCGTCAATTCCGAGAAAACTTGCGTAATGTTTTACTGCACCCGCGTATAAAACTTGTAACTCTACTCTGTCACTAAATAACACGCTGGGGGCTCTGCCCCATGGAGTGTGGATGGATACATTGTAGTGCTATGCGTGACGTCATTGGAGAACCCATTTCCGGAATAGATTACATATACGCTTACCCGGAGGCTATTTTCAGCTGTGGTTGGATGCTGTGCGAAGTGAGGGCAAGATTTGTCGCCCCAGTGACGTCGTCCATCGCGTTTGGGTTTGTTCGGGTTTGTCCACGGGCATCGTCTCTAGTGGATTTCATTGTCGGCGTATGTTTAATACAAAATAATTTATAATTAAATAAACTGTCTTTCCAAATGCTCTGATTTTTTACATGTGTGATCATTTTCTTGTTTTGAAAATACCTACGATTTTTTTTTCCTGTTTCCGATATTATAGCAATTACGTTAGGACAAAAGTTTTTCGGATTTTTTTCATGAATGCATTACTGCTTTTATCTCGTCTCTTCAATGTTTACCTTTCTAGGGTTAATCGGAGTGTTGAGTTCATTTTCACTGTTTGGTCTGGCTATTATTGTATTACCCGGTCACATATTATCGGAACGACTGTGGTGGTGAAATCTTTTACCTCAACTTTTGGGGCGTCATTTCTTATCGTGGCCGGCTGTGAAAAACTCATGATTCTCTGGAATTATTGAGTTTATTTTTAAATTATAAAGTGTCTTATATAATTCAGACGTATTCTACGAGTGTGATTGTTGGTTCTTTATGAAGCGTCATTTTTCATCGAGAGTTCGCAGTAAGAAGAAATACGATAACGCGGTATTTACTATCTGAAATAGACAATAGTTGTATTTGCGTGGATTGGACGGTTCAATACAGGTCAATTGAAAAGTACCCACCGCCATAAACATTTCTAACGATATTGGGTAAAATTGGCAGACTTTCAGTACCAAAGGTTTGCCCAGTAGCATCGTGCGAACATTGGATAAAAATAATTTATCACCGCAGCCGGGCCATCCGCTGCTGTACGTCGCTTCTTGAAGAACTTCGGACTACCAAATTGTATAAAAGAACGTAACGGTTGGTGAATAAACAGATAAATGTATCACTTGTTTTTGTGCGTACCTCGGTGGTCAGGAATAATCCGAACCATCCGTAGAGCAGAGTTTGCATAAGCTTCATGGCAATAAAGACGAAAACCAATACAGCTTTGTCCATGCTAATCTGCAATTTTATGACGGAAAAAGACTATTAGAAATTTTTTGTTACGACCCAAGAAGTATACGTAGAATAGAGTACGGTTAGCACCAAGCTAGACCGAAAGTTACTAAAATTACGAAAGGTGCTGCGCAGCAGCGAGGCTACTGGAGATTGATGACCGAATAAAATACAACAACGACTGCTTATGTATACGTCTTCCTTCTGATGCTTAGAGGAGTTCTGTTGAGTTTGGTCGGCTTCTTTGGGTTAGGTATAAATGCTATTTGGTATGTTTCGGTGAGGTAGAAATAGTTTGAGCTACGTACAGATACGATTTGGTTTGTTCGTTTGAGCTTCTTCAAGGTACATACGTATACCATTTTCATTATTTGTTTGGATTGCTTGAAAATACTTCTCGATTTGTTTTGTTTTCGGTTAGATAAAAAACCAATTTTGTTGTTTGTCAGAGTTTTATGGGTTAGGTAACAATACGCTTTGGTTCATATGGGTCAGATGTAAATGCAATCGAGATTGTAACACAGTGAAAATGTGAGCTAGTATATTCATCTTCGAATGTCCTTTTGTTATTCCCCACAGTGTCATGTTTACCAGAGTAGAACAATCATAGGGACGCTTAGGACCCAAAGAAATAGCAGCTTGGCACCCGAAGCGGTAACCCGGTTTGGAAACGATTTTGCGCTGTTTGCCAATGAATGCCGAACGGGCAAGACTAGCAACGCCAATAATGTTCTCCCCAAAGTAAAAACATATGTACCTGCGATGCTTGGAAGATATTTGTGCAGATGTTCATGGCACTCGATGCTAGCATCCAGAGGATAACTGGACCGTAAACCGTTTGGAGATTATCTCGACATCGTGCCAATACCTGGCGGCGCGCGACGCATTCTCTAATGACATTCAGATGATCATCGGACGCGGTCAGGTTGCACATGTGATAGGAGAGTACGCGAAGTTGCCCGCACATTTGAAAGATGTAGAAGCCAAAAAGGGCGTCCACGCTCGCTGTTATCGAAATTATCGAGTAACTCGCAGCTACCTCGATGACGTAACTGACGACGAACAAAGAGTTGCCCTCTGGAAAGGGATACTTGGAGGGGTAGGGCGTGCGATGCTGGAGAACCTCGGCACCGTGTGACAGTTGGATGATAATCGATATGAGTGGATTCAAATTGTACATAGAGATGACACCGAACGTTAATAGCGTCAGCCAGAGTGTCGGGCGAGAAAAGTATTCAATCGGCGAAAGTAGAGCGGCCCGATGATGTAGATTTGCCAGGTCCGCCCGGAAATTTTTTTCCAAAGTTTCATGCAGCTCAGCGAGACGATCGCGATAAATTAAGAAGGCGCTTAACTTTCGAGGAAATGGAACGAGAACAGTTACACTTGATGATACGTGTGTACGGCTGGCTGAATGGTCTATTCACTATCGATAGACAATTGAAAACTTACCTTAAGTAAAATTGTATAAAAGCTCACTGCTATTCCAAGACCCTTGGTAAGCAGACCAATATTCTTTCTGTGACTGACTACAAAGTGCATTATACCACAAGCGGTAATGATACTCATGGTGAAATGAATGACAACCACCAATTGAAAGAATCTCGAGGAACCACGAGCCGGCCATAGTCCAGCGAGTAGCGAAAGTCGTTTAACATCGCGAGCGTAACTCTCGTACCTCCGCAATTGCTCCTCCATTACGGAAAGTATTCGAGAATCGTGTACGACGCCAGCTGACAGTTAATGACTCCCGTCCGGAAGAAAGCTTCGAAACGGTAAGGAAGCGAAAGAAAATTATTAGTGGGCAACGTTAAACCGGTACGTATGATGCGTTGTAATGTCGGAAAATTGCCTTCTGTAGCAGATAACTGCAGCCGATGATTACTTATGGTCGATAAATGGCAAAAAGTTCGCATGCTCGCATTACAATTGTTGCATCAACCTGGGGTAAGATAATCGTCGCTTCGTTGAACCTTAAACGTCCAGTCGGGGGTAGGGTTGATGAAGAATCTAGCGCGCAAGCTGCCACATCGTTCAGTACGATCGATTCAGTCGTCTAAACAAAACTTACCGATAACGAACCTCGTCGGAACTGAACAACATGATCCGCTTTCTGGTGCCGGATCACGATGGACGATGGTCCCAAATTTGAATAACTGGCGTCAAAATATGAAGTTTCTATTGAAAAAATTCTAGTACTGGGTTAGGTAGAGGGGTGCATTCCGCGACCTTTTCAATGGTGAGGTAGCGGCAGGTGTTGCATTTAGTCCTTGGGGTTTCATTCCAAATGGAATCCTCAACGAGGTAGTATCGACCTCGCGCTAGCCTCTGATAACTACGCCGGGTTTAAAGTTGAATAATTGTGAATGAAATTGAGCAATTTTGATTTTTCAAAATTTTTCAAAGTGTACCTGAATGGAAAATTCTATCGGAATGTAAGTACATTTATTATATCAGTAGAGTTTTTCATATAAACTATACACCGGGCAACAAAATATGTAAACACCTACCGTAAACTTATCCTTTACGGTTTTTAAACAGAAAGGTTTGATCATTCAAAAAAGACAATGTCGACTGTCTTTCTAAAAAGTATATTTACTCGGACGTTTAAATTGGAGCTTTTTAGGATTAATGAAAAATTGAAAAAATCGTCTCGTTTGGCTGCTTAATTCTTGAAAACATATATTTTTCGCATTTTTTCCCTTCAATGTCTTATTATTATTGACATTTACCGTTATCTACGCGTAAGTATATTTGGTGCTCGTTGTACATAGCCATCCTGCATAACGGACACTTGCTTTTAGTTTTATGATCGGCATTCTAAATACATAATTTATCATAGTAGCACAAAATAAAAAGTATGTATGAGCATTTTCATATCGTAACTCATTTACATGTAGTAATAAAACACCAAATTTCACCCCAAAAAAAGTTTCACTTTCACCGCACTACTGCATAAACGGGGTCCACTCGACCCTAGATCCTGAGTACACGAGCAGGATATATCATGGGGGCCGAGTGTCCACCTATAGAGTAGGAGTCGGGGCATATTCGAGCGCCGCGCTGCGGCCGAATAGATTACCCGCGATACGGTCAGTTGAAAAAAAAAATGTGTTCGAAACGATCGAGTATGCAGTCGAAGGGTTAAGATGGTAACGCGATTTTAAAGAAGTACTATGAGCAAACTTCAAATTCATTGTATGATATTTCGCCGAAGAGTAAACTTTTTTTTCATGGTGCTAAACATGTCAAATTTCGTGCCAGAAAAAGATTATTTGCGAGGAATTTTACTGCATTACTTTATTTTGTAAATAAACCGCAGCTGAACACACACAGTATTCTTGTTGAGACTTACGGTGACCATGCTTCATCGGAAACTACTTGAAGAGATTGGTTTAGATACTTAAAAAACAATTATTGTTATGGGTTGAATTGGATATCAAACGCTAGCTGAACTTGCAGAATTATTAGGAGTTGATCACACAACAGTATCGAAACAATGAAAAGCATTTTTCACGAAAAAAAACAGCGGGAACTCATGCAACGTCCCCATAGTACAAAATTAATACAGAGTAGTATCGGTAGAATGGTATTTTCTTGCTGTATAAGGAAACACAGCGATGTGGTCCCATGACAATGTGATGCAAATCTGCCAAGTACGTTTTTCAAAAAGCCGAAAAAGACTCATAAACCTAGCACGTTTCTCAACATCTGGGCCCTAAGTCACAATAACAACTGAGTGATTTAGTTTCAGAGCGCGCCGATTTGTATGTAGATGACACCTATCAACGTGATATGGGCGTGACGCAACCTATCTGTCCTGCAAAATTCAGGTCCAGTGTTCAGTCAATCGAAATGTCATAAATGTTTTGAGTGACAAACAAGTCAGTCAACGGAGTATGCCAATTTCATAGACTAGATTTAGTTAAGTAAAGTCTAATTAAGTAGTTTGATTATTTGACTATGGAGGTTTTATTAGGGGCACGACAGTACTTGCTGAGCAATTTAACAAATGGCGTTAGTCGTACCTATGTATCTGAGTAAATTCATCTTGTAAAATTAAATAAATGAGTACCCAAAAATGATAAAAACTATTGCAACCAAATCGTTTATTCGGCAAAACTTTAACCCCAATGTTCACATTTTACTGATTGGCCCCAAACATTTATTATTTCATACTCAAGATTGCCAAAGTGCCAATTTTAACGGCCAACGAAGTGAGTTGGAATCCGAGACCTGCCGATGCCCTGGTTCGAAGGCAAGCTCGCTAACCACTAGATCAGCACACCGGTTCCAATAGCAAGGTATAAAAAGCGTATAAAAATCTAATAGTCATTACGTTTTAGTGAAACTTTAAAGTATGTATGTACAATGTAAATGTGTGACCACTAGTGCCACTTTATCGGCTTATATGTAATACACATTATTGTATAATTTTAAATCCTACCGTTCTAAATGCTAATTATTTACATGTGTCGATTATTTTCTTGTCATGTAAATACTCACGATTTTCGTGTTCATATTTCCGGTGTTACAGCAGTGACATTAAGACAAACGTTTTCCGGATTTTTTTGTTATAGATCGATTAATCTTTTTATTGCTTCTCTTCAATTGTTATCCTTTTAGGATTAACCGATGGGTCAAATTATAAAGTCTCTTATATTGTTGGGACATATCCTACGAGTGTAATCGCCGGTTCGTCATAAAACGTCATTTTTCATCGAGAGTTCGCAGTAAGAAGAAATACGATAATGTGGTATTCATTATCTGAAATGGACATTAATTGTATTTGCGTGAATTAAACGATTTATGAGTCAATTAAAGAGTACCCACTGCCATAAACATGTCGATCGATATTGTGTAAAATTGGCAGGCTTTCAGTACCAAAGGTTTGCACATTAGCATCGTGAGTACATTGGACAAAAATAATTTATCACCGCAGCCGGGCCATCCGCTGCAGTACGTCGCATCGCGAAGAACTTCAGACTGCCGAATAGTATAGACAAATGTAACAACTGGTGAATAAACAGCTAAATGTACTACTAGTCCCTGTGCGTACCTCGGTAGTTAGGAATAATCCGAACCATCCGTAGAGCAGACATTGCATAAGCTTCATGACAATATAAACGAAAACCAACATAGCTTTGTCCATGCTGATCTGTAATGTAATCAGAAAAAAGAGTATTCTGGTTCATGATAACGGTCGGATAAGGGGTCGTATAAAAATTACGTAACGCAATTGTGGGGGGCGGGGGTTTCGGCCTGGATTTGAGATCTACGTACGTGGGGGGGGGGGGGGGTCGAGGTTTGCCTTACGTCACGATTTCAGAACCGCCACAAATAGCAAAATTTCTACATGTTCAAGTTTTGTTATTTAAAACCCATCGTTCAAAATAAATGAAGTGCAAGCTCTGAGGATTTCGACAAATATAAGGAAGATGAAAATCCGTCATATCGCCCGTGACTTGATACTTTAATGTAAGTACCAATATTCTAGAAAAAAAAACATAACTTTATGTCAAGAAAAACGGAACGAAAACTTAGCTCGCGATTTTCTCGAAATCACTAAAAAAATAAAAGAACTACTAAAGAAACTACTTAAAAAATGTCCAAACTGTCGGCATTTTGTAAAGAAACGAGAATAAAAAACGGCTACGTATATTGGTCGCTACATTTGTATAGACATCGATAAATTGTTGACTTTTTATTTACAGATATTTTTTTTTCGACGCCAAATCAGGGTTAATTTAAAAAAAAAACCATCAAAATTAGTATAAAAGTAGATGAATACATACTTCATAACATGAGTATAACCCCGATCCTTACATAATTAGTTATTTTATTGAAAAAAAACGCAATTATTGTCGACAGAGCACCCGTTACGTAACGGAATACGGTGGGCGGGGAGGGGGCTCCGGCCAGGCGTTACGGTTCTGTTACGCGTGGGGGGGGGGTCAAAAATTGAGAAATGTTGCGTTGCGTAATTTATGTACGCCCCCTAAGTCTAAGCAGCTCAAAGGGCGGTTAGATACGCCAAAAGTGACTAAAATAAAATAAAAAAGATACTGCAAAGCAGCGAGGCTGCTGGAGGTTGATGAACGAATCAACTACGAGAGCTACCAAAGATATGTACCTATAGATTTAGCTTCTGATGCCTAGAGGAGTTCTATTGAGTTTACTTGGGTTAGGTAAAAATACTAAATATTTGGTTTGTTTGTTTGAGGGTTTGGTTGGGCTACGTATAAATACGATTTGATTTCTTTGTTTAGGTTAGGAATAAATATAACTTGTTCGTTTGGGTTTTCTCGGGTTAGGTAAAAAGACGATTTGGTTTGTTTCGGTCAGATAGAAACACGACTTTGCCTGTGTGCTCGGGTCAGATGTAAATGTGGCTCAGTCTGGGCAAAGTTAAAATACAATCGAGATCGTAACACAGTGAATTGCGTGCTTGTGTATTCATCTTCAAATTTCGCCGCTCAAGTCCCAAATAAGACGCAACCGGGCGCCGAAAGCCGAAGACCCGGGTCGTAAAAGACCTTAAGAGGGTTACCAATGAATGCACATCCGCCAGGACCAGCAACGCCAAGATTTTTCTTCCCAAAGTAAAAATGTACATACCTGCGAAGCTTGGAAGATATTTGCACACATGGTCATGGCACTCGTCGTCAGCATCCAGACGAGAATGGGGCCGTAGATCGTTTGGAGATGGTCACGACATCGTGCCAACGTCTGTCGTCGCGCGACGCATTCCTTGATAACACTAAGATGGTCATCAGACGCGGTTAGATTGCACATGCGATAGGAGAGCACGCGAAGTTGACTGGACATTTGGAAGACGTAGAAGCCGAAAAGGGCGTCCGTGCTGGCTGTTATCGAGCCGATCGCATAACTGGCGGCTACCTCGACGACGTAAGTGACGACGAATGCAGAGTTGCCCTCCGGGAAAGGATACTTGGAGGGAAAGGGTGTACGATGCTGGAGAACCTCGGCACCGTGTGACAGTTGAATGATAATCGATATGAGCGGATTTAAATTGTACATAGAGATGACGCCGAGCGTCGAGAGCGACAGCCAAATTGTCGGACGATAAAAATATTCAATCGGCGAAAGTAACGCGTCCCTGTAACGTGAATTTGCCAGATCCGCGCGGAAATCTTTTTCCAGAGTCTCGTGCAGCTCGGCGAGACGATCGCGATAGATCGAGAAGACGATCACCTTTTAAGAAAATGGAACGAGAACGCTTACGCTTGATGACACGTGTGTACGGCTGGCTGAACGGCCCGTTCACTATCGTTAATTAATTGAAAAGTCACCTTCAGTAAAATTGTATAAAAGCTCACTGCTATTCCAAGACCCTTCGTGAGCAGGCCAATATTCGTTCTGTGACTGACTACGAAGTGCATAATGCCGCAAGCCGTTATGATACTAGTGGTGAAGTGAACGACGACCACCAATCGAAAGAATCTCGAGGATACGCGACCTGGCCATAGCCCGGCCAGCAACAAAAGTCGTTTTACACCGCGAGCGTAACTCTCGTACCTCCGCAATTGCTCGCCCATTACGCAAAGTCTTCGAGAATCGTGTACACCGCGAGCCGACGGTCAGTGACATACCGTTCAGAAGATAGCTTCGAAGCTTTCGGGAAGCGAAAGAAAATCACTAGTCGGCAACGTCGAACCGGTAAGTATAATGAGGTCTAATGTCAGAAAATTGGCTTCTATAGCCGATAAGTGCAGCCGATCATTATTTATGCCCGCCAAACGGATCCTACGGAGAAGATAATGGGCCGATAAACGGTAAAAAGCTCTCGTGCTGGCAAAACAGTTGCTGCATTAACCTGAGGTAAGATAATCGTCGATTCGTCGAACCTTGAACGTTCAGTTGGGGTAGCGTTGCCGGAAAAATGAGTGCGCGAGCTTCCGGACGTTCAGTACGATCGATTCAGTCTTCCTGGAAAAACTCTCCTATAACGAACTTCGTCACTAAATATGGATTTTGATAAGTACAAATTCGCCGGTCTAACAACAACTGTGCTTGCAATGTCGATCGTGGATGCGACGAGACGAAACGATCTTTCGGATCTGTCCTTGCATCGGACCAGGTGCAATGCGCGAGGCTCTTTTCCTCGTAGGAGGCAATGGAAAAGCTCGCGAGAAGCGTCGCAAAGTAGAAAGAGAACGGGAGAATAAGGCCTTGAAAAATTACAGTAATCGTGAAAAATCGTTGATAACTCGTTTGCTACTTCTTCCGCATCTGCAGGTTTCTCATTCTCTTTTCTTCTATTCTGAGAAAAGTTGCGTAATGTTAGAGTGCAACCGGCTGGAAAACTTGGAACTTTTGTACGTAGCTAAATAACACGCTGTGGCCTCTACACCACGGTGTACGGATGGAGATACGTTGTGCGATGCGCGACGTCATTGGAGAACTCATTTCCGGTATGTATTTGAAGCACGCTTACCCGGAAACTATTCAAAGCGCTTGTTAGATGCGATTTATAGTGAGGGTGAAATTTGTGGCCTCGTCGCTGTCGTCCACCGTGTTTGGGTTTTCTTTGGGCTTGCCCACGGCTGTCGTTACTTTCGAAGATGTATGCGAAAGGGTGCACGAATCGATAACAACACGTATACACAACTATCTCTCGACGAGTCGATTTATTCGAAGATCTATGGTCCCTCTAGTGTCTTCACGCGTCACCATTTGCTGTAGTCCGCTCACTTGCCCTCTTCGATCGTTTGCAACAAGAAGAAATACGACACTGCCGTATTTATTATCTGCGGTAAATAACGGCGGCTTTATACATATTATTTGCGATCGGTGAAGTAATTATAATTTGTAAAAGTGAGACGTACGGCCACGAACATGTCCAGCGATATCGTCGAGAAATTGCAGGCCGTCAGTACAACCGGTTTCCACATCAACATTATGAGAATGCTCGTCATGAAAGGAATCTCACCGGATCCAGGCCATCCGCTACTGTATACGGCATCCCGAAAGGACTCGGTCTGTTGAGAAAAAAAAAAAATATGCCATCGTCACCGGACATGTCCGCCATTGATAGGCAGACCGTGTGCGCAACTGTGCACCGAGTTTTGGAAATCGGTACCTCGGTCGTCAGGAACGATCCGAACCACGCGTAAAAGAGAGACTGCAGGAGCTTCGAGACGATGTAAAGGACAGCAGCCGCGATACTTTCCGAGCTCATCTAACACGAACGACACATCGTCGTATGTGACGTCTGAAAATGTTACGTCCAGTGCCGTGGGCCCGGACAAAAGTTACCTTGCTCATTTGATAGACGTTCGCGCACAGGCTTATCGCACTCGTGATCATGAACCAGAGGACGATCGGTCCGTAAACGCGCTCGAGACAATCGCAACAGTCGATCAAGACGCGACGACGAATCACGCACTCTCGGACGAGCGAGCGATAATCGTCGGTCAGCTTGACGGACGTCAGACGATACGAGAGGACGCGGAATTGGGTCGCGATTTGAAATATGTAGAAGCCGAGACCGGCGTCGATGCTCGCCGATATGAAACCCGCGCCCATCGCGCCGATACTCTCGAAAAAATAATGAAATACGTAGATCGGTATGTTACCCTTGGCGTCCCAGGGATACTTGGTGAGAAAGAGCGTGTGATACTCGATCGGATCGACACCGCGTATGCGCTGGACGATTATCGATAGGAGCGGTGCCATACAATAGATCGAAGGGATCATGATGAACGTCCTCGCCATTATCATCGTTGAACGATAGAAATAAACAAGCGGTGAGAGCAAGACGCCTCGGTATTCCGGATGTGCGAAGTCCTTGCGGAACGTGACCTCGAGAGTCTCGTGGATCCTACTGATGTCGTTGCGATTTAGAGTGAACAGAGATACCTTGGAGAAAAAAATGTATGGCGAAATAATTGCGGATAGACAATCGAGACCGCATGGACATCGGATCTTCTTTTTTTAACTAACTCATCAGACTGCATGTCTGATGAGTTAATTAAAGTGCATTATCCGGGTTCGTGTGAAGCACTACACTTGATGCAATGGTATGTGAGCTTGCAATTTACACTCGCATGTCCTAGTTGATGACATTTTCTATATACCTTACGCACTATAATCTCGGCCACCTGACCACATTTGATTATATAAATTGTTATGGCATTTTTTACGTGTTTTGTTCTTCGTAATTAGGTGAGTAATTGCACTACGACTTAAATGTAGAAACATCTTAAGGCACTACAGCTACACGAAATTTATTTATAAAATGAATTAATGTTAAAGAAATAGATTTGTCAGCTTATGTGACAGGCAACAACACAGGCAGCTGATAAAAACGCATGCGCAAAACATACGTGTATATATAACAGATGGTTGCTAGCTACCGCAGCGCCACTTATTGGGAACCTTGATTCCGGACACTGTTACGGACACGCTTGAATACGGAGATTGGATTCGTTCCCTACAGTCTCCTCGGCGCAAAGCGTAAAAGCCTCTGTCTCCACGGTGCACACGATTAAGGTTGTTATGGGGTTAAGTTATATTATCATCGAGCTGAAATTTTTTCTGGACCTTTATAAACTCTTTGCTGATCATCCTGTGCAGTTTGAATACGATCCACAGCACCGTTTTTTAGAGAAAAAAAAATCGGCCACTTGCGGTATTTCGTGGGGTAATTACATTACGCTTATGGAAAACTCCCGTTCATTTTTCAGTACAATACTAATATCTGCTAAGTGAATGTTACCACGGAGCTGAAAAAATAAGTAAGGTTCGACTAGTTATCAGACTAACCCTCAGTACCGTAAAAATGAGGATTCACGATACCGTTATAAGGTTATTCATGTTGTTGATAGCGAATTTGTGCGAAAATCAAGCAGACAAAATATTAGACAGTACAATCATGGCAGCGTCGTAGACGGTGCAAATGCTACCTATCTTATCAGTATTCGGTAATTATGCCCGGGAATCTCAAACTCCTCGGTCAGGATAATTAACAATGAATATTATTGGTACGTATTTCCTGAAATTAGAAATAATTACTTAATATCAATTTGACAACTTTGTTCAGAAATTATACATTTCTAGGCTCTTCTAGGCAAAGACAAAATAACGTGGATTTGTTTTCATACATAATTTTTTTTGCAAAATATCGCAAAATTATTATAATTTTTGATTTCTTCAAGATTATAGACAGCTTTAGTACACAACTTCTCTTTCCAGCGGAATATTTTCTACTCAAACGAATATTCATTTTTGACAGCTTCTTGGGCCGATATTGAGGTCACGAACGGGACGCATATGTTTCTAATTTCACGAAACTTCTGCCAACCTGGGCATTATGATATACCACGATTTACGACGTTCCCAATTTGTTTCGCGTTAATTGAGCGAGAAAAATTTATAGAAAATAATTATACCATGTAATGTTTTCTTGAAAGAACTTTTTTTACCTTGTCGCAGGGCTTTGGAAATAGAAAAAAATGTCCAAACTGTCGACATTTTGTAAACAATCCAAAATAAAAAAAACGGCTACGCATAACGATAACTACATTTGTATAGATATCGATAAATTGTCGACTTTCTATTTACAGATAACCTTTCATAATGATATCGATGGGACACTAGAGAGAAATTTTTTTTTCGTCGTCAAATCAAGGCATATATCTCAGTTAATTTTGAAGATTTTTTCATAAAAATTGGTATAAACCTAGATGAATATATACTTCATCGAATGAGTCTAAACTCGATCCTTCCATAATTAGTTATATCTATGAAAAAAATTCGGAATTTTTTAGTAGAGGTGGGGGTTAGGTCAGGCGTTACGGTCCTGTTACGTTGGGGAGGGGGATCAAAAAGTTGGGAAATTTATCGTTACGTAATTTGTGTACGCCCCCTTATTTATATAACAAAACCATGTTGTCCGAGCTTTTGTATTCATAAATACGAATGGCTGCATGCACTTACAGGAAGTGTATTGCATATCGAAACTACATTGCGCGTGCCATCCGAGGGCGGAGGCACCAGGCTTAACGCCAAACGTAATTTTTAAATGTATCAGCATATCTTAATATGCTATCTTATTAATAAAGTATAACAAGTTATACTTTACTATCTTATTAATAAAGTATAACAAGGCGTTCATCGTTCACACGCACGAAAAAGCGAGGTAAACATAATTGCGTTATATCAAAGTACTTTTTCAATGCATCAGTATATTTAAATGTACTATTTGTAAAGACAATTTCGGGATGAGTAAATATATGTTATTTATCCCGATACAAGCTTATCGCGGTGTCAGGTGAAAATGACATCTGAAAGACTGAAAACTGTTCCACAACGGTGGTCAATGACCGTGAGGGTAGCAAATGTAGACGCGCACATTTCTAAGGCCTAGGCCCTAAACGATCTCTTTTAGGTCCTCTTCACAGGCATGAAAAGTGAGGTAAACATGGTTGTGGTATATAAACTAAATTGTGATCCATCGACGACTCTTTTTATGCATATTTTTGCGTTATCAACCTGCAAATGTTTATCTTGTAAAGTCATCGTTTTTTTCTGAGTTGTTTTTATTGTGTGCTTGTCATTATTTCGTTTGCTTATAAGATATAAATATTAATATCTGCATGTTTGCAACAAGATGATAAATTATTGTAAAATAAATTCATTTGTACAGCGTGTACGGAAACTTTTGTGACCCACTGTGTGTAAGGAAGTCAGGGAGAGGCATGTTAAGCAGACGGGTACGTTGGGCAATCGAAGTATCTGAAAAACTAAGCACCGCACGCGGGTGCATCAAATGGCGGAATGAGAGGTATGAAGGAGGCGAACACATCACATCATCACGAGTTGCCATGCGGCGCACGAGACGGTAACACGGGACATTTCAATATGTTTCCATCCAGAAATAACAGAAATGTGATCGAAAGCTTTTCTTCTACTATTATATGAGCAACACAAATTTAACGAATTGGTATCATGTTGCATACGTCTGATTTTTTAATGCAATTCTTACCTTGCTCAACCTCTTTCATACGCACGCATACTCAACTTACTCCACTATCGGGGCACGTTGAGCATGCATGGCCTTAGTCATTTGAAAGCGATTATCCTTGAAACAATAAAGTTAACAGGAATTTCGTCTACAGACTTTTGTCCACATAAATTTTCTCTTGGCCAAAGCAGGTTTCATTTTTATACGATGGAATGTTAAGGAATTACAGGGCGATAATTCCAAACTTCCTGGCCTCCTTCTGTGGCCTCCGTCCGGAAGCCACATACTCTTCGAATTTCATAAAGAGCCGTGAAAGCCTTAAAACTAAAATTCCAAACTTGCTCAACATGCCCCTCCCAAACCTAAATTTAGTTGCACGCTGACTGTCGACCGGGCTGCCGTTTTCTTGAGTTTCCGATGGTAACGCAGCGTTAGCGCAGGCAAAATACGGCCCCTTGTGTCGACACAGATCTTCCGCAGTTTCTCCGTGCTCTCGTGCAGCATAGGATACAAGCAGTTAATCAATGAAAAAATTACCTTAAGTATAACACCAAAGCCACTGATGGAGATGCCCATGGTCTTGGTAACTTGGCTCACGTTTGACAAATTGTGAACGATGAAATTAATATTTGCGCACAGTATGACGCTGGCAATAACAGTATAAAGAAAGACGAGAAGGCGAATTGACTTCAGTGATCCGGGACCTGGCCAGAGGCCAGCGAGGAGAAACAGTTGTTTTATCGTGCGGGCGTACTGCTCGTAGTTTTTCTCTTTGTTCGCCATCGTATCAGACATTTGAGACGGCAGAAAAAACAACCCCGAACGACAAAATTCAGCGGACGCGTATAGTGAGGGTGCACTTTTCTTTTTCGATAAAATAAAAAGCGAGGTAGAGTCTGAAGCCGAGCAAGTTTCGCGTGTAATAGAGAAGCGTCGAGATATAAACATAGTCCCAAAGACGGGCAGTCTTTTTTATTCATGTGTCGGAAACTTTTAAGAGGATAATGATGCGCCGCAAAAATTTTACGCAGCTACGTCATCGGGATATTCATTTTTCATACACCGACGATTATATATCAATTTAAACTAAAGCGCAGAACTTTTTCTTTTCATCGATTGAATCCCTGTCGCGTATGTTCGTTCCTTAAATAAAGTATGCCATTTTCGCAGTGGTTTTGCGTATGGCGTTTTTTTAACCAATCGCGTTGAGCCACTCGCACACCAGAACGGTTGTACCCTGCTGTGTGTAAATATTCATGAGACGGGTATCGAAGGATTTTGAAATATATCTATCGAAGCAACAAAGTTTTGCGTGCGTCATATGAGAAATTTCACCGTAATGGTACCCATAATTTGTCTGGAGTGCTTCTGATTTGTTCGTACCTTTGCGTGCGCGTATACGCACCTGTTTCGTTTCGGTGGGCGACCGTCTGCAGGTACTCGCCCACTTGCCAACCGAACTCTACACCTACTACTTGTAACGCGAAGCTATACACGGAAAGGCTGCGTTCAAGACCCGAGGGTAACAAATAGGGATTAAGTTCCGAAAAAGTCCTACCTCCGATCGAACTGAAATTTTGCACAAACCTTCCTTCTAATATCTTAAGAGATCCCTTAAGAGGATTTTTGGCGACGCGCCATAGTTTTCGAGATTTCGAGTTTTGAATTTTGTTACTTCGCTCCTACTATGTCCCCTCGAATGAACGAGTGGAATGGTGGGGTGCGTGGGACATTGGTGTGGGCGCAGGACACGTTGAAAATGAGAGTAGAATTGTGGGGTGCGTGGAAAAATGGTGTTGCCGCAGGTCACCTGGAATGGGCGTGTGGAATTGTGGGGTGCGTAGGACGTTGGTGTGGGCGCAGGGAACGTTGAAAGTGCGAGTAGAATTGTGGGGTGCGTGGAATGGTCATGTGGACGCAGAGCACCTTCGATGTGCGTGCGGAATCGTGGGGTGCGTAGAATGCTAGTGTGGGCGCGACACACCACCGCGAATGTATGAGCGCCATTTCGAGCAGCAAACCTCCTTATCACTCTTGGTAACCAACCAATAATCTGTCGACTGAATCTGATAACTAGTCGAACCTCTTGGTAACCAACCAACCAAGGATCAATTTTGAAATACGAAACTGACGTATCCAGTAAGGAATAACTTAGGACTCGGTCCTTCGTACGAATTTATTTTGCGCGCTAGACGCTGGGATGTTATCGATTTTTATATTGATTTTTCTCGGACAAAGACAGCGACAGGAAGTGGGGGGGGGGGGGTTTTACCGGAGAGAAATCATGATATGAGAATAGAACTTGCCGTTCGAATCCATTGCTCATATGAGAAAAGTTTTGCAACTATAACCGTTGATTACAGTATACACGGGAATCATGGCATAACAAAGTTGAGGAACTGCGCCAAATCGTTGGCGGTTGATATAGGCGCTGTATCAGCGGTTATTTCTTCGACAAAGTACTTCGAGGAAGTATGGGATAAAGTGATATAGGTGACTTGTGCTATCGAGGTCTCTCGTTTGGAGCACAGCACCACATCGGATGGCTACAGGTCAGGGGGGGTCCGACGATTTATGGAAAACAAGCGTTGATAGTCGTGCTACGACGCTCGCGCAGGAAACATCTTCCATTTTCTTCTAACAATCGCCCCAAGTATACGAAACGAATAGGACGACGTCTCACACTGGTCCGAATCTTGGTTGAATATTTGGTGAATGTACGTAGCTAAACTAAAACGAAACCTAGATTTAGTAAGAAAACCCATCTGGCGACACTGCATAGGGCATCATGTCTTAGTATTACTATGTTTGGCATGTCAAACATGGTAATACTAAGTAGGTAGTTCCGAGAAGATAACCGTACGGCTTCTCGTCCTGTAACATTGAATTCCATGAGGAGGCATACACACATTGCGTAACGCAAAATTTCGGGATTTTTATCCCCCCCCCCCCCCCCCCCCACGTAACAGAACCGTAACGCTGGCCAGAACCCCCCCTCCTATTCCGTTACGTGACAGGTGCTTTGTCGTCAATAATTGTTTTTTTTTTTCAAAGAAATAACTAATCATAAAAGGATCAGGTTTATACTCATTTTATGAAGTATATATGCATCTAGTTTTATACGAATTTCTATGATTTTTTTTATTAACCTCGATTTGGCGATGAAAAAAAAATCTCTTCATTATCCATACGATATGTTTATGAAAGGTTATCTATAAATAAAAAGTCAACAATTTATCGATATCTATACAAATGTCGCTATCGTTATGCGGAGCCGTTTTTTTATTTTGGTTTTCTTTTTACACAATGCCGACAGTTTGGACACTTTTTTAGTAGTTTCTGTAGTAGTTCTTTTTTTTTTAGTATTATAGTTTCGAGAAAATCGCGACCAAAGTTTTCGTTCCGTTTTTCTTGATATAAAGTTATGTTTTTTTCTAGAATATTGATACATTAAAATGTCAAGACGCGAGCGATATGACGGTTTTTCATCTTCATTATATTTGTCAAAATAATAAGAGCTTGCACTTTACCTATTCTGAACGATGAGTTGAAATAAAACTTGAACATGCAGAAATTTTGCTATTTCTGGCAGTTCTAAAATCGTGACGCAACCCCCCCACGTACGTAGACCGTAACGCCAGGTCGACCCCCTCCCCCCAATTGCGTTACGTAATTTATGCACGCCCCCTGACCTCCAAGGAAAAAAAACGAATACGGTTGTATCGCTATCGGGCTCATTGGCACTTCCTAATTGGCGAAATTGCATTGGAAGAGGGGGCAAAAATTTATGCAAATTGTACGTGGTATAAAAATAAAACTCGACATGCGTACGAGAAAAGGTCTCCCCAAGATATATGCAGCTCTTGTCTACTGTCTGCAATAATGGCCGGACAGAACAAAGTTGATAAATTGCACAAAATTATTGACCGCTCGTACATGTCACATAAGATGATTTCACTTGGCAAATGTTCAAGACGAGAAAATAATGAAATTACATGCTCGGTGTGCCTCGAAACTTGCCGCGTCGGTAAGTTACCATAAGAGTGATCCGTGAGGTTCGATGGCTTCCTGAGGAACGAGCGTCAGTAGTCGCTCTTGAATGCTCGTACGAACCGGATCTCGCATTCGATAAGTTTTCTCGAACTTGATCTCGCAAATGTAAACGTCATCATCAAGAATGCGGAACTGCCACGACTTTTTCAAAAATTCACACGGGCGCCTAATTTTTAATGTGAGTTACATCGTTTTTTCTTTCTCTTACGAATTTAAGATTATTTTGAGATGACATCCATTATTTTGAGATGACATCTTCGACGACATCCTTCGAAGAGGCGATGAAACAATGGTTAAAAAAACAGCCCCTTTTTTCGAAAAATGTTGAGTTTCTATATAGAGGGGAAGCACCATATATCTGTTAGTTACTTAATACCGGATAGTGGACTATCGCGAGTTTTCCTATAGCGAAATATGTTTTCCATTGTATACATTAACAACTGTCGTAAAATAACGCGACTGCAACATTTTTGGGAATTGAGGATTTAACTTTTAATTCCAATTTCAATTTAACAAAAATCAACAAAAGAACCCGCGCCCACTCTCGCTTGGACGCCGAAACTACTGTACCATTATTTACTTACCGTTGAACTTTACTCGTGAATATCTCGGCCAATTTTTGGCACACAACATTTTCAAAAGAAGCGTTTTATTTGGAAAGAGACACCCTATATGCTCACCTCTCTCTCTAAACGGTAATCGGAGCGTCAGCTGTGATTGCCAGTGGAAATTCCTAGACGGAAATTCACGCAGAATGCGATATGAATATCGCCAAATGCCTACACTGCAGATCATGCTAAATACAATAAGAATAGAATAAAAGTAATAATAAAACGAAGGATAAAAAATTAATAAAAATAGGTTGATTGTAGATCTTATTTTTTTCAAATTGATTATTACGTATACAAATATTTTTTTGCTCAATGCAAGATTTTTTCGCGAAACGACCACCTACACGTAATTGTGCCATGTTTTGACATTTGTCGAGTCGTCGAGAGGTGATGTTTGAATTCTTCTAAAGTGAGGTTATGTAGCGTTGCCAACCGCTTAAAACATAAACTCACTAGTAAAGTCGATAATGATCTACCGAGTGTCCAATAACCAATGTCGATTAAAAATATTTATGAAAATCATCACAAATTTTCATTCTAGGTCCGACACACCGGAGAGAACGTGTGTCTCTCCTATGGTGCCTTACGCATTTTCCCCCTTGTAAAAAAATGCCAAACTTGATTATTGAATAAGTTAAGTAATACATTTTGGCATTAGTATTATCATGAAATGAATTGATTATTGGATCAATTTCCAATTAAATATTACAATTATACATTGATAAATTAATAATTATTAAATCGAATGTATTGAGATCGTAATTATTATTAATAATCAGTATGGGATAGATAAATTTAATTTGATAATTGCTGTTTAATTATTACGAGTGGATTATGATTAAATTCATAATTCAATGATTAATTGAACTATGATAAAATGAATGCCAAACTCAATTATTGTATGATTTAGTTGATAAATTTCCGCTTTATTGTTATGATGGATTTAATTGTTAATTCGATGGATCGTAAATATTGAATATTTTCCACTTTCGCGGTTCCTGCGCGAAGTAAAAACCTGCGACGAAATAATCGATGAAAAGCACAAAATCATGCCACAGTAGGTACCTTTCTTTTCTCTGCGTTTTATTGGTCTCGGATACAGTCGTAAGTGTTACAATTGGCAAATTTCATCAGCATTGTATATCGATCATATATTATGTACAAAATATATACAGGGGTGTTCGAAATGTGCGTTTCACGGGTGCATCGGGCTTTGCCGATTTGGCGCACTCGTTTCCTCCTCTTGCGTTGAATTTCTTCTCTTTTTTTTCATTTGTTTTTTTTTCATCAACGCTTCCTCTTGCGTTTATGTCTCGAGGATAAATTTTTTTTTTTAATATCGCGTAAATGCTCACTTTTCCTTCCGATTTTTTTCGTTTTGTAATTATAATTGTTTACTCGCACGTACCTGTACCTCTCTCCGAAGAAGTTGCGTTTGATAGGTGACGAGTTTGTCGGGTTTGTTTGGGTTTGCGGGGAACGCAGTTACGCCGAGGGGGGAATAATTTATCGTGGCAGGACGTAGGAGGTGGCAAAGGATCCTACTGAGACTAGACGATTTATACTCCATTCTGTTTATCCTTATAACTCCGTAATTCTTGCTTTTTTTCTTTTCCTTTTTTGTACAACACTTGCGGGACTGGTCGAAAATTCGTCACGAAATACTCGTTATTTTCGCTCATTCGTGTTTTTTTTTTACATATATTTTATATCTATTATACTGGTATTCTTAAGAGCTACGCCATGCTAAATACGTTTGTTATCGATATGGATAATGGCGAAGGCCCGATGATAATCCGAAATTATTAGGCGATTATGTTTTCTTTTTTTCTCGTTCCGACGTTTCGCCGTTTAAGGTTCGGGACCTCGAGATGCCCGGTACGACGGACCCAAAAGTCGGTGAACATTTTTTAAATTAATTCCGAGAACACTAACCTTAGGATTTGCTTCGCGTGTGGTATATGATTAGGAGGTAAACAAGCCCAAACAAACCCAAACAGAAGTATATACAAAATTGTAAAAAAATATAAATAATTGATAATATTATTTATTTTGTATTTAATACTGCATATTTTATAATGGATCGACAGCACGATTACGAATTCAATAATATAATTTGATTAATTAAATCTTTTGAATTTTCCATTTCTTTTTGCGATTATCAACAAAAAATAACAAAACCGAAATGTGATCATACATTTTGTTGGTTTCGGAAATACCGGCATAGCCAAATTCTTTCTTTTGTAATTATTGATATCTTTTCATCAGTTATTACAGATCGTTTTATTAAAATGTTTAAGAATTGAATATATACCAAAAAAAAAGGAACAAGTAAATGGCGCGTGTAGTTTTCTTGTAACCTTGGGTGCCGAAAACATCACCCATTTTTCGGATGTCACTGGTTGAAGCCTCTTATTGATTTAAAGTACCTACCGATATTATCGCGACTCGTCTCGATGTCCGAACGTTAAGAATCATTGCGTACTCCGAAAGACGCTCTAAAAAAATACTTCACTTCGACGAGAAAATTGAAAGCACAATTTTTTTCTCTACTCGATCGGTAAGAAAGGAATTTACGGTAAGAAGAATTCGACTCCTACTTGCCCTTCTTATTTCTCTTGTCCTTATTCCCCCCCCCCCTCTCCCCCTTCTTCATCTCTTACAGAATATCTCCGCGTAAGGATCGTACGAAGATCAGTCTTAAAATACACTGAGAGAAATGATTTGTTCGAATCAAGTAAATGGGCAACATTTGTCGTTTCTCCGTTCGAACCGAACTATATGTTCCTTTTTGCCTAGCGAAGTGTTTATCAGACTTCGGAAAACTTTTTCTCGAATGCTGACTACGAGGAAATCATTCGTTCAAGTCGAATAAATATTTGGGTAATTCTTAATCTGCCAAAAGATTTATCGAATTCTGATTGATGTTTAGTAGGTTGCACAATAGGCCATGCCACATCTGAGCAGAGACATCGCGCTCCGCAGTGGCCGTGTTACGAATAACCTCAAAACCGAACCTTTGTAATTTTTCTTATGAAACCCACGTTACCGGTTTGGATTATAAATCGTCACAGGGAGACTAGAGGTAAGGAGTGGACACACAGTGCTTACGAAGCGTCCGTAAAAACGCAGCAAATAAGGAGGCGCTGCGATCGTATGGGTCCGATCGATTAGCTCCGCCTACTAGGCCTCGTGCTCATGCCGTGCTCTCGGTCGCTGTTGACAGCACATTCGTGGTGGGGGACCTAACTGTTGCGTCTACCGCTCCTATTTCGCTGTCTTTCTCATTGTTGCAAACTCGTAATAGCAACTATTAATTAACGAAATTAAGCGTTGAACCAACTAAATAAACCAACTAAGAAAATAAAAACAGAACACAAATGTAGCCTTGACTGTCGTGGATTGGAAATATGATTCAGACGAGGGCGTTCGGTTGATTTATTTTTTTCACCGATGCGAATGAAAGTTCGAAAAAAATTGCCCATGCAAACAATATTACTCTTTATGTGGCTTGTAAATGCAACTGCACTGGAGAAAAAAAGGAACTTGTCAAAAAATTGCAGTTGTATTTGCAAGAAATATAACTTTAAGATATGCTCCATTTTATGCTTATTACTCCAGGGAGAATGAAGCGTAAAAGTTATGTTTCTCATTAACTGAACTACATGCATGAAAAAAGAAACTGAAGGCTAACCCTAATGACGATTGATTGGGAGCAATATTAAAAGTGATTCTACCTTGGGCTTTGAAGAAAACGATTTCGTGAAGATTTTCCCAATATTGCAAAACACAATAATATTAAAAATGAGCCTCAAAGCGGAACAAGGTACATCGAACTCAAATTGTTTATTATTTGTGCGCATGCGTTAAGTGTGGACTGTTATAATTATTTGAGACGTTATCAACAAGAGAGCTGCTAGTGGCACTATCTGGAACTATTGCAAGTCGGATTTTTTAATACGCTGGAACTACGTATCGGTCTATGTTGTGTCCACTCCTCCCCTCTAGTCTCCCTGAGTCGTCCCTTCGGATCCGCCATTTGATGGTAACAATGTCCGTGACTGTATATAAAGATCACAAAAGTAAGAACATTTTTTGATGGAATGAATAAGATTATCAGACTTAAATACTATCGGATCCTGTCCTTTTGCGACGAAAATAAATGTTCACAGATCACATCGATAATTCCATTTTAGTGAACAAAAGTCTATTAAGCTCGAATGAAACATAATTAGAACCAACGTTCGTTGGTAGTGAGTGTATCGTTTGATTGAACATCGAAGACCACCGTGATAGCCCAGGGATTCGAACAAACCACATGTCCCGTTGAATATCCGACAAAGAACCGTATAATAACGAAGTCTACAGCTATTATCGTAAGTCCGAAACTTCGGGAACAACCGAACGTCGCGTGTATCACGAATTGCGGGACATTCCCGAAGCCGCTCGTTCCCGTGGGCGCTCCGAATGTCGCAGGGACGCTTTGTCGACTCCATCAACGGAGTCTGGATAAAGAAGCTCGTTAATTAATTATAAGCGTGCACGAGCGGAAAGCCTTTTTTTCGTTGGACGTTCCGTCTGACCGAATAGTCGCGCAATTCCATTCACGTGCACTCGATCTGATCGCCAGTGAAAAACAAGAAGCCTGCTAGCCCGAGTGATTGTTGGGTTCCTCGATGATCTTCTCCAGGCCATGAGGAGCACCGATCGGCTGAATTTCTCCGCCGGCCGTCTGGCCGTTGACGGCGTCCTTGCCGAAGATGCTCGCCAGTCGTAGATCGTACTCGTTCAGCACGGAGGCAAACAAGAACAGGGATGATCCGAGATCCGGAACGTTTAGGCCCTTTCGCAGGACGTTCAGGTACCCCTAGCTCTGTCTAATCTCGTTGGCGTATTCCTCGTGAAGGGCGAGCAGATGTTGGGGCACGTCGATAGCCGTGTGCAACGTAACAGTGACTCCCCGGTTGAGGCTCACGGCGGGATAAAAGACACCGTAAAGATCATGAAAGGCTACGCTACCCTGGGGCTGATCGTTCACGAAGAATCTCAGGGTGTGCGTCGTCTCGAGATCCAGAAGTACACCGACCGTCGTGCCTTGCTGTACTCCGCCCTCGGTCCTTTGGGCGTGACCGCCACCGTGCATGAACCACGATCTCTGACGGTCTATGTACATGCTCCAACCCTTGTCGTCCTTGCCTATCGACACGAACGAAAGGTGTTAACGCCTCGAAGCTGACCGTCCTCTCCCGCAATGGGGCGAGCGTAGCTCCGTGGGACAACGAAGACGAGGATACTGTGGGATCGGAGGAACTCGGATATCGATGGAATTGAGAAATCGACTCGTTCGACCAGTGTCGCCGATCACCGTCGAAGACTTTTCAGAGATGAATGCGACGTGATAGGAATGTGGCGGGGGTGACGCGTGGTTGGAATTCTGACAATTGCTACCGCGACACTTGGTGACACTTCGAAAACGTCAAAGCCTACCCAACATCTGATCCCGTGCCACATCAGCCCTGGCGATTCCAAACGCCGGATCCGTGTCACTGTGGTAACGATCGATCGTCAGCTCCCAGTAGTGAATGCCCCGTGAAAATCCGACGCTCGAGAGTACAACGCGATGCTCGTAGCCCTCGCACGACGCGCTCATCGCGTCCTCGGATATGGTGACCTCCTGAGGAATACCGGGCGCTCCGACCGCCCACGAGAACCAGGCAACTGACAAGGTCAGATATAGATTTATAAACATCACTCTTGGATTATTCGATTGTGATTAGTGCCTAGTTTTGGCACGGATGATGATCATTCTGCGGCGTAGGTGACTTTTGGGAAAGATGAGGAATGTTGGGGTGACGCGTGGATCGTGTTTCGTTTCGGATGCGCCTTTCTGTTGAAATAGATTCTGAATAGATATTCGTCACTCACGCTCGGCCGTTTGAAGTCCGATGAGCTCCGAGTACTCGCCTTCGCCTGCACCGTTGAACGCCCTGACACGAGCGTTGTACAACGAATTAAAGTGAAGCCCATCGACGGTGCAGATTGTCTCCCTTCCGCAATATACCTCCTGCAACACGCGTTAACGCGAACATACATGTATTTATGAATTCGTTCGGAGCCGTCGAAAGGGAATGATTATCCTTGCACGGTTGCCTCGGTCATTGTCATCAAGTGCGCGCCAACTGGACGTCGCTGACATCACGCCGCCGCGGAAAATGCGAACAAGGCGTTGCACGGTGGGCCGAATTACCCGAAAATCTTGCCAAAAATGCAATAATCAAAAACGTGGTGCAAAAATTGGTATACCCATGTTTTTTGATGCGCTGAGTACGAAAAAAAATAGTGTCAAGATATCCTTCAAGGTCATTTCAAGGCCAAACCATCAAAAATCTCGACAAGAACCATATTTACTCGTAAAAACTTCCACATGACGATTTATCTTGTCAAATTTAGAGTACGCTTCACTGCAGAAACAGCGGACACCTTTTAGTAGTTCATTTCTTGCCTCTCCTTCGCTTCTACTTACACCCAATTTTCCACACGAAAATTCTAATAGATGAGTCCGTTGTGATTCTCGATTGAATTTCTTTTTCTCGTGCAAGACCTCAAACAACTGCTTTTTAGTTGCAGCATAACTCATTTTGAATATACTTTAACAACAAACACGTTAAATCCAGAAGTTGAAGAGCAAATATTTATTAACGTACAATACCCAGACCGAATTAGAAAAATTGACTCAATGTTTAAAGTGATTTGCTTGAGTTTGGAGCAAATGATTTATTCACGTTTTATACCTCAGAAGCAAATAATAATTTCTATCTTTCGACCTTAAAGGTTCAATATCCGACACTTAACTCTTCTATACTTTTATTGTACTTAGTCGATCAAAAAAGTAGCCACCAATTTTGGACCAAGTTTTGATGGGAGAATTTCGGAAATGTAGCCGAAAGAATTCAAAAATTCAAAAAATCCCAATTTTTTTCAGACATTTCACAGAATTCAGTGTTTAGGTCCTACAGAGAAAGTTCTTGAGTGAGATAGCGCGCGGAGGGGCACGGAGTAATTTACCGAAGAATTGAAAAAAGACAAAAATACATTGTTTGGCAATAATTTAATACTATAATCGTCTGTGTCATTTTTAATCATTGCTATATAGTTAATTTACTTTTTCCCACTTATTTTGCTTCACTAAAAAAGATGATTAGAGTAAAAAAATAGTAATATACATAAACATTAAACAATTTCATAATAAAATTAATGTTTATTTAAATAAATAAATAAACAACATCGACTTTGGACGTTACAGTCTTAAAAAAAAATGCACATACAAAATATTTTCTCCGCTCAAAGTGAAGATAAATATTAGGTAAAAAATGCTAGTTTGCCGTTCTTATATGACATTACGTAATTTAGACTTTTGGCCAGGTTTTTTCGACGTTTGACCGTCTGTGCGTTAGGCTGGTCGCGGCGACCGGGGGCAGGGTGACGCGGACCGGATCTAGGTGGTTAATCTCCGGCACGAGGATTCGCGGGATGTATAACGCGAAATTAACGAGATGGATCTGCGCTCCTCCGCGTGTGTAGCTCATGCAACGAGCGCCGGCCGTTTACAAGCCGGCGGCATTAAATATGTCATGCGTGAGTTACGAATGGTCGTGCGTGGCTGCGAGCCCGAAAATGAACAACCCCCGAAACAGTATGGCCGCGTTTCCGGCGTCCTGCTTTGCGAGAGTGGCAATCCTTCGCCAAATGAGCTGTTTAAAATAATTTGTTATTTTTTCTCCTTTTCTTCAATACTATTCGAGTCTGGTGTTAAGGATGTTGAGTCCCAAATCGCAAATGATGATAAAATTCTAAAAATTTGGTATGTTTTTGTATGAAGTATTTCAGAGGTCGTGTAAAAATTTCACGACAATTAGGAAGCTCGTTATTGAACAATTAACATTCACAAATTAAATGTTGTTTCATGGAAACTGATGTAACTTTGCAATAAGTTTTTTTTTTGACCTCTCAATTTTATAATATCTACAATATACTGAAAGCAACGGAACCGACAGAGGTAGGCGCGCGGTCGGTGTGCGGGCTCGGCGGTCACTGAAGTTAAGCAGCATTGGAGGCTGCCAATACTTGGAGCGGTGACCGCTTGCCCGTGCACTGGTTTGCGCGTCAACCTTTGAGCGGGAGGCAGTTTGTCTGAGTTTCTGATGTTTAATACAACTGAAACTCAGCCAAATATAGCCGCCTGTATCGGCCCAGGTTTTCCGCAGTTTCCCTGGGCCCTCGTGCAAATGCGATACAGTAGTGCATTAGGAAAGAGTGGCTGCGGTCAACACTCTGCGGGGGAACTCTGGAAGGAATGTAGGGAGCTCTGGAAGGAGATTGTGAATGTCGGAAGGAATGGAAGGAATAAAAGGAGGGGATGGTAAAAAGGGGAAGGCCCCCGTACCTCTGAGGAATACATACATACATACATACTAAAAGCAACGGAAACAAAACGAAGTTTATCGATTAATTTTTTTTAATTTCTTTTAAAAATTGTTCTTAACAAAATGTTAATTTTTTTAATAAGGAGCTTCCTAATCGTCGTGAAATTTTAACACGACCTCTTAAATACTTCACACAAAAACATACAAAATTTTCCGAATTTTCTTATCATTTTTTCTTTCAACCCTTAAGGAGGTTGAAGTAATGATGATAGAATTCTGAAAATTTGGTATGTTTTTACATGAAGTATTCAGGAGGTCGTGTAAAAATTTCATGACGATTAAGAAGCTATTTATTGAACAATCAACATTAACATGTTTCATAGGGACTCAACATCCTTAAAGCTTTCGGCATGGTTGGATTGCAACGAAAATCTTTATGTTTTCCATTTCTTTTCCTCCGCTGGAAGATTCTCCCAAACGTTCTGGCCGATTTAGCAGCTTACAGATCCCTAATCCCTCAAAAGCCTTTTAGTGAAAAATTACTTAACCCGAATTAGTTAACCCGAAAAAGAAACCGAGATCCAATCGGCATTCCCTCGTCCATTCGACTCCATGAATACTTTACGATCCCGCAGGGGGGGGGGGGGGGGGTGCGCAGACGCAATAAAATTCTTTTGATTGCAACCCGTTGGAGAGGAAGCTTCATTCGCGCGACAACAATCCTTTGTGCCATGGTTCAAGGGTACCGAATCCAAACACGAGAGCAGTTTCTTTGAGCTCGTTTCTCCGCGACTGTTTGCACTGCAGCCCGCGGCGCTTCTTTTTTTCATTTCAAATCCCACCCCGTGCGCTTCTCTCGCCGAGGTTGCAATGCACGGCGTGAAAACCGGAAGTGCGTCGCTCCGGGGTATGGGTGTACACGGACGTGTATTTCACGCGCTCTCTCGTTTCGTCCGTGACGCGTAGCTATAATTATGCCGCGCAAGCCGAATTGGTTTTTTTCTTTTTCACTTTGCGGGACGCCGAAGTCACTGATCGCATGCGATCCATTGCCGCGAGCCAATACAGGGCACAATGTAATAGAGTGTCCGAAGGGTCAAAGGGTGGATGGAGAAACATTGGGCGAAAGGAGAAAACAAACAATCGATAAGAATCGTTTGTACTCACTCGGAACTCCCCGTTGCATCCGTCGTCGAGTTCGAGGAGATAACCTTCGATCGTTGGCCCACGCTGACCGCAAGCAATCCCGTGACCAATCGGCGGCTGCCAGGCAACCGTTACACTGTTGTTCTGAGTGCTGCACTCCTCGGGAAGAAGCAACGGTGCTCCTGGAGCTGGAAGATGACGTTCCGTTTGTTCTTTAAATTTTACAGAATTATTTTGAACACGGAAACCCGATTTCTCTTCATTTTTATAATAATTTTTTTTATATTCCTCATTCATCGGATTTTTTTGTTGCTATTTTACATTCTTATAATAATAGCATTCTAGTATTATTTTGTACATATTTAAAAGTATTCTCTTATAATAATTTTTCTTACCTTATCTTATAATATATATCTTATAATCTTATAATATATTATTTTTTTTATAAGTATATAGACGCGAACGTCATATCGTTTCGCATCTCTCGGATGCACTTTGTATAATACTTTTTTTTAAATGTTGAAAGCCAAATTTGTAGCGAAATTTTTCAATCGCAGCCTCATGGAAACCATATTTGTAAGATTTGTTTACCTGCCACCGGATATCGATCCTCTCCCTCCGAAGCTGCGTCCAACATTACACACACTATCATATTATACACGTTCTATTATTGTCTGGGGGGCGGGGGGCGAGAAATACAAAACTGCACGGCATTTGCCTCAAAGTATGAGATTGATTGATTGACTGATTGATTTTTATGTAGATGTGTACAAATGTACATTGTAGAATTTGAAAAGAAATTTATAAAAATAATAACAACATTGTGCTTAAATTTAAAAATATGCAATTTTCGAATCACAAAATAGATAGAGAAAAAAAGATAAAGATGAATAAATGCAGAGATAGACGAGTAGATAAGATCCGGTGCGATGGTCTAGTGGTTAGCGTGCTTGCCACTAAACCTGCGGACCGGAAGGTCCCGGGTTCAAATCCCGGTCGCGTACATTTCGCCGTGAAATATTTTTCTTCGGCATTTCGCGGCGAAATAAGACTCGGGGTGGGGAGGCGAACTTGATGACCGGCTGTATTGGCATAGGTTTTCCGCAGTTGCCCTATACCCATGACGGAAACGTCATGATCAATATGATACAGAGGAGGAGGAAGTCGGCTGCGGCCGCAAGGAGGGGGGGGGGGGAATAGGGATAAACAAGTGTAGAAAAAGGAACAGTGGAGGAACGAAAAGGAAAAAATAAAAAATAGATAAGCAAGATAAGATGATGGTGAAAAATGGCAATTGTAAATCATAAAATAATTCGAGAGAAAGACATAGATAAAGATAGAGGGATCGACGAATAGATAGAGGGGTAGATGGTTAGATAAAATATAGATACGCAGAGAGATAAACTCACGTTTGAGCTGAACGAAGGTGAGCTGATCGATCGCGCGCCTCAGCGGCTTGTCGTCGAGGGTTAAATCGAGAAGTGGCAGACGAGCCATTTCCGAAACACCCTCAGCGGCGCCCCAAGTGCCCACGGCGGTCGCCGCTCTCAGCGAGAGCATTCCGCCGATCTGTAGGAAGGCCGCGCTGTCGTTCTCCTTTAGAGCCTCGATGCAGAACGTCAGAAGGCCCGTTGTCGCCTGCAGATGCGTCGCGCATCTCGTCACCTGATCCCGTAAGGATCGTACCCTGGCCTCACGGGTTTGCCTCGCGGCCTCAATCAAACGGGCCTTTCTCGCTTGTAAAAGGCCCACGAGGTGGGCCACCCTCGCGTCAACTTCCTCCTCGAGGCTCACGTATTCCTCCTGTGAATGAATTCCCCGTTCCAAACGTGAGCAAACGATGTCCGCGTCAAAATGAGCCCAAAGCCATTCTCGAAGGCTACCGGCGTCAAAAGAAAATCGATGTGAAATGCACCGCTGAATACCGAAATCTCAGTCCCGGCCCTTAAAAGTTGATATTTCATTAAAATACTCCCTTAAAGCCATTTTTTCGGCAAATCCATAATACCCTTTGAAATAAGGAAGGATCGATTTTTTTATCCTTTCGATTGTCGAGAGGCGAAGTGTAGACTCGCAGAACAAAGTGAAACCCCTCCCAAGTTCAGATATAAATTTCTACATATATATATATATATATATATATTATGGTGGCACAATTTTGAGATCTATTTTTTCTTTTTTCTCACTATCGAATTATGTTCTTTAAAATGAATTAAAAAATTGTCGCAAAAGTTGCGAGCCGCCAAAAAATATTCAGCGATTGCTCAAGTCTCGCAAAAATTGAAAAAAGGGTTTTTTCAACAATATTATCAATTTAAGCCTTCGTTTATTATATTCTTTTGAGTTTTTTGAGTACCAATATCATTTCTAGCCCCCACTCCAGCCCAGCGACCTGATCTTCTGGACAATTAGATTGCCAACGTCGAAATAGTCGAGGAAGGAGACGAAATTGATGCGAAACCGTTACAATATATATATATATATATATATATATATATATATATATATCTTGGGATGTTGAATAAGTCCTGGCTGTTTTTTCGTGAAAACGAATACTATATTCTTTTAAGTCATTCCTATTGATTCTGCAAATTCAGATAGGGTCTGACACGAGTGTTCATAAAATAATGCCTCCAATTCAACACATCGAAATAATTATTTTTGAAGCGCCCAAGCCAATCTCTGCACGTTCTTTCCGACAGAGCAAGGTTGCCGTAAGTCTCCACAAAAATTCCATGTGGTTCAGTTGCAATCTTTTTTTGAATAACATAATGTAGAAAAATTCCTCGCAAATACTATTATTTGGCACGAAATTTGACATGTTTAACACTATGAAAAAAAAGTTGTTTACACTTCGGCAAAATGACGTAGACTGAATTTCAAGTTTGCTTGTAGTACCCCTTTACCTTACCATCCTAAACTACGCGCACGCAGTTATGGTATCACCATCTGTTGGAAAACAGCGAGAACTTATTCAATGTCCTAATATATATATCTATATATATATATATATATAAATCCTAATGTCCTAGTATACATAAATCGACATAGAGAATAATCATGGGCACTTCCATGTGACATCTCGTATTTGTTCAAATTTTAAGGTCAACAGGACAACAGGTCAAAACAAGTTCAAGTTTGAGGTCAACGGAAGAAAAAACAAACTAATCATCAACCCGAATCACTTGGTCGCTATCAGTGTCATCAACTTGGCTAATTTTTCAGCAACGTTTTGCTCGTGGCGAATTATGCTCTTCTCGGTAAAAAGGGCTGCGCGTATTATTTCACGCGTGCGAGCTTGCCAGCGCAATAACACGTTTTGTTGTTTCAAGTGGACGGCTTCCGGTGATACGAAAATAAATTGGGAGGGATTAAACGCCGAAAAAATACACGCCCTGAATTATATATATATACACACACACATACACACGTGAGTTCAACTTACGTGTACTTTATCCGTCATTCCTTTGAGTCTCTGGATGAATTCTGTCGTGGAGCGTGCCCGTTCTGACAGCTGTTGCAAATTCTGCGACAACTCCGTCTGCAACACATAACAAAAATGCGTCACACTAGATTTATATATATATACATAATATATAATTATATACTATAATTATAATTACAATATATATATTATAATATATAATATAATTATAATATATAATTATAATTATCATATATAATTATAATTTTATATATATATATATATATATATATAAATGAAGATGTTATCTAATTCAATCGTACGATTCAATACAAAAATACACTAGTAAACTTGAAAAGAAATAGGAAAAAAGGAAAGATTGATCGTTCAATGAAAGTACCCTTGGAAATTCAATAGAAATATTATTGCCAGTGCGAGAGAATCTCCTAGGATTGCGATGTATATATGTGTATATATATATGCGAAAAAAGGCCGCCCTAGTAGCAACGGCAGAGGCGGCAACTCCGCGGCCGATAAGGCGACGCAGGAGTCTCCACCGTATGCAGGTCGAGATAAGCGGCTCGTACGACATCGACTGATTTATATTCACCGGCCTTTTTCCCCTGATGACGAATACTATAAATTTTCTAGCAGATAAGTTTCACACGAGTATACACTCCGAAGAGAGAGCATTTGTATTTTACGTTTGATTCTTTTTTTCCTTCCTATTCAACTTTCGTAACGCTCCCTTCGGTATTTGTTTGCGTTATCTTACTTGGGATTTTTTAGCTCTCTTGGTTATCTTGCTTGGATTACAAACAAACATAAACCCAAACGAGCAAACCCAAATAAACGCTAACAAATTCCAAAGTCAGCGTTACGAAAGTTTGGTTTTATTTCGGGTCCGTTTGGGTTATCTTCCTTGCCTTTGTTTAGGTTATCTTACTCAACGTCGTCTGGGTTGTCTTACTTGGGCTGCAAACAAACCCAAACAAAGCTAAGTAAGTAAGATAACTCAAACAAATTTTTACTTGAACGTTACGAAAGTTTACGCTCATTTGGGTACTTTTACTTGACTCCGTTTCGGTTGTCTTACTTGGCTCTTTGTATCGTTTTGTTTGGGTTAATAATTATTTTGTTTGGATTAATAATTATTGTTTCCATATCATTTGTCATGGTTCTTGTCACGGTTCTTGTCAAATACAAAGATACTATAATCAGCGCTTAACATTTTTTTAAAAGGCGATGGTAACGTTTCTTTAAAAAAAAACAATTATTGACGAAACTTTAAAATTTTTGTCTACGACTTTTCTCATATAAAATTAATATTTAGACAAGTTTTGGAATATTTCATATCTAAAGACACACCCGATATATATATATATATAATATGTGACTTCATGTAACGGAGACTCCCGTGTCTCCATTCGTGCCTGAGGGTAATTAAGTTACACACCTCCTCGAGATATTGAACGAGCGGCAAGCTACACCGTGCCATGAATAATACAGCTTGACTTTGCTGGGTCTTTTTCTTTTCGACATACACGAGACATGAACCCTTTTTCCACTTTCTTCCCTCACGCCCTCAAAGCTCTCATCCGTATATTTGCATTACAGCCTTTTTATGTTTTTTTTCCATACATTGTGTGCAATCTAAATTTTACGATATGCTAGCACGAAATTGAACTCAATATGTTGACTGAAGAATCAATTGCATATTAATAAGCGTCGAATGTTATTTTTATTAACAAGTAATTAACAACTCCATAGGCCCGTTGAAAACGGTTGAAACTAGGATGTGAAAAAATGAGCTTGGAATGGAAAATGTTATTGAATAAAAATTGTAGCAGTGCACAAAACAACTTTTATTAGAAAAATTTGATTACTGTGATGTAGACTTCTTGAGATGTTGGCTCGTAGTAACATTATGCCCAGGCCACCCTGTATGCGCACGTGCGTGTGTGTGTGTATGTGTGTGTGGGTGGGTGGGTATGCTGGGCGCTGGAGACGAGAATCTACGATCGCTTGGGGCAAACGAGCACCGAGCAGCACTCGGCAAGTTTCGCTGTAAATACGATAGCTCTGTTTACCGAGGCTCCAAGCCCCCAGGGTAACGAAATCGTCGTATTCCCTGTATTTTCCCGTAGGCTCGCGCGCTTCGATTTTCTCATGTCTAGTGTATTATGTTTCGTAATAATACACCGAGCCGAGCTTCCAATGAAATTGGAAATTTCCAAAGGCTGCCTATGTTATGCAAAACTTATGGCAAACTGGCAATATTTTGCCGAGGGTTCAGTAAACGAAGATTCTACGGTGGTATCGAGTATTCGGTCATTTTACATGAACACGGAGGGGATTTTTTTCCGCTTCATCAGGAAATATACCTATATTGTAATGACAAATCATTTTTCACAAGCAAAAATATTTTGTTCAATGGGAAATCATTTTTTTATAATGGAAGATATCTTTTCATAAGGACAATACTTTACGTCTCGAAAAAAAATAAATACGGACGTGACGTATAGCTCCGGTTCTATACGGACGTCACGAATGCAAACCGGCACGTGTGTCGTGTGTGTGTAACGGTACCCGTGAATTATTTCTCAACGAAACGCGACTAGGTCCGAAACTTGGGAGCGAACCTGGGGCCGGCTGTATTGGTATAGGTTTCTCGCAGTTTCCTCATACCCATGGCAAACATGTCATGGCGAATGCGATACAGAGGGGGAAGTCAGCTGGGGATGCGAAGTGGGATGTGACGGGGAATATAATAAGGGGATAAACCCCGTACTTCTTGTCATGGGTAAGCCCTTTTTCAATATTTTTTTTATATATTCCAATATATTTGATCGTTAGTAAAACTTGCGCTGCACATTGCCTGTGTCCGAAAGGCTCGAAGTCTTATTCAAAATATTGGATAATATTTCTAGCGTTGATTCCGGATTGTATATTTTACGAATAAAGTAATTGAAAACAAATATCATTATACTGTCATACAACTAATGTAATAGTTATTGCATTGTAGAATATAATATCATATGTATGTTATATATAATATAAGCTGCGGCTAGCCGTCCGGTTATCGGCCGAACAATCGTATGTTATTCGTCCGCATAGCAGCTCAGTTCACGCGGTTCACGATGTACAACGCCGCAAACGAACAATGCCAACGCACAAACCCAAACAAACAGACCCAAACAAACAAACTCAAAATAACAAACGCAAACAAACACACCCAAACAAACCACCCGACCCAAACCAAACAAACGCAAACGAACCCAACCAAACAAACGCAAACACGACCAATCCAAACCCAAACCCAAGCAAACACACCCAAAGAACGCAAATACAAACAAACCAAACCAAACTCAATCGCAAACAAACGCACCTAAAGAACGCAAACCCAAACAAACCAAATAACCCAAACCCACCAGCCGAAATCGTACAACCCCAAACCCAACCACCCAACCCAAACCAAACCAAACGCAAACAAACACACCTAAAGATCGCAAACCAAAACAAAGCCAAATAACCCAAACCAACCAACCGAAATCATACAAACCCAACCAACCAACCCAAACAAACAAACCCAAACACAACCGGCAAACCCAAACCCAACCAAACAAACTCTAGCACAACCAACCAACCCAAAAAAAATTATAACGATTTTATTCGGATGACAACGTGTAAGTTATTCTTCCGGATAGTTTGTTTAACAATTTAACACATTATATCCGGACCGTGTATCAAACATATAATATTCAATATATACAAAGGACTAGAAAGCTAACAACGAGACACCGACTTGCCAAGGAAGCGGGTCCTGTGTACAATCATCGCGCGTTATCGTCAAGGCGCAGCCCATACGGTTTACCCCTTGAAGCTGAAAGTTAATCTCCCCCTCTCTCTCTCTCTCTCTCTTTCTCTCTCCCTTTCTATTTTCATCTTTGTACCCTAATTCTCTACTTCATTGTCTCGGCCTTACCCATCTTCTATGCATAAAACCCTCTCTCTTTCTCTGTCCGTTTGCGATTGTGTTTTCTGGTCCCTAGACGTTCTGTTTCTCTCGACCCGAACGGTAGCAATTTGATCGTCGAAACAAATGTGTATAAGAACGATGATCGGCACATGTAGAACGATATTTCTTGTCACAAAAAGGGAAAATCGGCACGGCTGAAGATCGCAGTGCAGATCGCGACCGAGTTCGGATTGCAAATGCACCCAAGTCTGCTTGAGTCTTCTTGAGTGCACTGGCAATCCAAGCGGAAGAAACCCGGAAGATTTAAGTGATCCTTAAATGTTTGCACACAAATCCAACAAGAATGAAAATATTTTAGGGATCCCTTAATTTTTGGCGCGCAAACAAAAAAAACTGAAAGAAACCCAAGAAAATTTTAGTGATCTGTCGACTTTAGCCCACGAATCCAAAAAGATCGGGAAAATTTCAGTAAGGCTTACATTTCCGCGCAAAAACTCAAACGGAGCCAGAAAGATATGAAACTTTCGGTGAATCCTTAATTTTTCGTGTGCAAAACCAAACGAAACCGAAAAAATTCGAAAAATTTCAGTCATTCTTCGACTTTGGCGCACAGTCCTAAAGAGAGAAGAGCAAGCTCTGTGATTCCTTAATTTTGGCGAGTAAACCCAAACGAACCTAAAAAAAGAAAAAAAATCCGTAATCCTTGGACTTAAGGGGCCAGTCCACTTCGAAAATTTCAAACCAAACGAAAGCAAGCAAGACTTGAAGAAATCGACGATGATGAGCAATCAGAAGGGTTTTTGTACGGTGCAGGAATTGCCGATTGAGTTTGGGTAAGAGTTTTTCATAGTATAAACTTCAAACGCGTTTTTCTCGAAACGTTTTCAAAATCGAGCACCATCGTATCTCTAAAACTAATGAACCAATTCTCTTGAAATTTGAACCACATATTGTAAACATGATTCGCAACAAGATGACCCTCGATGGTTTTAAAAATTTTATTTTTACTCTTTTTTTTTTGCGAAAAACTGCGAAAAAACGCGTTTTTTTTTACTTTTTTCATTTATCATCTGCCATTTTTTCATTTTTCGATAAAACTTTATATCCGAGGGTCATTTTGTAGCTGGTGTCATACTGAATCTACTGAACTTTGATTTTTTTGTTTCACACAAGCCGTTGTCGAGTTGCGATGGAGCTACCTAGCCCACCTATTTTTGAGGCGTTACGTTAAACTATAGTTTTTCTACGTAAACATGAATAAAAATGAATTAAAATTTTTGAAATGTAATTCAAAACTTTATTTATCGGGCCCAACAACTTTTATATTCATATCTTTTATAAAATCCTCAAAAAAAATCGCGAAAATAGCCTTTTTTCGTGGCTCCAAAGTGGACTGGCCCCTTGAACGGACAAATCCAAGCAAAGAAGTAAAAAAAATGCCAATAATCCTTGAATTTTTGCGCACATGCCTCCAAAGAATGGCAGGTAAATTTCAGTGATGTTCAATTTTTAGCGGGAAGCTTTTTATTACCCAACTTCACCGATCGACCGTGCGCAAAACATTGGAAATGGAAAAACCGTTATCTCCGTTGCATTGGCGGTGGCTCGGCTTCGGAGCCGTGTCACCTCGAGAGCTTATCACCCACGATAAACATTTACCGTTCGCGATAAGTTCATAGGATGTACGATGTTAGCGGCGTTTATGCGCTCGGTATATGCAGAGCGGAGTGAATTTTTAAGGGTGGCGCTTCCCTTGCCGGAGCCAATAGGGGAGATCCAATAGATACGGTACTCGCGCGTGAATTTGCGTCCGTGAATGACAGGAGCGCGAAGGGGCGGAGGGTCACGAGGATAGGGGTCGAATCCGAAGGGTGGACGGCCAACGGGAGCCTCAGGGTGAGTTACGAAATCGAGGGTGGTCGATGTTTTCGGTGATGTTCGTACGTTATTAAGTGCATACGGAGTGGGTACAAGGGGTGGTGGCTCAATCGGTTCGTAGGAATATAAACCAACGATTTTAACTGTATAAAGGGTGTTCCACCACTCAAGTTGTCGCGCCGAGATATCTCGAGAGGGATGGATTTTAAGGAATGAAGTTTCAAACAAAACTTTCCCCGTTTCGAGGCACAAAAATCACGTTTCTGCACATTTTCATGAAGTGGCAGGTTTCATGCTCATTTAAAGGCCAACTTTAGTTTTTACAACGAAACGAATTTTTTTAAATCATTTTTTGCGTCCAAAAATAGGTAACTTCCGTCTGAAACTTTCTTCCCTTTGACTTCAACTCTTCGAGATATTTTGTTTATTTGGGAAAATATTTTGGTAATTTTTTATAGTGATTTGTCGGATTTATCCGGACTTCTATTTTATTATATAATATTATATATACAAACAAACAAACAAACAAACCCAAACCTACTCTCAGGAACTCTCAGGATCGCTTTCGCCTCTCGGTGACTTATATAAATCGAGTGTCATTCGAGCTCCCGGTGGTGTCACGGCCGGTTAACAATCAGGCCGTTATAACCGCGAAACCGAGCTCGGAACGAGCGCGACATCGTCCAAATAATCCCAAGTTAAACAAAACACCGTTAATAGAGAGCTTTTTTTATTCATTCATCTAACTAGGCACAATGCGACCTTTATTATCGGCACCTCCACAGCCAGGCCCTAGCATACTGGTATCAGCTACGTGAGCTGCGCAGAATCGGCTTTAGCGGGTGGTGCGCAACTTCCATTTTTGCAAGTGTGATGAGGAGCCGATCCCACAGCCGTGCCGATAATAGAGGTCGCAGTGTATTTATTGATTTATTTATTTATTTATATACATATGAATATACATACATTGACACCTTCACTCTAATTCAAGATTAACCTGCAGATAAGCCTGTAGTATTTATCCTCCCGCTCCGCGTGCCGTACCTTAACGATCAAAGTTCACATCAAAGACACTTGTACAACATTTTGCATTAGGGTATGCAGTATATCATACCGTACGTATATCTCGGTCGGAAAGCATGAGATTAATTTTTGCTAGAGAGAGAGAGAGAGAGTGTGCATATTTGAAGTACCGGAATCTGGAAGGGCTGGAATTTTGCGGAAGATGTACAATATATGTATATAGAACATTTTTTCGAAAATTCTAATTGTAAACATATATACATGAATATATAGTTGCAAGCGAAAAGGAGCGTAGGAGAGGTGATGATATGGAATCCGCATGTTTTCGTAGCTAGACTAACCGGCGAATAACAGCAAGAGAGAAAGAGCGATGGAGAAGGGTTCAAGGCGGTTGAAGGGCAAATATATACAAGAATAGTTCGGCAAGACAGCCAAATCCCGTATGAGGAGGAGTCAGCTAGGGGAGGGCAAGCGAGGAGCGTTGAGATTGCGATCAGCGAGGGATACACAAGGTATTCGCGTTTACAAACTCTGCGTGTTAAAAATGTCCAGACGCCCATGTGCGATGTTCAATTTCGATACCGAAAAAGTGGTCATGTCATACGTGTCATGTTTTTACATCTGCTCATGTTTAGGAATTTATTATAGTGAGAACTACCGTACTTTAGTCTTCTTTTCCATTTTATTACGTGTATGTGTGTGTATATATATATATATATATACACGCAAGTATGTATATATATGAATTGAAAAAACTACGAAAAACCGGCCGAAGGTTGAGGGAAAATTGCCATGGAAATAGTAACACCAAGCAATAAAAAGTAGATTAATTAGACGTTAAAGAAAAAGAAATGAGTCCACAAGCCGAGATTTCTCCAGTCCTAAGGCTCGGAACGATCGAACGCTGTGGGTCTAAACAAGAAACGAGAAAAAATATTTTCTCAGCCCTTCTCAATGGAGTTATTTATGTCACACATGACGTTTACATAAGAATTTTACGATTTATCGGCTGGTGTTATGTATACACATTTTGGATGGCATCTGTCACGTTAAAAGGGAATCGAGTGAGATCGGAGTTTCGAGATTCGAGGGGACCCGACCGAGGTAGCTAGGGATTTATATCTATTGGCGAATTATGTGGAATACTTAAAAAGAAACGTATATATACATTCCCAGCCCTATCCATCCAGCTACCGAAGCTGTAATTTCCATTCAACCATCACAAGATTTTCAGATTCTAACTCTTGCTGCAACCGTGGTTATTCGGCAACTGAATAATTGAATATTCGTCTAGTGGCCTAATGAATCATGTAACCACGTGACAATTGATGCTGCAGCGAGTGGAAGCAGCAATTGCCATTGCTAAGCCCATCTATCCGATTATTCGGTTCAAATTAACCTAAACTGGTGCCATTTGGGTCCAATTCAGACAACAAGAGATTACCAAATCCGAATTGCTTCAGCTGCAGCCGTTGTTGCAACAGCAATTGTCATTGCCAGTCCTGGCAATCCAGCCATTCCTTTTCAATTTGAAACATCCAAGATGGTTCGAAATGAAACAAAGACCCGTCCACATTTCACTTTCCGATCTAGCTGTACTTGCCATTGGGTAAAAAAATGACTTCTGTGACCGTAAGATGGCAATTGATGCTGTAGCAGCGACTGTCGTTGAAAGTCGAACCCGTCCAGTTTCAGTAAAACCGACAAATGATCGCCACATCCCAATTGCCGCTGCTGCTCTAAAGCAGAGCACACTGTGCATATAACTTTTTGAGTACGGCGCAATGGAAGTGGCTAAACAAATCGAGGGAAGTCAGAACGTGATCGGCAGTTTGAGGAGGATCAATTATGCAAATAGTCGCTTGTGGCACGTGATTACAGAACATGGTCCAACTAGGGATTTGGATAGTAATCATTGGATCATCTGGCTGGGCTAGATGCGCCTAGAAAAAAGGGGTGGTCTTTCTACAAGCACTGGTTTATCTGCCTAAGGACAATTGGCTGATCTGCCTAGCAAAAACTAAATGATCTGTCTGGGAACAAGTGGATTATCCGCTTAGGAACAACCTGGTGATCCATTTGGACCAGATCCTTACTGATGGTATTTATGCATGTGTACGTGTATGTGTCCACGATCCGAGCACTTCCTTAGAATTCCGGTTCCCAATTAGAAGTCACCGAAAGTTTCATTGTAGCTGCGGTAACTCCTGCCTGGGAACTGAAACTTAGCACAAGACTCTGATGATGACGGCAATCATTTAGTAGTCCTGTAGTTGTTTCTGGGCGAATCGCCAAGGATCCATGCTGTGTCTGCGAACTTGTATAGTCTTTTCGAGGGTATATAGGCTGACGTATGTACGTATACGCTTAGGCAAGAAAGGGAGAACACTGAAGAGGAACGGGGTGGCTAACTATTGATTGGTGCACGGAGTATGCGAGGACGAGCGATCCGTCAAACATTAATCAAACACGTAACGATTCTTCGTCTCGTTGATGGCGTGCAATGGATGATGTCGCTTCGGCTTCAAGGCTGCCCACGCGAATGTGAATGGAAACGGAATGAGAACCGGTGCGTTCATATCTAATTGACAGACGGAGTCCTCTTTCCCTACGAACTAGGGACCTCGCTCTCCCGCGAAACAAAGCCTGTCTTCCTCTCTCTGTCTGTCCATTCTCTCCTTTCGTTCTGTCAGGGATTGTCGTGGATTTTTTTCGAGCTGTCCGAGCGTAAATTCATTTTCAGCTCTTGTCAATACGCTTCGGCCTCTCTCTCCCTCTCTCTCTCTTTGATTTATAAGAGAATGGATCAAATAGAAAAAGAGTACTCCGCGGTGTCGAACAAAGAAAGACTTCATACGTTCATCACAATTTTTCATCGCGCGTACGCTTGACCGTGTAATTGGAAAACGATTTTACGAGTGTCACGAGCATTCGAAAGGAAACGTCGGACCACGCATCAAGATAGGAACTTATCGAAGTGGGGCTTTGGGGGATTGAAGTCCCCCAACTTAATATGGTGGAACTCAAATGGTGGCGAGGTGGCCATTTCCATTTTAAGTCTTCAAAAGTATACGTGAACACGTTCCTCGCGTTTAGTCAACCTAATTCCAAGCGCTGGACAAAAACATTATGAAATTGATAATCGGCAATCAATTTCTTATCGGACAAGCCCATAAAAAGTGGAAAAGTCGAGATAAAAAATGTTCGCGTTTTTTTCAGTTCAGTTTTCTTGTTATTTATCGCTTTTCACATAGCTCCGATCTAATCGCGAACTATTACTATTTCCGTTCAAATGTTTGATCCGTACGGATTCTCTACAAGGTGCGCGTTGAATGCATTGATTTCGTGAATGAATTACTATTGTATTTGGCCGGTAAGCCATGCAGAGTTTTCGCAGACGTCATTCTGTATGTCTACACTACAGCATATAATAAAATCAATCTTCTTTCTAATGAGGAGGTTCGTGCACATACTACCTCAAACAGCCATAGTATCGGTTTTACTTGAGTGACATAAACTCTATCATTGGGAGGGGGGGCGTAAAAAGATTTTGGTAGACTTACAGATTGCCGTTGAATTCATCCCGATATCTGTAATAGTTTTTCCGGAAAGTGCACTTGAAAAACGGACGAAAAAGAGGGATAAGGGGTATGCATGGCGAAATGGGGATAATAGATGGTCCATCTCTAAAATTATGCCAAAAATCGTTAAATAATCGGAGTTGGATGAATCGAACGGCACTTTTTAGAGAAAACAATTGCGAAAAGAATTCACACAGCGTAGAGTTTTGAATGGAAACGTAAAGGAAATGACGAACGATTTCGTGAAGTCATCCATTTTAAGCCAAGTGGCGAAATAAAAATCATTATTTTTCAGCCAGTTAGGTGATGAAAGCTAAAAGCTAAAAATCCTTGAGGGGAATAGCGATACGAAAATCTAATCGGCTACGTCACTAACCCCGAAAGCTTTCGCAATCCGAGGAAGGTAAAACTCGAAGACACGTGGACGACAAGACGCAACTGCATACTCTAAAACTCCCTATCACGAGACATGTGACAGGCCGAGAGTTGACACTCCCTGAAAGGGTGGAAGAGCAAGGAGCGAGGAGGGAGCTAAGGTGGCACAGAGGGATCTCGGCCCTCTAAATTTGGAAAGCCCGATGATGTACGAGCTTTTGAGAGTGGCGCACGTGTTTTGCCTGCTAAGAGATCCGAATGTAGAAGAGAGAGATGGACAGATGGAATGGGAGTCGCAAAGAAGACGAACAAAAAACGTGAGAAGAAAGCGAAAGAGAAGAAGGGGACGGGGGGTGAAAAACCTAAATATAAATACCCACAACCTTTTTCCTCCCCCCGCTCCACGGTGAATTTCCCTATACAGAGTCTCTAGGCTTTCTAGCCTGAAATGTAAGAGAATAAATCATGGCTGTGCTGATCTTCGCTCATTTGTTTCCGCCAACTTTATCGTCTCGCGCTTCATTGAGGATCTCCAGAGTACGCAGTTTCGCTGCGTGTCAATTTAAGGTAACTGTACCAATGCTCGGACGAGCCCCACTGTTCGGACAGTGGTTCAAATATTTCACTATATTAGGTATATAATTGATAGGTAACGAAAAGTGACGATTGCATTCTATTCAGCCAACTATTAATTTGTTACTGGAAAATTGTACGCTAATAACAAATTTTAGTAGTAAATTTGACGAGTTAACGAGTCCGCGTCAGTCATGTCATGAATGCACTTTTCTAACCCGAATAGCTGAAGAGTTGCGATAATTTGTGATAGTAATAGGGGTCTATTTTTTATCGATTTCTAAACTAGATTTATGACCAATCGAAAGCTAATCAAACCGACTTTTCGCCGTCATCGTTACATTTCGGTTTGGACAATGTTTTATATAATAAATTCGGCGTCTCATTAATTGGGACATCTATCACACGCATGTACCACGGTCGAATCTCATGTCCGATTACTAATACGAGAGAACGTAATGTGTACCTCGCGATAAATGACTTATTGCTAACTTAGTTTGTGATTTTGAAAAAGAAGTGGAAAAGAAGAGGAAATCAATTGGTAAGTACATGTGTCCCATAATTGGATAATATATTCTACTGTGATCTCATCCAAGAAAATAGGTCATCTCTCCTAGTTTTTAATGATTTTCCTTTTTAGCTTATTTCCTTCCTTGTTTTCCAATAAATGTGTATATATATATAACTTGTAGACTAAACGTAAAATAGAGAATACTGATTTTTATTTGAATAAAACATAGTTTATTAATTTTGTATTGCACTAAAGTTGTCAAATGAAATGTTACTAAATAAAAATATTTATTTTTAGTTGTAAACAGTGGGTTCGCGTTGTAGGAGTCAAATACTTATTATATTTCAATATTCGAACACTCCATAACAGTAAACACGTTTGCGGTTGTTATTTTACGAATGAAGATAATAAAAATGGCAGAAAATATCACTTTTTTAAAAACTTATTCCAACGCAATTCAGTACTGCGAAGCCGCCTATAAGTGACAAGAAGTTATAGTTAAAAAATGCAATGTAAAACGAATAGTAATAAGTATCTTTCAACTTCAATTTCACCTTTCAATTTTAGTTCAAAAATAAATATCATTCAGTTACTACTAATACCAAAGACTGATATTCATTTGTACTCCACTGTACGGGAGCTTTTTCCCCTTATCGCATTCCCCACCATATTCCACTGTGTGAGTTGAGATAAAATCGAACGCCGTTTTTTCCCGTACTTTGTATTATCTTTACTCGATGAAAAAGAGGAAACGTACCGGATAGGCCCTTGATATTACATGCCGGCGGGCCTTGGGTGGAGATCTCGAAATTGAAAAAAAAAAACGAGCACACTTTTCTCACGGGCGTGCAACATCGGGTGAACCTGCTTGGGTTGAGGCACAAAGGGGTCTTGTCGCGGAGCGAATGAATAATTTTTTTTTTTACATAGTGCGCGAGCTTTGTTCCACAGGTTGTTTACCTATAGATGAATCTCTCTCTCTCTCGCACTCCTCCGCAACATACGCCCTTCCTCCCGATACGCTTAAAAATATTTCACGCTCAAATTCTCCCTTTTGCTCCTTGGTTTCATTTAAAGGTCTTTGTTCTCGCCGCTAACCCCCATCCGCTCGCTCCCATTTCACCCTCTCTTGCCCCTTCGTACTCTCGCGATCTTCGTTCAATAACACAGGGGAACCTCAAATCACGTGAGGGTACGCATCGTGATGCGTACCCCCCCTTAACGGGATTCGGCCTTTATTTCTTCTTCCTTCACTTGCGCATTGTGTCGCTCTGCTTGAAATTTTTTTTCGGCGCTGAACGGAAACCTCGCACTAATGCAAACGGGCACCGACCGAAAAATCGAACGAGAAATAGACGATCCATAGAAATAATTTCTCTTTCATGGGACTAAGAAATCGGATAACAAAGTTCATTTTTCTGTCGTTGCAACAAAAAACCAAACAACAAAAATTATTTTTCGTTCATTGGAGCCTAAAAATTGATAAATCAACATCATTTTTCCATCATTGAAAGGAAAAATCGAATAACAAAAATCGTTTTTCTCTCATTGGAATGAAAAAAAACGAATAAAAGCCATCATTTTTTTACTGAAATAAAAAATAAAATAACAAGAATCCTCGTTTTTTAATCGATTCAAGTATCATTTGGAAAAAAAATCCTAGGAATACCACAAGTTAAGGTTGCGATTGCCGCAACTATGTATGTGGTAATGGTAATTATTGAAACTTCCTGGCTCATGGTTAATATTACGGGAGGGAAAAAAGAGAAAAAATAGAACGAAAAAAGACTGTCGCTCGGGGGTAAAGAGCGTGCTAATAATACGTACAAAAGCGGCCCAGCTGTTGGATTTCTGCAGTCGAAAAGTGCGAGAGAGAGAAAGAACATTTTTTATGGTTTCTCGGTAAGCCCTACCCTCGTCGCTTATGGAGCTTTGTCCTATGTGTATGTGTGTAAGGTTACAAGAAATTCGTGTGTAAGGCTCATGCATGTTAATGCATCCAAAAATATGCATATGCATGCTAATATATCCTTAAATGTGCACGAACATACTAGCACATGCCTAAATATGCATATGCATACTTTCAACCGTATATCGATGCATCCAAAGAGTCGTATACGAATACTGATGCATCCTCAAATGTAAATAGGAATATTTATTCATCGTAAAATATGCATACACATATTAATGCATCCGAAAATATTCACTTACATACTAACGCATCTTAAAACATGCATATGCATACGAATACATCCTGAAATATGCATATGCATACCTGATGCAGCCGACATTGTGCGAATCCATACTAATACAATCCTAAAATATGCACATGCATACTAATACAATCCTAAAATATGCACATGCACACTAATGCAATCCTAAAATATGCACACACATACCAATACAATATTAAAATATGCACATGCATACCAATACACTCCTAAAATATGCACATGCATACTAATACAATCCTAAAATATGCACATGCATACTAATACACTCCTAAAATATGCACATGCATACTTATACAGTCCTAAAATATGCACATGCATACTAATACAATCCTAAAATATGCACATGCATACTAGAGTATGCATGGGCACGAGTACTGGTATTCGAGTGCATGCCAGAGTATAGAATGCCATGCATACTAGTACGCAATTTGATACTAAGGTATAAATATGTATATCGATGCATACCCGAGTATGCACGCGGGCAATAAATACATGTCCCATTGCCATGGGAATCGCTTTTTCAACGGCGCTTTCGATTTCTTGACGATGTTTATGGAGGTTCAAGTGATGGACATCGAGTGACGAAAAGAGGACAAGGCATTCGGAGAGAAATCTACCACGGCGGTAATGCGCGGTGCATGATCCACTAATGTGTTATGTTGCATAGAGGCCTAGAAGGAGTAGAGTGGGAGACGTATACGTCTCGGGTCACGAAGTCATTCCTGCCCGGGTCATTGCGTCGAAAGGACTAATTTTCGAAAAGGCTCTGCGTAATACACATTACCAGCACTGCTATCCGGTGATTTGACTTTGTACCGAATATTTAATTGTATCTTACTGCGGCAGTCAGTGAGATAGACGTTATTCTCCAATTCATGAACGGAATTCCTGGCTCTTCCTATAGTTTTTATATATGACATAAATACCTATAGAGAATGAACAAATCAAAAAGACATCACCAAGCCCTCGGGGACAATCAGTCCCAACGAGACTGGTTACGGCGCCATAAAATATAAAACATCTTTTTTAAATTATGCATACGTCAAGATCGTTATCGTGGTTTATGTTCCTTGCTGGAAACAATACGGGGATGATATCTATTCGTCGTACGATCGTTAAACTCGCACACATTTGTAGGCCTGTCAGGAAGGAGGGGACAGGAAAGTTGTGTACCGTGTTCGATGCGAGTGCAGCTAGAGTCCCGTAAGTGGGGAATATTGCGAGTCGCGTGACGCGAACAGGGGTGCACGTGCCTCGATCACGTAATGCAGGTCCCCCTTACGAGATACACCAATGCATCGGGCTCACCGCGAAAACCTATTTACTCATCGGCGCACAAAAGGACCGGCCGTTCTATCACGCGTTGCACACACCCACCGCACACACTTTGCACACGCCAAATATGTACCTCATGGCTGTGTGTACCAAATTATTGGTACATGCAGACGAACAAATTCGCGAAAGAAAAAGGACGTAAAATCGGCAGAGACTCCACGGAGGGTTCTCGTAAAATCGGGGTGCTTTGGACCCTCGTGTAATTGGGAGACACTAAGGTCATTTTTCTTATGGTTATTGGGCAATACTTTTCGTGCCAGAAGATCATCGGAGAAAATCGGAATATCTATTTATTGAATTCGTGATATTTTTAATGGAAAATATCTCCAGAAATGTCTGAATTGTATTGCTTATTGTCTTTACTGTTATAAATTTGTTTTTCGATAACTATCTATTACCGATTTCTCATGAGGTATTTCTAATATATTGTGAATTGTGTTGCCATTACATTCAGCAGTATTTGGAGTATAAAATCTATGGATATCAATACTATTAATGATATTTGTACATTAATACGGTTTTTGTTTGATAATTCTTCCCAGTTTAGAATATTTCTTTTCTCTCGGAATATTCTTATGGAAAGAATATTGTCAAACAAAAATATATTTATACATTTTTCGACATCTTTATTAACCCTGTTTTCATTGTGTTCAATATTACAATGGTATATTATATTTTTTTATTGCGACTATTTTTATTAAATTATTGATCTCATGTTATATATCCTCATATAATATTTATTAATATTTATAATATTACAAATCTTGATCATGACACTTGATTTGTTTTCATCATAATTATTATAAGTTGTGTCTCCTCGTTACTGAAGAGTACTTACAATATTAACATTAAAAGTACATTAACAATGAGAATATTATTGGTACTAAAAATATATTAAAACTATAATATTAATATTGCAGAGATTGTGTATATCCATACTAATATGGCCCTACTATTATTATTGTTTTCGTTATAATATATCATTTTCAATATACCATAAATTTTTTGTTTCAAAAAGAAAATGTATTTTTTAATTTTGTCGCCACGGGCTGTCGACGTGCAGTGACAATTCCAGGCGAAATTCATCATTAGTTGGGCTTGTGAAGTATTTAGCGAATTATTCACCTCCGTGTAGATTCACCTAGGTGATTCCACATATGCGTATTATTGCCATATTTTATGTTTACGAGCATATATCCCGGACGTTGTTCTCGTCCATATATTTGCAGGTAAATAACGAAATTCGCGCGGCGATATCCCCATGAAATTTGTGTATTATCTCATTCAGCACTGAACCCTGGGCCGATGTCACAGCACACGTCGCGAACTCGGACATGAATCTATGTATGAGAGAGACAAAACGTGCGCGATGTTTTAACGTCTCGGGCTATGAACCACGTGCAAATGAAAAATGTACCCAACGCCTGTACACCCCATAATTCGGTCAACCTCGGGAGAATATAATATAGTTCGTAAAATATTAATGTATAATAAAATATACAATATGTCATATATCCAAAAACCTATAATTTTGATATTGCACATATTTTGATTTTTAACGTAAAACGGAAATGTACGGTACATCTAAAAGAATATAAACGAAAAATGATAATAATCTGCTTCGAGTTCGGACATTTTGTTTTAGTTTGCGAAAAAACAAAATATCATATATAATATATTAATGTACAACTTATAATTGAATATATATATTTGCATATCTGTAATTTTAGCATCGTAAATATTACTGTTTAATGTAGAATGATAATTCGTGATATATTAGAAATAATATACAAGAAAAATAATAATAACGAAGAGAAAAGGGGTACAAATATTTTTCTCTGAACATCTACGATACGGTACAGATACGTCATCAAACGAATGAAATATTTAATACTGACCAAATATAGGGGGAGCACGAGGGGCCGCGGTAGCCGAAATACGTGTGCCCGGTGGAAGCCGCGATAAGCTGGAGAAATCGAAAGTTTCGAAAGTTCGAGTGAGATAAAAGGAATAGAAAAAGGAAAAGTAAGGTGTGATCAGGGAGTGGGGTATATAGAATCGAATTGAAAAAGGAGAAAAGAAACATAGAAGATATCCAAAGTGGCAGAAATAAAAAGTGAGGTTAAATGAAAACGACACCCCAAGTGAGATGCAAGATCGGCAAAAGAACGACGAGAGCGCCAACGAGGACGTGGAAGAGTAGCCTAATCTTTATTCATGTTCAATCGAGTTTTATGTACGTTTTAATCAAGTTTTATTTGTATTTTAATCGAGTATTATTTTTTCAAAATTTGGAAGGGAAGTCCATACTTTGTCTGTAATTTGTTAAATGAGGAATCAATTATCTATTGGGATATTTGGAATCTCTCACTCCTAAATTGGAAATCCCAATACGTCCTCTCTAAAATTTGCATCAATAAGATTGTATTAACACGCTTTCCCTATATTCTGTTGCGTTGTCGATTCAAAACTTGGCAAGCTTTCGAAAACAGTATTCTGATGGTACTGAGCTGGCTACCAAAGTGAAATATTTTAAGGCTATCTCGTACAAGTTTGGCAATTGTTGTCTATTACCCAACCATACTTCTAGTGGATTCTCACTAAGCCGGCCAACCGGTATCCTCAAGTAGACAGACAGCTCATTAGAAACACTTTCTTCAGTTCTCTTTGATTTCCAGTTTCGATTAACCAGTTTATGATGATCGTTCCAAAGACTGAAATCCTCCGAAGTTTTGTCAGAAGTAAGACATTGTTTAAGGGAAAACGTTTATGTAGATGGTCTTCTATGTGTTAACATCTTGAAAGGGTATACCTGAAAAAATAAATACTACTAACCTAATAACTACTAACTAAAAACTAACTAAAAACTAACTAAAAACTAACTAATAACAAACTCATAACCAACTAATAACGAATTAATAACTAACTAATAACCAATAACTACTACTAACCAAGTGTGTTTCAAGGTGACGTCGATAAACCCGAACAAAACCAAACAAACTTACGTTTAGCAGAAGTCACAAAATCAGTGTATGGGTTTGTTTGGGCTCGAAAAATGCCATTTTGCAACTTAATTTGGGTTTGCTCGGTTATGGTACGTCATTATACAATAAGTCGTATTATGTCCCATTACATGAAATTACACGTACCATAATATAATCCTATATAATATACAGTGTTATATCATATAATATACAATATATGCAGTATATACATACTATACCAATCTACACTTTCACATATCAATTCGAAAATATATCTCGATCATTCAAAAATGACGTTTGACCAAAAAAAAGTATTGGGTCGATCCCTTGAAACAGTCTCTAACAAGCCATTGGAATTATTCTGCAGTCCATCAGTTTCTCACCGGCACCGATACGATTTTTTCTCCATAGAAGCAGGACCAATTTTAAAAAAATGTATTTTTTTATTTCAATTCGGCGAGTACGTTCATTTGGTCAGTTCCGTGGTGGCGGGTCACCGGTCGATCGCCTCGAGCATTGAGGGAGATCTCTCTCTCTCTCTCTCTCTCTCCCTCTTTCTCTCTCTCTCTGTCAGATATTTATGCGACTGGCCCTTGCGGGATCGTTATTGCCGGGATCGCAACTTACCGATCGCGTGTACAACGTACACGCTTGTGTATACGATCCGGGCATGTTTACATATATATATATATATATATATATATATATATATATATATATATATATATATATATATATATATATATATATATATATAATTTACAAACGCGCACACGCAAGAAATGTTATACGAGAGCCCTGAACTCGCTCAGTTATTCGCGTTTAGGCAAGGCACACGCGAAGAGAGGGGAAGAATAATCCGAGGTGGAAAAAAAATGAGAGTAACGTAGTACTTTTACTCACGACATATGGGGACGAGGTGTGCACGGGACATTCCGCATCAAATGATATTTGACGGCTTATTTATTACCTGTTGTCGAAACTGTCATCATGTAGACCGGTGGACTAGCCCCTGAGATACTTAATTTGAATCTTCATTAGATTTTCGTAAAGACGATCGATTGTTTTTTCCTTTCAAGAAATTGTTCATACTCCGATAATGACGCACATGAATGAAATTGGTAAAAAAAAACAAGAGGGTATTTTTAATTATTATCAATATTATATATGTAGGGCGGTGTTGGAGCTTCGGTCGATGTTGATGATGAACGAATAAGTGCTGCGTGGAAGAAGTTTGAGAAGGGAGTGGGTCAAAGACAAAAAGGGTCTGCTTTGTTTTCGAAATGGAAAAAAAAACGTGTTCTGTCAAGTCGCCATTAAATACTGCAAATTTCGGTGAATATTGTTTCTAAGCGGATTAAAAAGGTTCTAAATTGGGTTTCAAATATATATATATATATATAATATCAAATAAAATATCAAGCATGGATATACCTACAATATTGAGGGCTCGATTAGGTTTGATTGGTCTTTTTTGGATTCTCGAAATGCAGCATTCAAAAAACAGTCTCTGTGAATTTCAAGTAGGTGCGTTCAAAATTGCGGCATTTATGGGAGTTTTAAATTATACATTATCGACCTACAGACCCGACCTAAAACTTCGAACGACTTTTTCTCAAAATCACTTTTTCAAAATCAGTGACCACGATATCTCAAAAATCGTTGCGCCGGTCAACTTCAACTTTTACAAGCTCTTTTTACATATCAATAGGGCGCTTTTTGACCGAAAATAGGGCATCTTTTTTTACCAAAAATCGATCCTTCCACTTTGGATGGCGGCCATTGTTTCAAAAATCATTTTTTTGTTAAATCTTTCCTCCAAGCACCAAATAATTCCATGCAAAAACTGAATGAATTTTTTTTCCTTTGGATAATTTATTTCCGAGCAAAAGTGGTCACGGTGATGGAAGTTTTTTTCAAACAACGGTCTACACAAACCATTGTATCTACCGCATTTATCAATACCTTTCAATACAAACATCACAAAAGATACTTCAAACCCTTTGATGTGAGAAAAACATTGAAAACCTCCGCACGTTGTTACAAATAAATCACTTAAATTCCTCTTTTCCCTGCCACGAGCCCGTTAGCGATGTGCGGGTAGGGAGTGATGTAAAAAGGGCTCAACTCGAAAGGGTAATGCGTAAAAACCCGAAAGGACACGATGGAGCCCAGGAAGTAATAACAATAAAAAAGTATACTATCTTTATAATAATAATCAATTAATATACTATCTATGATATATAACGAGCCCAATTTATGGGCACCCTTATTTACGCTCGTTTATTTACCACTTCGCAATACTCGAACAAATGAAAGTATATAAATAAGCATAAGGGTACACGCGTTGACGCACTTATATCGTTCTCTCAGCCGGCGTGGCAAATGTTGGCACTGCTTCAAAGCCTATTTTCGATTTCGCGAATACCTACACGGAACAGATGCTCCCTTTTGCCCATTCCTCCTTTTTCCTCCGCGTCTCTCTCGCCCTCTCCCCCCCCCCCTCTCCCTTCCTCTCCCGATGCCCCTGACGTTTCGGCGCCGAGACCTCGCAAAACGTTGGGGACATATTTTCGACGTAGAGCCACTCTCGCATAGACGCCACGTGATGGGCGAGCCGATAGTACGTTCTAGAATGGACGTGAAGAAGGTGGGGACGAAATCGGGGAAAGCTTTTTGGCTTCATATGCCAGGCTAGCAACCTGGCGATGCCTTCGTGAATCTCACGATCGTTTGGGTGCGTTTGTTGTCAAATTGATAAATTCATTCATTTAATTTGTTCCGTTTGCGACCAAATTAATCTCGTTAAGTAACTTAATTACAAATTTTTCCTACATTCTTATGCACTTTGGGCGTTTTTTTTATTTAAAAAATATTAATTCGTCGATGTAGTTCAACAATAACATTTTGATGAGTTTTCGGCAAAACAACGTAAAATTTAAAATCTACTTCACATTTCCGTCGAACTTTTGCTACACTTTCCTGAATCGATTTTGTCTTAACGTTTGTTGAACTTCAGCTGAATAAATTGATTAAATTAACGTTTCGTGGGTGAATTTTCGCTTAATGTAATAATTTAATGGAATTGAATTAATTGATTAAAGCTCATTTTATTCATTAAATTGAATAGAAAATTCTTTTCGAATTTTTGAAGAGCTCAACGAAGTCTGTTGAATCAAAGTTGTCACTTTTTGTCGAACTTTACCTAAATCAATCAATTAATTATTGTACGAGAAAAACAATTTTGCGTGATTTCTCGAAGCCCATGCGCAACCGTCTAAATTATCGATTACTCGTGATTGTTGCCCGCAGGGACAGTTGCCGCAGTAGCCAAAGAGCAGGATTACGCTACAGCATCCGTAGACTTATAGGGGAAATAAAGAAGGAAGGAAAAGGTGAATCGAAGGGCGCGACAGCTCTGTCTCGTTTTCGGTTGTACGATCGCGAAAACTCGGTATCATGTGCTCCGTTGCCAATGACAAAATAAATGTTTGCTCGAGGGACCATTATTGTAGAGGGTAGCAAAAGCACACACACCCACGTACACGTAATACATCAGTGTAGTGTGTAATATCGTGAAACCTCTCGCTTCCATCTTTTTTTCCGCCGTCGCGGACTTTTCCTCTTTCCTGCTGTACATCGAGAATGCCATGCCGTACCGTGGCGGTGTTTTTTTCCAACTTCGCAGAATTTTTCCCCCAGGGACAAATTAATTTCGCTAATTAAACGTACGGAACGAAAAAAAGTAGTTACAGCAGTTTATCAGTATTTTCCGATCGGATTCTCTCGCTCTGTCTCTTTTCCTCCAGCTCGTTTTCGTTCTCGCCAATACTTTGTGTTGTATAGCAGAGATTATGACTTCTGTCCAAAATTTCACATGGCGACGTTAAGCCAACCGACATGTTTTTGAAAAAATGGGAACATGGCTTCCTTTCCCAAAAAATTTGTCAGGCCAAAACCTTTTTGGAAGAACCTTTTTGGAGGAAAACAACTGTTGGAGGACATTTTTTTTATAACGTTCATAATTTTTAGTTTAGAATACCATTTTTTACTATTTTAGCGCTATTCAAAATGTAGCACGAGGAGGTAAAGTCTCCCTAGCTACTGTAAGCGGGCGTGTGTAGGTGGGTGCAAGTTTGTTTGGGTTTGTTCGATACCCCGAAGTAACTCAAACAAGGATTAGGTCTCTACGGCTCGTCATTTCCGTTGTCAAACAAACCCAAGTGTCAGTGTGCTTGTGAGTTTGTTTGGGTTTGTTTGATAACGAAAGTGACGAGCCACAGAGGCTTACACCTTGTTTGGGTATATTTGGGTTATCGAACAAACCCAAACAAACTCATACCCACACCGCACACTTCCACTAGAGATTTTAAAGACTTCACCTCGTGGTATATTCTGGACACCGCTAAAATAGTAAAAAATGCCGCTCTAAAATAAAAATTATGAACGTTATTGAAAAAAAGTCCTACATAGGTTGTTAATTTTGGCCTGGCAATTTTTTGGGGAAAGAGTCATGTCATGGAAACAATAGTTCCCATTTCAAAAAAACATGTCGGCCGTCTTAGCATCGCCATTTTGAATTTCGAGCGAAAAAAATGTTATTTTTCAACATCCTCCTCTGAACCCTAAAAGTTTTATTATACTAAATACTTGATCAGAGCAGTATTTTTCGAGATAAATCAGGTGTAAGATTAAAATGGAGCATACATACATATACATAAATAGGGCATATATATATATGGGTCTGTGTGTATGTATGTATGTATGTATGTATGTACGTACGTATGTATGTATTAATCTCGAAATGGCGAAAGAGAGAGAGAGGCGAGAGAGATGCCGAAGCTATTGCTATAGAAATAAACGAAAGAAAAACAGGAACCGAGTCCCTTCCTGTGCGAGACTTGAGAAGTCTTACCTCTATTCAATATGCCGCATTCACCTTATGCGGATTTCATTCTCGCGAGGACAAAGGGAAACATATTACTATAATACTGAAATTCCTGCGAGTGTCAGATCAGTATCGGAGGAAACGCCATTCCACTAGATTCGAGGTGACGAATCTCTCCAAATTAGGAAACAACTATTTTGTTCTTATTTGTGTTATTATTTAGTAGGTGGGGGCAGGGGGCTCAAAGCGGACACTCTGAAGGAAATAAAAAAAAAACTGTCATAAAATGTCATATACAAACATTTTTTTGCTATCAGGTGCTGAATTTATCGTACTTTAATAGGAGATCCACACATTTCCACTAAGTCTTCAAAAAACAAAGAATGAAATCGATTTAAAAACTGCAACGAATGCCCACTTTGCCCAGGACGGTGGCCTAAAGCGGACACGGGTTCTGGGCAAAGCGGGCACGCAGAGGGCGAGCACCCTGTTATTTTTCCTGAGATTAGGAATAAATAAGAATAAAATAGGGAATCATAGGGCGAAAAAACTATGAGTGTACCCAGATATTTCTTTGCACACAAATCATTATTATTATCGTAGACGAACAAAATTTTACCTTTTTTCGCGAAACCGCATCGCGAAACCGCAGTAAGTTTGAAAACGTTAATAATATGGAGAATGCACGCTTTAGGCCGGGTGCCCTCTTCGGGTCCCCTTCCCCTACCGTCAAGAAACAGCAATGGAAAGTTTTACGCAGTTACACATTTCAAGTCACAACACATGTCCCAAGTAAGTATTTTTGCTGTCTGCCCCCCCCCCCCCCCCATCCACCTTGATGGGCAAAAGTAGCCAAAACATCCTTCAGGTGGCCTCGAAGCGGGTGTGCCTCTCGCATGAGCAAAATATCGTCCAAGGCTAATCTGGATTCCGCGTCCCAAATGCAAAAATACAAAGGACGGGGAGGCCCGAAAATGCAGTGTACCCTATGTGTAGTAGGCACCGGTGCGACAATAATGTAAGTACCAGAACAATTATTCCGTTTTATAACCATGTCTGTTACGAGGCAGTCATGCAGTTGTTCTGGCATTTTATAGTATTATCCGAAGCGTAATTCAGGCTACATTGTATAGTCTAAGTATGTACTACGTGCTAAATTTATCTCGTGCAAAGTTGAGGGCATTCAAAGGAGAAAGAGAAAGAGAGCGAGGCGTCGTCATAGACGCCCTCATTCGTAGTACTACATTACGATATCATGCACCGCTTGCTTCAAATTGCTGAGGAGAGTCGACCGTCCGCGCATGTAAAATGAGTTTTATACAGAGTGTCCGAAAAAATCAAGTGGTTTCTTATTGGAAGTAGAGCGAGCACTAAATTCTCAAGACAAAAGTCCTCGGCTATTTTTCATTCTAACGCACCGTTACTTAGATATCGATGAATTAGTGATAGCCAATCTGTTACGAAAGTGATTGCGAACGGAGGGGGGAGAACGCTCTGTTGATTGGCTACCTTTAACTTATCGATATCTGAACAACGACGCATCTAAGCAACAAACGCCTGAGGACTTTCCCCTTTGGAATATCATTGTCTATCTATACTGTTGAATTCTGACTCGTTGGACGACCTGTATATACGCGGCGCTAAGACTGACGCCATTTCTCGCCGACTGTCTAGTTCGTTCTCCCGTGTTCGTGCGCGCACACGCGTTCGCGAGCAAGTTTCCATTTATGGTGCACACCTACCGTGAGTACCATCTAGAAAGTCCTTCGCTCGCTTGCGTCTCTGATATCCGATATATCGAGTGTACCACGAACATACGTATCGAATGGCTGTATGGCCCACATTCATCTTGACTTTTATTTCTTCCTGTTCTTCACCCGGTCGTTAAAATTGACTCGATGCCGTGAGCGGAAAAAACGTCACCGCTTACTTGCCGCCCCGGATCTCACGGAAAATAAATATAATCGCGTTACGAAACCCCCGCAATGATTGTCGTATGTCGCGTTCGTGCAGCGCAACAGCGCGGGATCATCATTGCCTTCTTCGTTCCGTTCAGCATAAGTAAACGAAAAATTGAAAAAAATCTCGGAAGTTAAAACTAGGCAATTCTATTTGCTGATAAATGGAGGAGTTTCGACATTACGCTTAGTGGCTTGGGAGCAAGCCGCGATACGTGGTGCAACACGATACCTCGGGGTCAGACGACTTTCGATGCAATATTCAACGTTGCTGAGAGGAGTCGAGCGTGTACGAGGGGAAAATATTCCACGGCTCGCCCGGGTCGTTGAGATTGAGCGGAGAATAAGCAAGGACGAAAGAGAGAAAGAGAGGCGCGCGAGAACGTTCACTTCGCAAGCAATCGATTATCAGGCGATGAGACTGCCAGGTAGCGTCGAAGCCTGTATGTCCCATCGGAAAACGGCTCGGCGTCCCGACGTCAAGTATAGATACTTGTAGCCTAAAGTACCTACCTGAGAGAGCCGTCGGAGGGACGCCAGAAGAATCAAGAGAGAAATAGGGAGCAAGAAAGAGGTGTTTTCACCTTTCGCGGATGGCTGGAAGTTGGCCATTTTCCCCACTACCTGGAGTAGAAACGATAATGCGAATTTTTAACCAACATGGGAAGACAATATGCTCAGTTGAGCTCGCCTTGCTATTCAATTTCAGGGATTACCATGTCGGTCAACCACAAAGCCTTATCAAACGGTTTATTAGCTGCGTGGAGCAAGTAACACCGCTGAGAACCTTCTACCGGCCTAAGAACACGGATTGTGCGTGATTATTGCGCACATAGAATCTTTCAGCGCTCTTGTGTCGCTCCAATTTCACAAGAATCATACATCATAAGATAACCACAGATGCAGTCGTTCTTCATGAGATCTCGGAGGTCAAAAGTACATGGTCCCCAGAATCCGCAAGCGCAAACAGAGAAAGGCGAAACCGAGACATAGAAAAATGCGAAGGGCATCCAAGGCGTTTAGGTAAATGGCTACCGGAAAGATGAGATTTGAAAATGACAGCAGCTTCAGTTGTTGTACCCGTGTTATAAACATCATTATAATCTAAATTGTGGCCATAGACTGATGAATATGATTGAAATAAAAGCTTGCTTGCCAAAGTTAACTAGTACATTCTCTAAATAAATCCCATATGCCCATCAATGACCTAAAGCATCCGTGACTGACCACTATGAGAATATTTGATGTGGGTGCGTATCAAGACAGGGCATTCAATGAGGCTGCATCTTAAATCTAAGCATTTGATGCAGCTGCTTATCGAGCTAGGACTTGAGAGTATTTTTCTCAAGTACCGATTCGATAGTACATTAATCATCGACAGCAAGCGTGCATTCCATTGTAGATTCGGAGGTGAGCCTATGAGTGGATTACTGTCTGGTGGAAGAGCTGATTCATTGATCAATCACCAAATAGCAAGCCAGGATCGTACTGGAGGCTCCACTCCAATTACTCAAAGCGAGCTATCGGTTCTCGCCGTGGCGTTAACTTAACCGACATGCGGCCGCATCGGCCGGTACGTAACGGCACTTCGAACAGGCTTGCCCTCATTTATCAGTCTAATGGCGGAGGAAGTGATTCCCTAGGGTAGGTTTGCCGGGTAGGTGGGTGGAATAAACGAAGAGTCTAGGTAGATCGAAGACTCGAGAGTGTTCCGGCGAGTGGATCCGAACAGAGTGGTCCGGGAAACATTAGTACGGCGAGGGCGGAGGTACACAAAAGGCAAACATATGCCGGCAGTTGATTCGGGAGGAAATGACCAGGTGTTACGTACATGGGGGGCAGGGGTTGGACGATCTTCTAACTGGGAATAGTGTGCACGAAGTCCCCGCGGGCCTCGAAGTCACAAGCTCGACACGTGATATCGTAAACAGCTGTCGTTCAGCCATCGGCCATCCTTCAAACTGCTATTCGGCCATATATAGCGGACTTTCCCCCAGGCCGAATAAACAACAAGCTAACATCGACTTTGGATGTACATGTATCAAAGTACTGTGCAAATGCCAGCCGCCTCTCTTCCTAAGGATAGCCATGTAAACTACAGGATCGCTTTAGCATGATCATCGACTGAAAATACCGCTTCATCTGATCATCAACTGGAGGAATTTATTTCCAGCCACCACCAGGATCTAGTTCCTCCGGCATCGAATTGGCATTCTAATTAGATTATTATAGTGCTGAATGCCGACTGGTTAGGGTTTGATCCTGCTGCATCTATTTCCAAAGAGTTTGCTGTTGGTGTTAAAGGAGTTCTTCTTGGACCTAAAAGAGCTTCGTTCAGTCTAAAGCAGTTGTTTGACCTACACGAGTTTTAGTTTTTCTTTTTTCTTTAAATGTCCGTTCGACCCCCTAAAGGAGTTGATGTTAGAGTGGACCTGAAGCAGTTGTTTTCAGTTCTGAATAAGTTGTACATTCCTAATGCAGCAGTCAAATCAGCAGTCTTTTTCGTTTCGAAAGACCAAGTGCCGGAAAGGGTTATGGGTGGACACACTCCCTGCCAAAAATCTTAGTGCTCCCCCCCCCTCCACCAGGAAAAATCGATCCTAAATAATTCAATTTAAATAATCGATTACTTTTATTTAAATTTCACCCAAGCAAACATAAAGAAATAATTCAATAAAACTAAAACTATTTCCTCCGTCGTAATTTCGTAACTTATATAAAAAGTACCTATTTCATCCTGTAAATTAAATAGATATTCAAATTTCACAATCAAGGTAACTGTAAGCAAAAGTACATTAGATCGACCAGTCGATAGACAAGCAAGAGAATACTGGAAGACATTTATTACCGAGTAATAGATAATATCATTGTAAATCTAAAACGATATTTTCAGAATCAACAGCGTACATGACAGTTGATTTTTTTTTATTGGATATGAAAAACGGAGAGGGTTGTATCAATAATTATTCAATAAATCTTAATAATTGATACGTCGGCTTTAGGAGCTGCAGCGATGGTCATGAAAAGGATGAGATGTGTTTTCGTTTGAATATGATGAGATAAATGCTGTAAATTTGAGAAAGCATATTCGAAAGGAGTACTACTTTTACTCTCGGTGAACTCCGCCAGCTGTGAGAGGAATTTTACTGCCATAAAATATCATCCCTCGCAACACCATTCTTTGACTCTTTGTGACCCCCCTCCCTAAAAACCGTTTTACCGCGGATAAAAAAATACGTTTTGAATGCGGATAAAAATTTAAAAATACATACGGATAAAAATATTTGAAAAATGACCGCGGATAAAAAAAAATTACTCACATATATGAGTTTTAACAAAATCGAAGCCGGACACTTACGTGATATTCCTCCTTACCCGCACAATGCTTAACGGACGATTCTTTTATATGTCACTGCTAAAAAAAGGGATAGACATTGGTAAAAAAAAATTCCAACTGAAAAATATTGGGCCGATTTGCAGAAAAAATTAAGACTTATTAAATGGAGTACTCACTGAAAGAAAAGTTTAAAGACTGGTAAGTAACTTGATTAAGGAATGAAAAAAAAATTAGTTGATTATTTTTCAAGTTATTGCAAGAGTTCGATATTAATGTAAACATGAACGTTTGATTAACGATTTATATTTTGCGTTACGTGATTATCGACCATGATAGATATTTTATTAAAAAGAAGATGATTTTGAAGAAAACCACTTTTTGACAGACTTAGCTCCCCCCCCCCCAGACAAAATGCTGGTTGCGCCAATGATGAAGCCACCTCAAGATAGCCGATCCAAGAGGTACGTGAGTGTTTCTTCGGCTACCCCCTGTTCTTCAAAGGCTCTGAACCAAGGACGTCGCCAAAGGGGGGCAAGGGGGGCGCCCCCCTACTTATTTGAAAGCATGTATATGAGGGTCTAAAATGTCTAAAATTCGTATTTCCCCCACTCTCCCTTCCCCATCTTGCCCCCCCCCCCCCCCCCACCCCGGCGCATTAGTTGGCGACGTCTTTACTCGGAACGTACTATGGGATATGTCGACGAGATCCCTCGACAGATTACCCCATCACCAATCGCCCAAAGATTCTCTAGTTCCCGAAATATATTCCTACAGTCCCGAAGACACATGCCAAAAGAATGAGAGCGTTCTCTACGGTACCTTTTGAGCCTTGCACGCAGCAGCGAGTGGAAGAACGTCGTGGGGATGAGCCGCGTGCCTGTCGCGTAGGCACAATGAGCACGCAGCGATCTTGCAAAGAGCACAATAGAGGCTGACGCTCTCGCCATTGTGATCAGAGCATATCGGAGTGCCGTCGGGCCCGAGGCCTCTGTGACCCCTCAAGCTGGTTGATTGCCAGCTGCCGCGCGGAGGGCCCAGATTGTGCGTCGCCAAAGGACCTCTCTTAGGATGACAGGACTCCCTGCAGGCGTCGCAGTAGAGCACCTGGAATAAAAATTCAAAAAAAGCTATCACGCAACTCGTTGCGTTAACTGATTGGATAAAAATGTTTGGATGCTGCGTTAAGAAAGCAAATAATGTACGTATATATGTATACCGGCTGAGTCACCAGAAATTGGACACTCGAAAACGCCTATGAATGGCAATTTTGGACAATAAATTTGAAAACAACGTTTGAATCAATTGGGCATGTGATGGGGCCGTAAAAGGTGGTACGTCGCGGCCCAGGTAGACAGGCGAATATCCTTGCCTCGTTCCGGCCTGCGCTGACGCTTCATTGCTATACCTTTTGGTACACTATTAGCGTCGCGAACTGGCTAATTGAATAAGCTGATTAGGGAATTGCGTCGCGTTAACCTCCGACACACGCCAGCTCCAACGAAAGTCTTCGCGAGAGTGACCGGCAATGTGGCGTAATTCGTAGAACTTCCGGGCCCGAAGTAACGGCGGAATAGCGAGAAATTGGAAAGCCTGGAAGGTGAAGGAAACGCGATAAGGGTCCGTAATTCTATGCGAGCCTGAGGACCTCGAGACGGCCAAGTTTGGGCTCGGAGAGAGCCGATGATGAGCCAAGGCTATGTTGCCTGGGTATATGTGTGTGTGTGCGAGTATATGTGTGTGGGCGTTCGAAGTAAAGGGTCTTCGGTCGATCTAGTCAAACATGTATCACCCATACGTTGTCAGCCAAAAGTTCGATCAGAATTTCAGTACCTCGCGATTTGCCAAATATCGAACATAACTCAGACATATTTACGATGTCATGGACATTGCTTTAGACCAACCATAATGCCGAATGGTTATTAAATAATTTGTTAAACGAATAACTGTTCGACTATTATGATCTTTCGTTTTGAAAATTCTGAGAAAGGTCAGGAAGTTTTCGTAAAACGAACTATTTCATTTTCTACAATCGTAAAGATAAAACAATCCAACTATTTTCATTTTATACGAAAGTAAAATATTGTTATTCCAATAGAATTCTTTTTATAGACATGACAAGCTTTTTTTTAATTCCACTTTTCGAGTTGTTTGGGTTAAGGAGTACTCAGAAAAATCCACGGCATGTGAAGAATTTTTTACTAATTATTTCTTCATCGATTGTTTAAACTGTTCGTTAATAACTTTTTGGCAATATTTAAATTCGAACTGGATGTTCAGAACACTTCTAACATCTGATTTTTTTCAGATTTTTGTCTACTCTCGAAGCACTAAAATTCTGATTAAACGAAAGTCTTGACTGCAATTGAACATGTGAAAGATCCTTAATTTGAATTTCCATATGTCTACGAGGCTTGAACGAAATGAGAAAGAAAATATGACCATAAAAAAACACGTCTCCAAAAATGATGAATGGACGATCGGACCGGACTCGGAAAGAATATTTGAATACCTAAATTTCATGGTGAAATTTGTGATGTCGATTCAAGAGTTACACCTGTACGGTCTTTCAACGAATTTTCGAAGCGAAGCGAGACTTTGAACCACTTTGAAAGGACACAACCACAATGCAATTCATCGCATAATTAATGTTCATGCACGTATACTCCAAAATGTCTCCTCGTTTTCGGGATGCGCAGCTTGCAGCCCTCTCAAGCCGTGGCCCCCTTAAGAAAAACGATAATATACTTTCTCGCACCGCGCGTTGCCGAACGATCTACAAAGAAAAAAAGTCCCCGATGATTGGTACGTGAAACGGATGTATCATGTTTGTCGAGAGATTCCGAGGCGTACGTAAGTCATTTACGGCGATCGCGGTGATGGAGCAGCTGTGCGAGGTATCGAGGTACAATCGTGGCGAGATCGTTTATTGCCAACGAATTGGGGTCGCGTGCATTGTGAGAATCGAGAGACGAGAACCGATCGTGAGAAGGTCGCAAAGGAGTACAAACCGAAGCAGAGGCTGCGTGCCCAAATATCTTATGATATTGCCAGCGTGATCTATATTTATACATAAAACTATGTTGTGCGAAAAAGGATTGAAAAAAAAATTATGTTGACTGTAGTATGAACTGAATCACCGCTTTATCAAATCGAGGATAAACCCCTCTTGCAGCCCTGGTATTGTCGACCCTGATCTGGATCTCGAAGATATGAAAATGAAATTGGCTCCAATAGAAGAAAATTAGTTGTTGGACAGAATAAGATCAGATCCCCAACATTAATCTGTACTGGCCAGTTCCCAGGAAGAATCCTGTGGCTAGATCCAAGTCTCAGATATTGGTTCAAATGCGATCAGATCAAGTGCTGAGATTAGATAGACAGCCTTCCAAAATTCGGTAACCAAGATTGGATAAACGGCCACAGGAACGTAAGAACCATCACTGCTTATGAAGAATAAGATCAGATCCAAGATCAATACCTAATCAATTATTTTGATTGATTAGTTTGTAGCATTGAACCTTTCGGAATGACAATTGATGGACCTCATTTTTGGACTGTCAATAAGCAGGCAAAAGTGCGATCATACCTCGCACTGTTCGCAAGCGACGGTGGCCTCTTGGGGTTCACCCTCGCACATCTGACACTGCATCCTAACGTTTCTCGCCTCCTGATACTTCTCGACGATCCGTTGCATCGCCCGGTATTTGGGTAAATTGTGGGCGCCACCCTCGTCAAAGTATACGTTCTTGTGGCACACGGGACACGACAGGCATAGAGTACCACCGGAAGGTGGAAAGCCACCGTTTCCCGGTGTGCCCACGTAACTTCCGGGTCTCGAGCTCGTGGACGTGCTGCTGCAAACAACCCCCGAGTCCGTTTCCGAGAGTATCGAGAGCTTGTCCGCCTCTTGATCCGAGCCCGGTGCATTGATCGAGCAATCGGTGGTCGATTCTGGTGGTGAATCGGGCGGTGCTTGAAGATTTACGGCGCATGCGAGGCACAACGCGTGCCAGCACGGAAGCAGCACAGGATCGCTGAACAGTTCCTTGCAGGAGGGACATCGCAGCTCGTCCTCCATCGCGTTGGCCCTTGGTCAAGGTCGTACGACCGATGTAAGGATGTGTCGAAGCTCGAGAGAGTTACCAAGTGGGACGAGTCTTTGCAAGCCTGCAGGAGCTTTTGAGCCTACAGCAGAATTTATCAGGATGTGGCGAGTTATGTGAGGCCGCAGCAGATTTTATGACACTGCAGAAGCTGTTGTGAGCCTGTAGAAGCTTTTGTGGGCCGACAGGAGAATTCGTAAGCCCACAGGCACTTTTATGAATCTTCAGGATCCTTCGGGAGGATTTGTGGGCCAGCAGGAATTTTCGCGCGCCTGCAGGGGTCTTATTCTGAATTTTCGTCAGTCGGTAAAGAAGACTTTAGGACCTGACAGGAACTTTTGTGGTCCCGAAGGAGCTTTTGTGGGCCTGCAGGATCTTTCTCCAGCCTGCCGGAATTTTTGTGAGTCGGCAGAGAAGCTTTTATGATCCTGCAGGAACTTTTGTGGACCTGGAAAAGCTTCCGTGAGCCTGCAGGAGCTTTTGCGAGTCTACTGATTATCTCGTGCCCTTGGAGGAGCTTTTGTGAGCTTGCTGGAGTTTTTGTGCGGCAATTTTGTTAGCCGGCAGGAGTTTTCCTAAACGTGCAGTAGTCTTTGTTATCCTGTTGAAGGCTGACTACGTCGAGAGGAGCTTTTCCCCAAGACGGCAAGAACTTTTGGGTGCCCCCAGAATCTTTTCTAACCCTGTGCAGGTCTTCGCAAGCCACCAGAACTTATTGTCAGCCAGCAGATTCTCTCGTGACCCTGTTGGAGTGTTCGTGAGGCTGTGAGAGCTTTTGTTATCCAGCAAAAGGAGCTTTCGTGAGTCAGCCAAGCCCGCTGATCTCTCGCTTCTGATTTATCCAGTCTGCTCCCTTTCCGCCGTAATTTCGTAACCAGCAATAATGGTATCGATATCCTTCGATGGTTCCGCTGCTTAAGCCGCTCAGGAAAATGATAACGGGCGCCAGCTGCACGTGAACAGCGAAGAAGGTTTTCCCGGTTTCCCGCGAGCTTATCCGAGTCCGGCTCCCCGCCGCATTCTTCGCACCTCAAGGTCCAGATACCGAAGGTTAGCCCTGCGGGGGAGGCGCGCGTGGGTAGAGCAGCGATGCTGACCGTCCCTTTGGCCCTTTGCCTCTCGCAGTGCCTCGATCACTCCAGAAGCGTTTTAACGTCTTTATCACGTTGATGGTTTCCACTTATCGAGCTGCCTTCATCCAAAAAAACTGACCACTCACTCTACGTACGTTGGCTAGGGTGCGCAAGGAGGCTCGACGCGAATCGAGTACCTCGAAACGACACATTTGTCTCGTCGCACCCTCAATCGAGCCGGAATACTCTCGGGGTTACTATCAATTGGCCAAATGCACAAATTACACTCGCGTCACCACTGACACTCTACATCTTTGCGTCTTGACGCACTCGCACGCCGTCGGTCCGGACACAAGCCCAAATATGGAAATGCGAGCGAACGAAGGGCCACGAAAGGGCTGCAGGCCCGAAAGCAGACTCACGTAAGGTGACGAGGAGAGATCGGTAGTACTGGAATACAAAATCTCGAGGAAGGCGAGGGAGCGGATCACTGCGGAGAATAACGCGGCACTTGAGGCGCCCGCGTAACACACGCTCACCCCGGTAAAGTACGAATGCCGCGTTCGAGGATGCGGAGCACCAGCATGGAGGACGTCACCGGGTTGACTGACTCCCGGCGGAGAGTCAAAGAACCGCCGCGCGCGCGCAAACCGTACACGGCACTTCCCAGTGCCGTACCCGCAAACACCACAGACGGGTGTCCCTTTGTATGCTCCCAGTGGAATGAGCAAATGCTCATTTGACAGTCGAGGATCTGCTTCCATGGTGCCAAAGTACCATTTCGAGTCTTTGGGACCTGGGACGGTATTCTTCTTTATTTTTAAGTATCGAAAAATTGGAACGTTCCTATTGTGACGAATTCAATCTTGGTGACTCATGTAAGATCGAATCTTGTTCGCACCAGTCCTGAAATGCTTCCGAACCGTACAGTGATAGGTAAACTAATATTTGTTTATCGTACTTTTTTAAATTTTTGTTCGTTATTCCAGGTCAATTAATTGACCAATCAATTAATTAATTGCTTATTTCCAAAATTAGCAATCCGACATTTTTTGAAAACTTAAAACAGAGAAATTTTCATGGTTCGTTATGAGGCTGGTTTGTTTTTACATTTTTGGTTTATGTTATAAGAGGTTTATTTTAATTTTTTCCTGAGTTCCAACGTTGTACCTCCTACCCTTGCGAGTTTTTACGTATTCTCCTTGTCAATTTGGCCCTTGCCTATCACTCCCTACCCGCACTTCGCTAAGCTGACCTAACGTTCTCCTGCGGCCGCAGCCGTTTTGAGGTACACTATACCACAATTACCGAGGGTACGGGAAAATTGTGGAAAATCGGTCGGTTTATAATACATTTTCGTTACATTTATAAGATCCATGCAGTAATATAAAAAGAAGCATGTTGATATTATACATTTTTTTCCATTCTTACATCGATTTTGGAATTTTTATTTTATACCATAACGTATTTATATTAAATTTAGATTTATCAGATCCATAAAGTAAATAAATAATTTCTAATCTATCATAACCAATGAACGATTTTTTGCGTATTTCATTTATTATATTAAAAAAAACACAATCTCTTGACCCTTCAAACAATATGATTAGGTATCAGAAAAAATCCATGCCAAATGTGAATTTTCTAACTGAAGCCTCACGAGTAGTGCTGGATTATTTTGCTTGGCTAGCGCTGCTTTATTTTCACCCCGTTTTATTTACATGAAAACTTCAACTCCCTAAGTTATCCGTAGCTTGTACACTATTATATTTTTGTATTTTACATTAATGTAAACTAAATTTTATTAAAATTACATTACATATTTAAAGTATGAATGCTTTACACATCGTCATTTGATTTCAACGCAAATCACAGTCATTTGGCAAATGTATTTATACCTGTCAATAATAAATTACAACAAAAGGAGCTCTTTTATGTATACACCCACATATAAATCCATATATATATATATATATATATATATATATATATATACACAGTAGAGTTTTCACCGAATCTTTCGAGCATCCTTTTCAATTCCATTCCTCAGCAAGAAAAACAAGTTCAGCTGCGATAACAGGATAAAAACATTATTTCTTTTTTGGGTTCGTCACACGTGGCAAGGATGCACACTATGGACAAACTCGTGTCGTACGATCCTGACCTCGGTTCCCGTTTCGAGCCCCACTCCTTTCTTGCTTGCCCGTAACGCGCGGCCGCGACGCTCGCTATGGGCGGGAGGGGGGGGGGGTTTGGTATAGTAGTAGTGAGGAGCGAGAAAATAAGAGGGGAAAAGGAGTTTGCGCGCGTGGTGCGGGGGGGGGGCGTAGGGAGAGGGAGAGAGAGTAAGGGAGATGGATCGACGATGATGGGGAAGCTGCATACGTTTTTCAGGATGCAAGCGAGCCCAGGTGCATTCCGCTTTGTGATCTCGGGGCACAGCCGGTTCAAGCCGAGTGTGATTATTCTACGTGCATCTCCATCGTCGTCGCATTCAGGTCGAATTCTCTAAGATCCATACTGAGGAACGCGCTCATGAGACATATACGCTCTTTCGATCGAACGTTCGCACACGTGTCGAGGCTTTATCGCACTCTTGTATGCCTAATGCTCAATCTTTATACTAATAAATAACAATAATAATATAAATAATAATGATAATGATAACAATGATTATAATTAATATGATAATAAATAATGGGTAATAACGATAATAATGATGATGATGATGATAATCATAAATGATAATCACAAATAGAGTGCCGTATAAATGATAATAATACATAATTTAAAAAGGACAAACGGAGCAAGTGCGTTGCCCGGAGCAATAAAGTATATTAATAATAAATAGTACTAGACCCCCGCGATAACGCATAATCGTCAATAGGAATTACGTGTCTCGCTATAGTGGACGCGAAACAGCCAAGATGGCGGAACTCACTCGTTTGTGAGGATGCATCATAATTTCCGATCCACTTTCTAGGCTCGACGAGAATGATTGATGGATCATACAATCGAGTCGGTCAACCGATCAAATTGACTTATTTTCTCACAGTTCAGCTTTTTCATCCGAGGCTTCCAGCACTGATTATCGTTGCAAACGATAAAATAGGCAACAATAATAATAATGTAAATACAATAATATGACCACGCATATATATATATAGTATTAACATATTTGAATTTTCAAATTGTATATTTTTTTTTATTATATTAAAAAAAATCGGTATTATATATAATTTTATAATTTAATAAACGTATTTTTTGATATATATATAAATATAATCATCGACATAATATTAATACAATACAGGTAATAATTTAAATATTCAACGTTCCGATACAAGCATTTAATTGTATGATACCCAAGTATAATTATATGTAGAATTTATACATATATACATTTAAATAATATATTCAGCACTTTAATGCAATATTAAACAAATATATATCCATAATTATAATTCATATGTTATAATGTATAATGTATAATATATATCCATATGTTTGGACCTTATAGCTGATTATAAACATGACTATTAGTTATATACTTAACATTATTATTATTAAAATAAATAATAGCAATAATACTCTGAATACAATAATAAATCAAGAAAGCTGATATCGCTTGGAAATTCGATTACCAAATTCAAGTACGCAAATACGATAATGTGTTCATGTTTATATGTTTACTAATATAAATCACAAATATTACTATCATTAATATAATTATTAACATAATATTAATACGATATATGTGATAATGTGAATATTCACCTGCCGGATCCGAACATTTAAATTAATGATACACAATCATAATAGTCTGTATTATTAAAATAATACATATGAACTATAAAATACTATATTCAATAAATAAATATAATAAATATATAAAGAATAAATATATAAATGTATGTACGTATATATATGAGGCGATCCGTGTCACCTCAGCCAGTAAAAAAAAAAATTCCACATATAATTTTGAAGAATCGAGTTACTTTATTGAAAAATATTCACCGAGTGTCGAAATTTTTTAAAAAATTTCTGCCGTTTTTCTCGTTGATTACCATTTTTTTTTTACATTTTTCCATTCAAATGGCTGTATCTTTGGTAGAATTTGACGTATTTACATTCGTAAAAAACGAAAATGTGCGTCTTTTTATGACCTTCGAGAAAAAAATTAATTTAGATGTTATTGAGCAATTCGAACGTCCGTTTCAGGGCAAAATATGCAAAAATATTTTTTTTCTCAAGGAAAGACGCTCGTTATTTTATTTTTTCAAATTTTCCTGAATTGTGAATACGAAAAACGGATTTTTGGCATTTGTAATATTATGGGATTCCTAAACACCGTGAAGTAATAGCTATTTAAAAAAAAAAAATTTTAATTAATATTCGATTGAAGAATGTGGAGCACTCGCTGTATGTTTACCAGGTTTTTGAAATATATATATGTATTTCAAAAAACCTGGTAAACATACAGCGAGTGCTCCACACTCTTCAATCGAATATAAATATAAAAAAATATAAAATAAAATAGCTATTACTTCACGGTGTTTAGTTATCCCATAATATAAAAAATACCAAAAATTTTTTTTTCGTATTCATAAATCGGGGAAATTTAAAAAAATAAAATAACGAGTGGCTTTCCTTGAGAAAAAAAAAATTTTTGCATGTTTTGCCCTGAAACGGACGTTCGACTTGCTCAATAAAATCTAAATTAATTATTTTCTGGAAGGCCATAAAAAGTTCAGGTACAGCCATTCGAATGGAGAAATGTTTAAAAAATGGTAATCAACGAGAAAAAACGTCAGAAATCTTTTTTTAATTTCGACACGGCGAATATTTTTCAATAAAGTAACTCGATTTTTCAAAATTTTTGGTGGAATTTTTTTTTTTACTGGCTGAAGTGACATGGATCGCCTCATATGTGTGTATGTATGTGTGCTGATACGATAGCTGATTGTAAAAATGATTATTCATATGTATACTTATAATTATTATAGTTATTGTTTTATTATTAAATGCCGGAAACTGTACGATCTGGAAGAAATAATAAAAAATAAAATTAACGCTGCATGCTGTTTCCGTGGCGCCACTTGACGGCTCGTCTGTACCGCAAGAGCACGCTATTATCTACCGTGCTCCCTGCAGGCGCAGTCGCGCTCCCTACCAAAGCTGAATCAACCTACGCGCTTTTCATCAATCGGGCTCGCGTCGATATATCAGTCGACTCGAGTGAATCGTCCGGGAGTCGTCGTACGTGCCCACGCGACGGTATTAAGAATCCCCGACGAAAATTCGATTGCGCATCTTCACTTTTCGATTTTTCGTCTCGTTTCGAAATTTACGCGGTGTTAAAAAGAAGAAAAGAAAAAGGAGTAAACAGACATTTGCAAAGTCACACGATCCGTTGATAACGTGGGTATTCGGTTGTGATCGAAATTTGCTGCGTCTCGTGCGGTCGTTTTTCCAAGCTTGCAATGTTGCGCTTGCGCTTCTCGAATAGTATCGTAATACTTAGCGTTTCACGCGCGTGCCTAGGCGACGATTGCCCCGATATAGATCCACGGTTCCATCGTTCCTCGAGTCCAAACGTTTCTTTTCATTTTTATTCTTATTTTGTTTGTGTTATTTTGATTTTATTACCTATCGTGTCGCGTCTTTGATTGTATGATTGTTGTTGCATTTCATTCGTTATTTCGTCCGCACTGCGTCAAATGATTTTTTTTTCATTCGTGCGTGACTGCCTTTCGGCTTGAAAAGGCAGTTTTTAATAAATGGTGTGTTAGAAGCCGAATTTAATTCAAAATATTTCCGAAGCTATTAAGCGTGTACTTGAAGAACACGAAAACAGAAAAAAAATCAACGAAGTTTGGTCTAGTCCAGTTTCGTTCACCTCGTCAGTTAATTAATTGATTATTTTTTTCCTTCATTATATTTATCTAAACATGAGTAAAATGTATTCCACGTACACACATACACAAGGAAGTAAAGGAGAAAAAGAAACCTTCAATCAAACGCTGACAAACAAAAGCCAAGAAGTAGTAAATTGAATGAATAAAAATGATGACCTTAAAAATACGATTCTATAAATGATAAAATCAAAAGAATCGTCAAAGATAAAAGATAACGTTAATGGTTTTTAAATATGATAAAAACAATCAACATTTCCCCATATTCCGATTTACTCGTTATATCGACTTGTTACGTAATCCGGCCACAAAAACTTATCTTCGAATCAGCCGGAAAATTACCACCGAGGAGAGATAATTTTGATGCCGATATCACGAAGTAAATTGTGTCAATGAATTGTATACATACACCGCCGTGACGTAGCGACGTCGGTCCGCGAGGTGTCGATTTTCGGCGGGCAACCGTGCCCATAAATATATATATATATACCGGGCGTCCAATTTTAATCTTCCACATGATTTATCTCGATAAATACTGCTCCGATCAAGGGGGAAGGATCGAAAAAAAAAAATGTTGATCCCAAATTCAAAATGACGACGTTAAGATGGCCGACATGTTTTTTTCAAATGGGTTCATGCATTTTTTTCACCAATACATTTATCAGGCCAAAGCTAACGACTTTTGTACGAAACATTCTTAGGTTAGAATACCATTTTTTACTATTTTAACACTATCCAGAATGTACCACAAGGGGATCTTCAACATCCCAAGTGTAAGTTAATTTGTTTGGGTTTGTTTGTTAATATTGATTAGTTTACCACGAGGAGGTAAAGTTTTCAACATCCCGAGTGTTCGTTTGTTTGGGTTTGTTTGATAACGGAAGTGACGAGCCGCGGACCTAATCCTTGGTTTTGTTTGTTTGGGTTATCAAGCAAACCCACACAAACACAAACTCACACCTACCCACAAACGCACCCTTATACTCAGAGGCGGATTCAGGGCGGGGGGCACGCCCCCCCCCCCTCCCCAGACGGTCCAAACCAACTATACAAAAACCCAAGGAGCCCCCCTCCCGTGCCCCCAGAAAAAAATTCTGTATCCACCCTTAGTTCCACTAGGGATGTTGAAGACGTTACCTCCTCGTAGTACATTCTGGATAGCGCTAAAACAGTAAAAAAAAAGATAATCTAACCTAAAAATGATGAACGTTATGAAAAAATGTTTCCTACAAAAGTTGTTATTTTTCGCCTGATAAATGTTTGGGTGAAAAAAATTGATGATCCCATTTTTGCAAACATGCCAGCCATCTTAATGTCGCCATATTGAATTTTGGACGAAAAAGAATTTTTAACTCCCCCCTTTGAATCATAAAATTATTATTATACTCAATACTCGATCGGAGCAGTATTTTTCGAAATCAGGTGAAACATTATAATGGGACACTCGGTATGTATATATAAGTACATATATACTTAAGTACTTATATATATACATATATGTATATAGGTACATATATGCTGTACCTATAGTACATGTATAAGTACTATATGTACAGTATATATAAAGTATAATATATGTTGCATATTTTATATTGTATATACATTGTATGTAAATCCTTGATTTAAAACAAACTCTGCGAGCAGGGCTTTGCACACGTTTCCATAATTTTTAAGCTTCTTAGTTTCGATTTTTTTTTAACTTCGCTAATTTAAAAGATAACTTTTGTGCAATTGTAGAAGAAAAAATGTTAGCAGCATTCCGAAGAATGCTGCTAACATTTTTTCTTCTACAATTGCTACAATTTTCTTCTACAATTTGTTCAATCGTAACGAATTACGATTGAACAAATATTCCCAATAAAAAATTGATTTAAAAAATCAATGATTAAAAAAATGATTTAAAAAAATGCTGCCTAGTAAAAAAACTCGCTTTCCCAACTTTAGCAAATAACGAAATAACGTACTTTAGTAAAATCCCCATTAAAAGTGTCCCCCTTTTCGAGGTTTTTCATTTGCACCGATAAGTCCGAAGAAAGATTCAGCCCTTTTGCGCCAATCGTCTCGGAGTGGGGCATCGCATAATTTGTAGAAAAAAAAAAAAAGAAAAATGGGTAGGAAGATCCCTCCTCAAGAACGAATGGATTCGCGTGAATGCAGTCCCCCTTGTCACGATGACAATCGCGCTGACGTTTTTCCTATGACACCGCAAGAACGAAATCGTCGAATGTGATCGCGCGCGATGCGCTTAATTGATGGAACAAAATTCGTTGATCGACAGCCCGGAGCCGCGTGAACGATGTCGACGCGCGTAATGAGGGGCTTCGCCAGTGGAGCGACGATTCGTCGGTTCGGCAACGTCTATCGTTACCGATCGACCGGCAGGTTAATACTTTTTTTTTATTATAATAATAACGCGCACAAGTATCGAGATGAATATACTATGTGAAAATATAATAATAATATATTGGCAATAAAAAAAAACCCTAAATCGACGGGGAGAAATTCCGGTTTTGGCAATACCGATTTTTCAAACGTCATCGCACTGGGGGTTAGGATAAAATATGGGTTTACTTGAGCAATACCGATTCGTCAGTACCGATCTCTTTTATCGTACGGATTTTTGGTGGACACGAAAACGCTGGGGAAAAAAAGAAAAATGGTGAAAAAATTTGTAGCGCAGATCCATCGGGTACGTACGACCTGGTGGTAGTTGGGGGCGGCATAGTGGGCTGCGCCACCGCGCGGGAGATGCTCCTGCGGCATCCTGGTATGAGGATAGCGATAGTCGAGAAGGAGAAGGCCCTGGCGATGCATCAGACGGGGCACAACAGTGGTGTCGTTCACGCAGGCATTTATTACACTCCGGGCAGCATTAAGGTACATGACACTTCTGCAATAGTCATGCCGATGTTTGCATCGTTTGCCTAACTACCTAAACTGTATTTAAACATTTCCATCGCTCGACAAATGAATGGGTTAATTAAGAAAGAAAAAAAAATCAACACATCTCAGGCAAAGCTTTGCGTCGAAGGGCTGAAGCTATCTTACGAGTATTTCTGCGAGCACGACGTGCCCCACAACAAAGTTGGCAAGCTCATAGTTGCCCAGAGCCCGGAGCAGGTCTCCAGAATAGCCGAACTCTACGATCGGGGCCTGAAGAACAATGTGCCTGATCTCCAGCTGGTCGAGAAAGAATGCATCAAAGATTACGAACCCGAGTGCCAGGTAAGGATGCCTTTGATCGATACACTTTAGCACAAACGTTGCCCATTAAGCAGGTACGATCGTTACTACGAACCCAACCTTCGGATTTGAAATTTTTATATGATTTTGACGAATACTTCATGCGCCTATTGCCAAAATTTGAGCTATTTCGGCCGTTTAGTTTTTTTTCGCAATAAAACCGCAAAGTCGAACACTTTGAGTTACCGAAGCGCGTCGTCTTATGAAGACGGTCAACCGGAAGTGCGGTGATCGTGGTTTTTTTGTTCACGTATCCAACGAAACCCGTTGGAAAACTGAAATTCGATAGATTAGATATAATAGGTATCGTAAAAAAAAAAGAAAATCAATCTTCACCGTGTAGTTAAGGATGTTGAGTCCCTATGAAACATGTTAATGTTAATTTTCCAGTAAATAGCTTCTTAATCGTCATGAAATTTTTACACGACCTCCTGAATACTTCATGTAAAAACATACCAAATTTTCAGAATTCTATCATCGTTACTTCAACCTCCTTAAGGGTTGAAATAAAAAATGCTAAGAAAATTCGGAAAATTTGGTATGTTTTTGTATGAAGTATTTAAGAGGTCGTGTTAAAATTTCACGACGATTAGGAAGCTCGTTATTAAAAAATTAACATTTTGTTAAGAACAATTTTTAAAAGAAAAAAAAAAATTTATCAATAAACTTCGTTTTGTTTCCGTTGCTTTCAGTATATTGTAGATATTATAAAATTGAGAGGTCAAAAAAAAAACTTATTGCAAAGTTACATCAGTTTCCATAAAACAACATTTAATTTGTGAATGTTAATTGTTCAATAACGAGCTTCCTAATTGTCGTGAAATTTTTACACGACCTCTGAAATACTTTATACAAAAACATACCAAATTTTCAGAATTTTATCTTCATTTGCGATTTGGGACTCAACATCCTTAAAGCACTGCATTACGAGAAAGCTTCAACTTCCGGTTGAAAATGGTCAGAACGACGAAATAGCACCCACAGGCTTAGCAACGTCGCGAGTGACAGCTGATGCGTTTGGCGAACATAACCCAGCTTTGTTTTGAAATTAATTTAAATAGAAACCGCCGCAAAATATGCAAACAACAATTTATGGAGTTTTATCATTTATCACGTATCAATAATGCGTATAATTATATTCTGCCTATCGTGTTAATTCCGCTGAGGTAATTCAAGCCTATTTTAATAGGCTTGAATTATATTTTATAAATTTAATGCGCCGAACCATGGCTTCAGACACTGTATTTCGAGAAAAAGAAAAACACAGCGCCGCTCGGCAATCGCGATACGAAAAAATAGCCAAAAGCAAGCAATATCTCGACTGGAGGAATCGGCGAAATTGGTGGCTTGACAAATGCGCTTTATCGGCGAATAGGGTGAAAAAGCGATATGGTCACCGTGGACCGGTATAGTCGACTGGGGTCTCGTGTGTCGTCGCTTTGCCGAAGATTTCGAGAAAATGGGCGGCCACATTTGCCTGAATTACGAGGTGACCGGTTTCACCGAAATGGCCGAGTCCGAGAAGGCGAACAAGGATTTCGCCCCGATCGGAGTAAGATCGAAGGACCAGGTGAGATCCTCGATCTTACCGATCTCGCGATCCAAGCAAGGCCCCCCATCAATATAATCTCCACGTTGTCCGTTTGACTGTAAAAAGTGCATCCGAAGCAAATACGTGCTGACCTGCGCTGGCCTGCACTCCGATCGTCTAGCCGTCATGACCGGATGCGACGTCAGCCCTAGAATCGTGCCCTTCCGGGGTGAGTACCTCCTGCTGAACGAGGACAAGAAACACTTGTGCAGGACCAACATCTACCCGGTTCCTGATCCGAGATTTCCCTTTCTCGGGGTGCACTTCACGCCCAGGATGAGCGGCGACGTTTGGCTCGGGCCCAACGCCGTTTTGGCACTTGCCAGGGAGGGCTACAGGTTCTCGTCGAATTTTTTTTCCAATTTTCCCTCCAGGGATTAGCCTACTGTGACGAGCGTCGACACAGACTAATTTTCAATAATTAATTACGGAAAAACTGCCAACGCGATGTTGACCACTTTTTTATACGATGTCATGTACACGTTAAGGGGGGAAATCACAGTAGCACACAAAAAAATAGGCATATTATCGGGAATTAATTTTGGCTGAATAAAAGTATCAATCGAAAATCTGTAAAGTAGGTTTTATAGCAATACGAAAAAAGTACAAAATGTAAATTATTCAATAAAAAATATTTAAAAATGGCGGCTGCGCAGCATATGCCCCAAGGCGCCTATTTTTGAAAGCGTCTCGATGGCCGAAGACGTAGACTCCTTAATTTTTTACCTGGAAGAAAAAACCAAAATTTTTTAGTTTCCATATAACAACAGCTAGCGAGCTCTACGTAGAATTTTTTCGATATATTGATTTTTCGCAAAATGGTGCATGTTTGAAAATAAAGTTAAATTTTTAACAAAAAAAACGCCATAAAATCGTCGATAAAAAAAAACTAAGCCATATAAAATAAAAAAAATCCTACGTAGCTCCGTGGAGAAAGATGTTTCGAAGCTACTGTCAAAATTTCAAGTCGATCGGTAAAGATTTGCTCGAGTTATGTCTTCGGCGAGCTCAAAAAAAGTGGTTTCGAGAAAAACGCGTTTAAAGTTTTAAGTACTGAGAAACCATATGAAAATTTCATATACCTCTAATCTGCAATGCCTGCACCGTACAGTCGATTTTCGTACGCAGTATCCTTTTTCGTCCCTTTTCTAACACGACTCGACGATGTGTCACTCATAATGACAATGATTTACAAATGTCACTGTTTTTTATCACTATTTATGTTATATATGTATGCACGAAAGTGAAGCGTCGTGAAAAAGCGTTGTATTCAACGCAAGAAATTTGAGCACTCGGACACTTTTGCCGTATTCCATCATTTGGTATATTATTTTTAAGACCCTAAAGCACCTTTTAAGCGAAATTATTTTTTTTTTCGAAAAATTAAAAATTTTACTGTGATTTCCCCCCCTTAAAGAGTGCGTTGAAAATTTTTTATTGAAAAAAATGTACAATTGGATGGGTTATATGTCCTCGCGCATTCCGGTGATTTTCGTCCGCGGTCAATCGGTGTACGCGATATCGCAAGTACCAGTGATCGGAAACAAAAAAAAAACCAATCTGCTCATTAACTACATTGTATTGGCTATCGGCGGACGGAGCTTTTTTTTCCTCATTTGTGACGACAAAAAAATTCCCGAATTTTTTCGTCGAACGGAGCGAGGTTCCGGTATAAAAAAATTAATTCGTGTGGTTTCATTTTTTTTTACCCTAGAACCTCGATCCGCGCCACTCTGGCGATTTTTTTGCGATATCGTCAGACACACCGGAAGACTAATTTTTCCAGCCAAAAAAAACCGTTTTTGAATTAAAAAATAATTTCCCCCCCTTTTTGGTAAAAGATCAGCGTTACCGGAACGTAAAAATTATTTCAAGTCGTCCGCTCGACAGCTAACACAAAACTACAACTTTTGTGTACAGACATTTTTTTCCAGTTACTTATAATTTCCGAGATATATACATTTCGAAAAAGAACGGCATTTTCTAAAATATTGCATTTAAAAATCGGAAAAAATTCACATGGAATGCCTTTTAGTAGTACTTTGATATAATCAATGATGGGGCAGATCTGAGATGGTTGAAAAAAAAGTGGCTGAATTGACGGAGAATCCCTCACATTCATATATTGCTTATTAATTTATTTGATTATGTGTGAACTAGCATTCAGAGCGGAAGAATCACGGCAATTTTCCCATATTTTTACATATATGATTTTATGTGCATATGTATTCTTACGTATCGTGTGACGTCACTTCCGGTGCACCTTCCGAAGATCCCTCGAGCTTATTCCTACCAATAGCAGATAGATAAACATATATATATATATATATATATATATATATATATATATATATATATATATATATATATATATATATATATACATTTATTTATTTATTTGTTTATTCACTGATACATATATCGGGCTACAGAATTAAGGGATCACGAAACCTTCCCCAATATTCCATATACGTATTTTGCGACCTAACTTCAGGTGCACCTTCCTGAGACCGCTCGGCCTTGTTTCTCTCAATGTCGCCATTCTCCGCCTTGAAAGATGTTCAACGAAACAAGCATGCTACAAAATTTGAACAAAAATAACGCCCACCTCATATTGCATTCAAGATGGAGCGACGTGAACGTCAGGGACTGCATAGAAATGGCAAAATTCCCAGGACTCTACAAGCTCTGTTTCCGGTTCATCGTGCCCGGATTGAAGGAAGCCGTCAAATCGATCTTCTATCCACTGGCGGTGAAGGACTTGCAGAAGTATATGCCGCAGATTACCTACAAAGACGTTAGGAGGTTCGTTCGTTTGTATATTAATGCAGGGGAGGATCTTGCTTCCCAAATACTTAGCAAACTGCCTGGAAGAGGACGAATTTTCTTTCCGCTTAAGGTCATTAAACTTTTTTACCTGACGAAAAAAACACCGTTTCGAACGTACCAGGGGTCCGGCCGGTGTGAGGGCCCAGGCGATGGACAACGACGGCAAACTCGTGGACGATTTCGTGTTCGACAACGGCACCGGAAGTCTCGGATGCCGAGTTATCCACTGTCGCAACGCGCCCTCTCCCGCCGCCACGAGCAGCATGGCAATAGCCAAGCACATCTCCGACAAGCTCGAGAAGGAATTTCAATTCTAGAAACTATTTCACTCGTCCCCAAATTCGAAGCTAGCGCGATAGATTTTTCCTTCGTGATTATTTTTATTCCCCTTTCTTCGAACTGTTTTTTTGATGTTGCTTCGTGTAATTTTCATTGTACGATTGTATATAACCTAAAAAAACAATTGCCCACTGTATATATACACATTTATTTATGTACAAGACAATTGCTTTCGCATTTTCGCCGTTCACTTTGACGATATAATCTCATTAGCTTCACCAAAGTCCAGCAACGGCAAAAGACGCCGTTCTTAACGTCAAATATTTACACGATCGCGTCACCCGGGCGTAGAATCAAAAAGAAAACACGACAACGAATGAAAACAATTGTACGAGGAAATTTGTTTCGTCGTAGATGTAAAGAAAGAAAGAAAAACAGTTTTCCTAGCTGTCCGTCGCGATCAAACAATTCGAATGCCACGTAACGACAACATCAACCCTCTACCGGCGAAGTCCCAGGCTGCGGTCACGTGAAAACCCATGTTCGAGAGCACCACCATGTACTCCGAGACGGCGAACATCGAGTATACTGAAATGAACAAGCAAACAAAAAGGGAGACGAAGAAGATGAGAACCAATGGCGATTTATCCCGAATTTATCGGTCGATGGAATAATCGCACTTTCAAGACCGCTTTGATTGGTATTTGAAATTTGTGGATGTTATTGGGATGGATATAATTCGTGACGGAAGTACAAAGATTCTCCATTAAGTTTTTATTAAGAAAATCATGGAAGATCCTTTTGTAGTTAAGACAATAGATTATTGAATAATATAATACAAAATTGAATTTAAAAAAGTTGTTTTTCATACTTTAATTAGTTCTCCTTGCATAAACAGGTCGTGTTCGTTGGGTCTCATCATTTTGATACAAACAAGTGCGCATGCGCATAACAATGCGCAACGCGCAACTGCGCAATGAAACGAGCCATGCTCTCGCTTCATTGCGCAAAACTCGACATGTTTAAGGGTATAGAAAAATACACCGGTGTAGGGAACTTGGGTTGTTGCGTGTTGAAAATCTTCGTCAGCTGTTAGAGGGAGACGATGGCGCTGCAGAAGCGTTCTTACGGTCCCTAAACTGATGACTAGCACCATCTATAGGGAAATTCCGGTCTCATACTTCTACACCTTCGTCAATTTTTTCAAAGCTCTTGTAATTGTCATTAGCACTGTTTATTTATCATGTTTATGTGAGTTTTCGTTACTATTGATGTTTAGGTTATTATTCGATTGTTCATTTTATATCATTACTATAAGTATATTTTATGTTAAATATGCTTATTTTCCTTTTGCATTTAACATTTTTAACAGCAATTATCGTTGCTAGTTGCGTGCAACCACTATAAAAGAATTGAAAAGGAGAGGCGAGACTCACCGAAGGGTTCACAGTAGGCGTTGTGCCTCCAGAAGAAGTAACAGGCCATCAGTATAGACAGGACATTGAGCGTCATCGACCTGACTTTCCAGAGCTGCGACGTGGACTCCGCGTAATCTTTGGCCGAGGGACGACAGTGCTTGCCGATGTAGCAGGCGAGGGACATGTGCAACAGCGACATAGTGAGAAACGTCACGAACGACATCTTGTGAAAAGCTGAAAGTTTGGTTGTTGTTTTCCCTTATTTTTGGCTGCGCGATTCCGGAAAAATATTTGTTTCATCAATGATGTATTTGAGGGGTTCGAGGATCTTCGACAAGAGTGAGAGGGGTAACGTGGCAGGTAGAAGGCACAATTCAAGGATACAATTTAAACCCAAAGAGCGGCAGACCGAAATTCAAAGAGCCGTAGTTGTCGTTGGGCTCAAATCCAAGCAAACACAAACGCCATAACTTTCATTGCAACTCAAACCCAAAGAGTCGTAGTTCCCATTGCATTTAAACCGAAACAGCAATCGTAATTGGACACAAACCCAAACAACAGTAGTTCTTCTGGCCTTCAACGCAAACAGCTACAGTTCCTCTGAATTCAAAACCTAAACGGAACCCAAGCAGCTGCAATTCCTCTAAGGTCGAGCCCAAACAAATCCAAGCCGCCGCATCTCCTCTACATTTAAACCCAAACAAACACCAAAACCAAGCAGAAGTTGCAATCGTTGCTGGAACAAACATTTCAGTCTTGGGCAAGTTCACCAATAAGAGCACTCAATTTAGTTCGCAACTCCATGGGGAACTAGTTCGCTCTCCTAATTCGTTAGTTCACGGTTCTCTCATATAGTTCCTTCACCTTTTCAGAATTCTTTTGTATCAAAATGAGTATGCAATTGAATGTGTATACGTATCAGAGAAAGAAAAGACCGCAAACACTTAATGTTTCATGTTTTAATGTGACGTTTAAAAAATAATTAACAAAAGAAAAAATATTAAGGGCAGATATACACCTAGGAGCGGGAAAAAGGGTCATTTTTGTGAACGTTTTCAAGGAAAACTATTTGAAATTTCGGATTGGGGTTTTAATTATCTAAAAGTATATACGTTCAAAAATATGTTTAATTTTCTTTATTTAAAAATATCAAAAATATACAAGGATATTGTATGACTCTTGGAGCGTCGTAAAAAAATCGGTACCCAAAATTTCTCGAAAACCAATGAACCGGTGCCTTGAAGTTTTTTGTGGTTATTCTATACACCATTATCTAGTACTTGTCATAGCCGATTTTGAAAATATCGATTTATGACAAAATGGCGGACGTTTGAACATAAATAGTGATTTTTGGGCCAAAAATTAGTTATTATTTTGCCTATAAAACAAAAACTAAGTAACGGAAAAAAAATCCTATGACAAGTACTAGATAATGGTGTATAGAATAACCGCAAAAAACCTCAAGGCAATCGGTTCATTGGTTTTCGAGAAATTTTGGATACCGATTTTTTTACGACGCTCCACGGATCACACAATATCCTTGTATATTTTTGATATTTTTAAATAAAGAAAATTAAACATATTTTTTACCTCTTTTTCGGCTCCTAGGTGTATATCCGCCGTTAAATTAGTGATTATTCTTTCTTTATTCAATAATCAGTTATTGTACTTTAACAATCAACTTCATTAGTATTATATAATTGACCTATTGTCGTAGGTACTCAAACAGATTAAAAACAAAAATAAAATCTAAAAAAACAAAGTTATATCTGCTGTTGTACCGTTAATTGTACTCATCGACAATCTCGTTCACCTACTAGTCAGTTAATTAGATTTGTGCATACTACCTTCGCAGTTGTATTTAAATCTTTACTTATATATTATTGTGTGAAAATATTGATTTTAAAACTTTGCCCGGCTTTAATAACGTGCGTCGTTGCCTGATAATTTGCCCGGTTGCTGAGAAAACGCGTTCGCAGGGCACTGAGGTCGCGAAGATGCAAAACCTTTTCAAAATATACGCATATAAATGAGAATATTCTTCGTTAAGGTATTTATCCAGCTCGCGAATGCCTGCTACGGTTTTATTGTCTGGTCTGCTGACGTTATTTATCTTACTCCCGAATTCGTCCCATATACTCGTACCATCCTTACATTATGAACATTTACCATCCTTTTTATTTTCCACGCTACTGGATACTAGTCTTGGGCTAAACCGCCACAGAACTATCGAGGGTAAGCAAACGGATAAGCGCCCGAGCACTCAGTGACGGAGCGGTCCCAGTCGTCGGGAGAACTAAAAACTAAGAGCAGGATGGACGGCTAACCAGTTCGCATAGGAAATCAGAGAGATCGCTCTTCCGATCTAGTTCGTTCGCGAACTACACAAGACTAAAGCGTACCGTAGTTCTCGTTGGACGACCAAAAGCTCAGGGTGACGAGCGCAGTGTTCTCCACCGCGTAGGCGAGCAGAGCAAAGTTGGCAACACCGCGCGCCCACTTAAACACCGTCTCCGAGTAATAGCGACTGTACATGTAGAGTATGAGAGCCCTGATAACCGCCTGGGTCGCCACCGCGGCTCGCCATACATCCCGCTGCGGCTTGTAGTGGCCGATGGCGGCCGAAACGGATGGGAGAATATTGTAGACCTAAAAGTCGACTCGTCTCTGAGCAGGGAGCAAGGATTTCTCTTTTCACGAGAGAAACACTTGAAAGACATTCCAGACTAGTTGAACAATTCGTTGAACTCAATCTTTCTAGTAATTTCCGCGAAACTTAGCAATCTTCGCGAAGGTTACCGATTTTCGAAAAGGAAAATACCGATTTTCGAAATAATCGCCAATATTTCGAAGTCTATCGATTCGCGAAAATGAAAAACGTTTTTAACAATTTCAAGATGCAAATTCCATCATTACTTTCATACACTAGTATGAAAGTTCACTGAAAGATAATGCGTTGGAAGAAAAAATATCGGCCGATTTTTCAAACACAAGACCCTTCCGTTATAAATTCGGTGGCTCTGTAGGGAAGCTTTGTTCGTTTTCGTGAAGATGTAAAAAGAACATTATAATTTGGATCTATCCCTACCTGACAATGCGTCGCGGTAGCGTGCTCAAAATTGTAGAGCACGGACCACAGGATGCAAAAGGCGAAAGCAAAAAAGGGCAGGGAGACCGTAAACCAGGCGACTCTCGAGAACGGAACGACGATTCTATTTCGTGGACTTTCCTCTCTTATCAGAGCCTCGTACTCCGGATCCACGCCGAATTTACTCATTTTCTACTTTTGGAAAAATTCCGAGAGAAAGTGAGGTTAGGAAGGAACGAATACGAGATAGCCCCGAAAGTCGAACTGAAATCGTCGCGTACACGAGCCGGAAACCCGCCCGAACAAACGTGTCGCCATTTTTGCGTGACAAGCATAGTCGACACGAGATTACGTCAATCGCATTACTATTTTAATTTATCCGCCGTGACGGTCATCTATCGTTTTATTTTCGATAAAGTAAAAAAAAATGAGGTTAAAGCTTGAGGTGAGCGTGCGACCCAGCGCGTCACATGTTTACTTCCGGTTTGGCGGAATTCGTCTGCTTTCGCTGTCCTTTCGCTGGCAATGTACACCTACCAACTTGAACTCATCGCCCCTAAAGTATTCTCGTGCCACCGTTATGGCCTCTGCACACTGCGCGCGATGAGCGACGAGCGATGAGCGATATCCAATGGGAGCTCAGGTATTCCGGAAACCCCTTGGGAGAGTGAAGCTCCCATTGGATATCGCTCATCGCTCGTCGCTCATCGCGCGCAGTGTGCAGAGGCCATTATTGGGATCATGCCCCCTTGAAAAAAAACCCTAGATAAGCCCACGACGTGTCAGCTGCCATTTGGAAGAAAAATTAATGCGGCCTTTCCATTTCCGGATTTGGAGTGACACGTCATGCTACGCTTTACTTTATCGGACGCATTTTATTTAAAAAAAATCATTTTTGTAGGTATAATTTGTTATTGATTACATCTGATGCCAAATAGAGCTTGAGTTTGCTATGCGGAACACTGGAGTTAACGTAGCGTGTCGCCATCTCTCGGCAGCGCGCGCCACCTTGTCCGAGAATCAAATTTCACTTATCGAGTGGTAATGCAGGGACAGAATAAAGTTTACAACTTTTCAACATTATGAGAGGCTACATCGACTTACGAGGAACATCACTTTGGTGTCCTCCTCCGATTTTGTCGAAACTTTTTTATGCGAAAGAGTGTCAAAAACTAAGAGACGCGTATTTTTTTATATCGGCGGAAAAACGGTTTTAAGGGGTGAAACGCACCCTAAAAAACGGGGATGTTTTTCGTTTTTCGTCGATAACGTTTTAACGGTACGAGATATAAAAAAAATTCAAATTGCAGCAATGTTTATTTTTTCGTGTACTATACATTAGAGATAAGAACGATAACGTTATCGACGAAAAACGAAAAATACCCCTATTTTCGAGGGTGCGTTTCACTCCTCAAAACCGTTTTTCCGCTAATAAAAAAAAATACGTGTCTCTTAGTTTTTGATACTCTTCCACATGAAAAAGTTTCAACAAAATCGGAGGAGGGCACCAAAGTGATGTCCCTTGTTAGAGGCCCAAAGAAAATTGCCAAGTGGCGACGTTTTTGTTTTTGACAAACTGTCGGTGAAAAGAAAACGCATTTTTTTAACAAGAATGGTTCGTCAATGTCTATACCTTTTGATAGTCTTAGGTTTCTTTCGGAAACCTAAGGCAAGATTTCAAGGTCACGTCAGCTTCTGTAAAGGACAACCGCTTTTTTTTATTGGTCATCAATTTAGAACACAACAATATAAAACCAAGCTATAATGTGCCCGGGGATAACCTTGAAATACCGAGAAAAGAAATTGTGTGTATACTTCAAACGCACCGGAAGTGAATGCTCATTTGCACTCCGCTGATGTAACAAATTATTTCTGTAGATGAGTCGGGCGAGGGGGGGGGTCCAATAAATAAACTAATAGGGCTAGCAAGAGAGTAGGAATTGACACGCATGTAGATATTAGATCAGTTTTATTTGTAGAAATATCAAATCAGTCTTATTTATACACATCAATAGATTTATTTATAAGTGAAAAATTGCCACGCACGTTTTTCTGTTTTCTTATTATAGGCTATATTGACCCCTCTCAATTATATTATTTTTGTAAATCGTGACAATGTGTGCCGATTCGATTACGGCGTGGTTTTTCCATATATACGAGCTGAAGAGAAAGAAGCGTTGGGGCATCGTTGGAGCTAGCGATAGTCCGTCACATCCTGCTAAGGTTGATAAGTGCCGGAGTATCTCGTATAGTTTCGAGGGAAGCAGAAGCTATCAATCGTAAAAAAAACCAAGTGGAGGCATGAATCATCGAATCCTCTCATCAAAGCGCATATGGCGCGTGGGATCCGGCAAGAGATTCCGCACGATTCAGTTGCCGGTCATCATTCGATTTGATCGGTCACTGAATCTGTATATACGCGGGAAGAAAGCTCCCAGTTTCTTTTTCACATAAAACAAAACGATAAATACACGTCAGAGTTACAGTGCGACGGGAGTGTCCGTTGAGTCGGTAGTGTGCCACTTCTGAGATGGCGGCACGCGGACTGTTCGCCATTTTGGTTGTCGTAGCGCTGCAAGATGGCCGTCGCCTTTGGAGTGGGGGAGCTCAAGTTGACCGGTCGCTTTGCCAGCAACATCACAGGTACGAAAGCACGCGCTCACTATTTTTCACGCACGTGTATGTTAAGGTAGTCCTATCGCCAGGCTTCAATTCATAGGATTTTTATACATTTTTTTTAACCTTCACTAAATATATTAATAATCGTCTCTGTGAAATTTCAGGATCGGCTATCGATCTTATTGCAGAGAAAAAAAATAAAAATTGCGTGATTTTTTGTGAAGGAATCCCGCGACGACATACAAAAACCCAATTTCCGGTCGCTACAAAAGTGTATACAATAGTGAGAGTCCATCAGATTCTTAAAAATAATCAGATTTACATACTTAACACTTGTAGTAGTCCAATGCTCTCAGAAAAATATACGCTGATTGACCTAATTTTCATGTAATATCAAGTTTAATTTGAACTTTCGGTATTGGATTTATTACCACTTGCTACGATACAGAGACGTGGAAGCAAGGCAACAGCTTACTGTAGTCGCAACCTCATCTCACTCATTCGAATTTCCACACATATTTCATTTTTAACCAAAATATTTCGCCGACACAAATTTTCCACGCTTTTTTACCAGTCGTGACCCGAATACAATGCTTTACACATCCCGCACTGGACATTGTTTTGAAAGATCGACGTTGAAAAGCATGGAGGTTAAACTCGCCTGAATGAGTAAAAAGAGATGGAGATAGAACCACTGTTGCCAAACATCAAACCTAGAAATACTACGCGAATCGTTGGAATAGTTATTTTTTCATATTTCTAATTAAATGTAAGCATTTATTAAACAGTTTACAAATGGAAAATTGTAGTTATTACAAATTAATGTTTTCGTATATGTTAAAAATATAAATTGTATAGGTCTGAAGTGTGATCAGTGGTATGACTAGTGTGTAGCGATAGGACTACCTTAATATATATGCACATTTGTAGATACGATTATCACTGAATTACGGTTGCAGGATCAATGCGACGCAAGAAGTCAGTTACGTGGAGACGTTTAAGAAAGTCGAGTGGGGCTCGTATGTACTCGCGACGAGGCGAAACTATCGACAAGAGGTACAGAGTCGCACATGTATCATCTTTTTTTCTTCATTCCGACGTTCCTCAAGGTCCTTGCCCGAACTTCTACGATTTGAACGGGTATACCTACAACCGGTTGCGAAATCTGCCGCAGGTGGTAACAAGATGGTCGACGATCGAAACGTGCTGCGAGGGATACGAGCCCCGGCAACTTCAGGAGCTTGCCGAGGACTGCGTCCCCGTGTGTCCAAGCGGTTGCATATTCGGCGAATGCTTCCGCCCGAACGTGTGCCACTGTGGATCCGGATACGAGGCTTACGTGAACGAAACGAGCGGCTACGGTGATTGCCGACCCCATTGCTATTCCGGCTGTGTCGGAGGTTTTTGCGTCGCGCCCGACACCTGTTCGTGCGATCCCGGATACACTCTGTCGTGGGACAAGGCAACTTGCCATCCTTCCTGCATCCAAGTGAGCGCCCGTGGTGTCGAAGACTGCGGCGCCAACGCCATCTGCGCGGCGCCCAACGTCTGCCAATGTCAGGAAGGTTATACTCGGGCAACTGGAAGCGCGGCCGATTCAAAGGCCCTCGTGACAGCTGAAGAAACTCGGACGATCTACGACCTTTGTCATCCAGTTTGCGAACCCAAGTGCGGTGATAACGCGAGTTGCGACGCCCCCAACCAATGCAGGTAGGTGTTGCCGGATTAAGAAGACGTACACAAATTACGTAACGCTAAAATCCCCAATTTTTTTTTCTTCAGATTTTGTCACGAAATGGCGACGGTTTTAACTTTTTTTTCTCTATTTTCAAGGCGCGTTTTTTTACTCATCAAGCAGCGCTAATTTAAAATTTAAAACTTCAACATGCAGAAACGTTGCTATTTCTGGCAGTTCTAATATCGTGCCGTAACGCCCCCCCCCCCCTCACGTATACAAATTGCGTTAGGTGATTTGCATGAGCCCCCATATCATTAATCACGAGTCTCCATTTTCTTTCCGCCGGCATATGCCTCTCTCTACGTCTCGAATTGGGTGTTAATATTCATAAGAAAAGCGTCCCCCCTGGGCACCGCTGATCTGGCAAGACTGCTTTAGGTGCGATGCGGGCTATCGTTGGGCTACATCTGAGGAATCGACCATCAACCAGACGTGTGTTCCCGTCTGCGAGCAAGTCTGCTACAACGGTTATTGCGCCGCGCCCAATGAGTGCAGGTGCAACGAAGGTTACGCAGCCCACTCGGACTTGGCCGCTCACGTCTGCTACCCAATCTGCCCCAAAGGTTGCGTTAACGGAAAGTGCAGGTTGCCCAATCATTGCGAGTGTCTGGAAGGCTACGCCAAGCTTATCTTGGGAAACGATAGCCTTGGCGAAGGCCTCCACGAAAACGTGTGCTCGCCCGTTTGTCCCGGATTGTGCCCCAACGGGCGTTGCGTCGCGCCAGGGTTATGTCAGTGCGATCCGGGCTACGTCATGGCGCACGCGAATGAAGAAGGAGCAATTGGGCGCGTCGCCACGACCCCCCGAGCCAATGACGGCAACGCGAGCGGCCATTTTCCGCATATCTGTCGGCCATTTTGTGAGCCCCGCTGTGGCAAGGGATCGATTTGCATTGCGCCCAATCGCTGTCAGACTTTATTGCCGAAGCAAGGTCATCTGCATAAACGACTAACCGAGCCAGTTAGAATTGTCTACTCCCAATACGATTGCGGACCCGACGGTCTCTTCAGTGACAAAAACGGTGCCGACTGCAGGTGCGACTACCGGCGTGGAGATAGCGGCGAGACGTGTACCGAGCCTGTCCTCTGCGCTCTTATAATCCTCGGGAACTCGTCCGCCTACGACCGGAAGTTTGACGGTCTTGAGAGGTTCGTTGGATCTAGACTTACTACAGTCCCAACTCTTTCGCGGACGTTACTAGAATAACTTACCGGATAAAGTTTCTAGTTACTAGATAAGATTATGTTACTAGAATAAGTTTCACGGCACCAGGAGGCTGGCACCTCCTATCCCTACCGTATGTAAAAATGCTACGCTTTCTGACCGCTTCTTTTAGTTCTGCCTCTCCCCGTGGCGCTAGTAGGTTACTTACAATATTCTTATTGCGCATACGCAAGGCCTGCACGACGTACTTAACTACCCCGCGTCGAATACGACTAATTTGACGTTTGGAATTTGAGCCGCGGTGCGGAATTGATTAAAATTACCGAAATTACATATACTCGTGTGCTAATGCCGTGCGTGGTGCACGATTATACCTCAGGGTACCCGCGTAATCCTGAAAAGGTGCATTTTTCATCATACCAGCCGATCCCCGAAAATGGCGCCAACATAGGTGCCGCTGGGGTTTCGCGGGCCCTATGTATAGTAATATCATGGAGGCTAGCCTACCTGTAGCCTTATTCTGTAACTCGTAACAACTTTCGTTGTCGTTAGCTAGCGACGGCCAATGAGAGGCTTCCTTTCTCCTGTGATCGTGCATGCGATTGGCTGTCGCCAGCTAACGATAGCGAAAACTATCGCTACCGAGTTACAGAATTGGTCTATGATCGGATCACTGTTTACGTATATCTATACATGTGGGCCGGAGTACCCCAGCGCCATCTATCTTGATCTCGTTTTGGGGACGAGTTAAAAGGCCGAGTGTGGCCTCCTGTATCTAGTCTCCATGTTCGAAGCTATGGAAAGACTATAAGTTATATGTGTGCGTGTGTGTGAGTACATACATAGCCCCTACGCGCGCGCCAGGAATGTAGGAGAACAACTAGCGCTGCGAGTGGCAGAGTCGGACACTATGAACAGCGGACAATTCACGTAGGAAAAATTCCAAAAGATGCCAGCCCCCGGTCCCAACTCTTTCGCGGACGTTACTAGAATAACTTACTAGATAAAGTTTCTAGTTACTAGATAAGGTTATGTTACTAGAATAAGTTTCACGGCACGCGCTTTCTGGTATGTTCCGGACGAGTCTAGTCTCGTTTTGATTCGCCTGTGTTCGCAGCCTCCTCTTCTGGAATGACACAGGTGGCGCAGCAGTAGCGTCTAACAATGGGACAGGCCTGCCATCCAGTAGCTACGTGGGCTTCGATTGGGCCGGACCCGAGTGCAGCAAGGAGTGTCGAATCTCCATTTTGTCGAACAAGAGTCTGGAAGCCGTTCGCAAAAATGACGTTCGTTGTCACCCGTTCGAGCTGCACGATCCACATATCGGCCTTGTGTTTACCACTCGGACGACTCTTCCACTAAGCAACGGCAGTGTCGTTTGCTTCGTCAAGGACAGTGAGTACCGCGACACAACGACGTTACTCAGAGCCTTGTGCTTGGATCGCAAAACGGCCTGCGGTTTTTCAAGTGTTTTCCTGAAAAACAACGATAGACATTTCGGCCGTTAGCCATCTCATGGCTCGAGAAATATCACTCTCGAAGTGCCACATGGGCAGTTCGGTAACTTTACAACGGCTGGCACGTATATTCGAAATGCTAACGATGTTTGGTGACTATCTGGATTCGGATTAGTAAGTTCTTGGGTTGGAACTAAACCTCGTACGGAGTCAAAGTTTGTGACTAGAAGTTACTCGAAACACAGTGCCATTTTTAGTGACTTCGGGTTCGCAACTCAATCCCCAACCAAGTTCTAATTACCAACGAAAAATTATTAGAAATAATGTGAAACTTCTAGTCCTGGACTCTATCTTGGAATGTTCGACTTTCAAACTAAAAGTCATTACAAATGCAGTGGAATGTCCAGTGAATTCTAATTCGTCTACAAAACGAGATTTTCGATAAAATTTTAATTCCCAACTGTGAGTTACTAGAAATACGACGGAGTTTTCTAGTGACTTCTAGTTCCGATCTAGATCTTGGGCCAAGGTCTAGTTTCCAATTTGATCTTTCCAAAAACACAATACAGTTTCTATAAATGTGTCGTTGGGAACTAGACCTTCAACAAAGTTGTTGGATCATGCATACAGCTCTTTTTTGCTACTAAAAGGTCGCCCCCTCTCGTGAACGTTGCCAACCATTTTTCATCACCAGGATTTGAGTGTCACCATGCGGCGAGTACCCGTACCATCAGAGTTGTCGTTTGGGTGATGATATTTCTCAACGTCGTTCTCGTAATCAGTGTGCCGACCTACCTGAACCGCCGAAAGATATGGAAAAACCGCTATCAAGGTTAGTAACCGTGGTTACTAAAATTTATAAAACACAACATTATAACTATCCTTTTTACTGTCGAATTTTCGAATTTTCAAAATGGAAACTTCGCGACGGCACAGATCGCACACGGGCGAATGGCACGATGATGCAACGGCCGGAGGATGGCACGGACTCTCCGTTTCAGGCTGACGACTCCCATCTGTGATCGCCCGTTTCAATCAAAAAATTCCGCTCTTTCGTCGTCGAACACGAAAAACTGTATCAACTGAATAAAAATCGATTTTCAAGAGCACTGTCATCCAAACTTGATTGACAATTTTTTCAACTCGAACAAATAGTTGGACAAATTTATTTTTCGTCGTTGCTTCTCGACGAAAATCTTACCCGTCCATAATACCCGCTTTTCGTCCGACACCTACCTTATCGACGTTAATATCCTTCGACGCGCCATTTTGCGCGCTACGCCGAAGCTCGCGACGCCATTTTGAGAAGACACAAATCGCTCGCAAACGTGAGGTATCTCGAGTATATAGGGGATTATTGTTTATTTAGCACGATCGTTACACAAGTAACAATGTATTTTAACCTAAGTATTACGCACTAGGTCGATAATGCATGACAATGTATACATATTGTGCGTGTGTGTGTGTGTGTGTGCGCGCGCTTGTGGACTACACATGTTACCCAACGTAACGATAAAAATATATTTATATCACAGTCGTAGATAAAAAAGTTGTTTGATGATCGACAATCGAGTACCACGTTATTTTATGATGCGCATATGCAGATTCAACTAGGCGCCTTGAACTTCCACAAAATCGTGGTTTTTTTCCCACACATTTGCACCGGTATACTCAGCATCAACACGAAAAATGAAAGATAGGTAGGCTGTGAATAGATATACACTCGCTAACGTTCATAAGGTGGACAAAAATATAATTGTTAATGATTTTGCTGGTACTCTATGAAAAAAAAAATATAGGTTAGTACTTGGCAGGAAAGGATCGAGCGTTCTGCAAAAAAACGATCAAAATTCAATTCTGGGTAGGGCAGAATGAAGATGAATGAAATACAGATGCGACGCACGCCGGGAAAACTTTTTTCGTGCATCCCGTCGTCAGGAAGAAAAGATTACCGAAGATGCATCTTGAAGTGGATTTGTTTTTTTAAGTTTAGGTGAACATTAAACAAACCCAAACATATTTTTACGGAATTTAATTCCATTTTTTTAAGTTTATCTCTAAAATTCTTTCGTATTCGGAATATCATTAGCTCAATTTCGCCGAACTTGAAAGCGAGTTTTTTTTTCGTCCAAATGCTCAATTTTTCTGGCAAATAATGCTTGTAAAAAAAATACCTTATATTTTTTTTCAAAGACTACTTGAAAGAATGCGATGTTTTTCTCGGTTGCAGAATCTCCGCACCTGACTCTTGAAAAACATGGCCACCTTATCATTGCTACCCGGTATATATAGATATGTATGTATGTATGACGATATGCGTTCTAAAAATAATTCAATGACAATAAAATTTAACGCCCGTTACAATTAATGAAAAATTCGCAATAATTCTATGTCTGGAAAATACATTAGTCCGGAATTACATATATTTATCTGCATGAATAGATACATATGCATATGTCTGCGTATTATGTATATACATATACATATACACATATATATATATATATATATATATTCCGGAAATGATATGACGATATATTTTGTCGTACGTTTTTCTGTGTATCTGTGTGTGCGTGTATTCTCGACATAGATTCCAATTACGATATATTTTTTTATTTTATCGTATTCTACTTGACAGTTTTTCCTCCATTATCAACAATATTCATTATTCATTTAGTTTTTCAAGAAGATTCTTCGTTTTTTTCTTATTGTTCTCGTTTGGATGGTTATTTTATAATAATATAACGTGAAAATAAGTGTGATAATTCTAACAACGGAAGTAATGATGACGCAGAAACGACTTTCGAAAACTTGATTGATAATGAATGTTAATAATAGGGAAAACAAATCGATACAGTAGTAAATGAATAGAATATATATATATATATATTTATGAGTGTGTGTATAGAGACAATTCCTTAGAACCAATTCAAACGAGTTGGCCAATTACGTTTGGCAGAAAACAAACTCCAAGTCCAATAAACGCGATTGCACCCAACGATCGTAAATCCGCAAAAAAAAAATACAAAAACTACAAATAATACGGAACTAGCGTTAAAACAAAACAATGGTTATATAGATATATATATTTTTTTCGCTTTCTTACTTACAGGCAACAATACGCATATGAGTTATCCTAACGGAAATGTGTTCCCGATGTTTTACCATCGTTAATCATTGTTTACTTTATTTTTGTACGTTTTGATTATTCTCAATGTTAAACAGCGATGCGCGATAACCAACGAGTCTACATTCCGGTGTGCGCCGAAATAATCGATCCGCGAACGTGCAGCGTCGCAATATTATTCGTTATTTATTTTTTTCGACTCACCGTTCGGAGGAAACCTTAAGGGGAGGACTCAAGCGTAAAGCTTGTTACGTTCGAATCCCCGAATACTGGAGACAAAAGAAAACCTATTCATTATTTATTTATTTATTATTTTAACCCATTAATTTATTCCCTTGGGGCAATAATCGTATTTGTACTGAGAGAAAATCCAATGGACGAGAGTTTGCGGGTTGAGGTCCGCCATGCTCGAAAAAAAAAATTAATATTTTCAATTTAACAATTCCATATTCATATATATATATATGAATATGGAATTGTTAAATTGAAAATGTTTCAAAATAGCTCTCAACCTGAAAAAAAAACACGAGAAGAAGAATCGAAATTGCATCAAAGAATCGAAAAAGGAGAAATTTTATTCAAGAAAATCGATGCTCATTGACTATATGTTGATGGAAAAATGATAAAATTCATAAGAATAGTCCAATAATATCGATCTACTAAGAAAGGCGGGATAAAAAAAGAGGATAGAGAGAGAGAGAGAGAGGGGGGGGGGGAGGGAGAGAGAGAGAGAGATGTAAGAATGCTTGAGATTCGAAAGAAAGATGGCGTCTGGGCGTCGCAAGCGGAAGTGCGCAGCAGCGTGCCGAAAGAGCGATCGTGTGTCTTTCCGAAAAAGCACCGTATAATGATAACAAGAAATTTCCATGCCCGACAGCGCGTATAGCTTCTCGCTTGCGACACCGTTCGCCCTAGTGTCGCCCTTCTCCGATGAGCAGCAAAATTGCCAGGTGAGTTTCGGTCACGTGACGTTATCGGAGTATGAATCGTAAGCTCGGTACTTATTGGAGGTTAGGTTCGATGGAGTTGTCGATCTCGGCGAGCGGTGGAACGAGGGTCTGGAGGGAAAAGTACCGAGACCTGTCGGCAGCGTCGACACTCGTCACGTGCTGAAACTGACAGGGCTGACTTATGTTGCTCTTGGACGGTAGTGCCGTTTTCTTCTGTGCCGCTGCGGCGGCGGCCGCCGCAGCGGCGGCCTTCTTCTTCTTCTTCTTCTTGCTGCCCGGCACGGAGAGACTTATGTTTTCCGGACAGGAGACAAGTCGCTCGATGTGCTGCCAGAGATCGTTCGCGGCCTTTGAATTGTCGAAGCTCAGACCGGCGAGGCGCGTGTGATCCGAGGAGAGGCACATCGTGTGAAAAGCCGGCCCCGATACCTAAGTTCATATACACGTCTATACGTAATATGCAGGGCCCTGCACTACGCGGAGGCCAAGGAGACTAGAGCAAACGAGTCCAAACTCCCCATCCTAGCCTGTATGTACGAAGTTCTTTCAAGCGGTCGCAGAAGTTTAGTGCTCAGTTCCGCCGGAGGCGTCGCTAGTCTTCTTGGGAAACGATAATATATAGTAATACAAAACTGCGTAAGGTCCGAGCTCGGCCTCAACGACCAATCACAAAACTGGGGTGATCGTGTTTCTCTCTCGTACTCACTTGGAACAGTCATGGTGCGTTCTCTCTTGCACACCCGAACGATAATACACCCAAGTGGGGATTCCTTCCATTATGATATATAATAATATTGTGTACGTATATATAATAAATAAAATATAAATAATATTAGTAAAGCACACATTAACGAAACATCTCGTGTTGCTTTATTCACATGGGCTCATTATATAATAAGCACATCAGATATAATAATTATATAATAAGTACAACACGAGTAATTTAACAGTAAATTTTGAAATACTCCCTGCTCCTTTGCCGTTGCCGTCGCAAATAGATAATTAAATTCGCTGAAAAAGAATTCGCTCGCGAAGGTTTTATATAGCTGCTGTGCTGGTGTAGACGACAGATATATTTGTGTTTGACAGGCGCAAACAATTTTGCCACCGTAACACGGTCAGTTTCACCTTATGCAGCTTTGTATTACTGTATATTATCGGTTGCCAAGAGCACTAGCGACGCCTGCGGCGGAACTGAGCACTACACCTCTGCGACCGATTGAAATAACTGTTTGAGTAGGGAGTGTCGACTCTTCTCTAGTCTCCTTGGTTGGAGGCTATGAAATCGATCGGCGGTTCGTGCATTCTTTTTTTCATTGAACCTCAAAAAAATGCACGCAAGCTATAGATTCATACGGATTTTTTTTTATCCTTCAATCACACGCTATCTACCATCAGAAGAAAATAGGTTTTTTAATTTCAGATAAAGCTATCATGAGTTGTGCTGACCACCATGTGAGGACACTTTCTTTTGAGGTCTCCGGAAACCAAGCCCCACCGACTGAATTTTCCGCGTTTTGGGATGAATTTTTTTCTCAAATATTGTTGAAATCGTGCTCTTTCGTGTGCTTGACATTTTGAATAAAAGAAATTCTATATTATATTTTTTAAATAGAGAAAATATGCTTCTTCGACTTCGAAACCCACGTAACCCCTTAAATCGAGAACCTTGTTACCTTGTACGAGGAAAGGTTGTCGATAGTCTCGCGCCAGAGTGTGAAGCACGTGCCCCGCTCGGCAAGGAGAATTTGAATTCGTCTCTTCGATCGCGATCTCGTTTCGCCGAGGTCCAGCACGACCACCGGTATCCCCGTGAAGCGCAAATCCCACCGATCGGTCTGCGACGCGCTCCCGAGATACAGATTCGCCAATGATTCGCAGACGAACACCTGTCAAGGCCAAAAGCACCGTACCGATCTCACCAATTATTAATTTTGAATGATTAATTATGAATTTATTTTGCCCACGGCTGCTCTGATTGATGTTTACTTATGTTGATTATTCGCCTCATCGATTATAGTGTGCCAAATGTTGTGGTGAACGATGAATTTATTGCACGCGAACGAATAAAAAATGAAAAATTAGATTGTCAACGACTCGGCAGTAATCTTCGTAATAATAATATCAACATGTCCACCATAAGAACGGACTAAAAAGACCAAAAAAAATAAGCCGGAAACCTATTGAAATAGGCTTGAATTACCTCAGCGGAATTAACACGATAGGCGGATTATAATATTATATATGTTATTGATACGTGATGAATGATAAGACTCCATAAATTGTTGTTTGCATATTTTGTGGTCGCTTCTGGTCAAATTATTGTCAAAGCAAAGGTGGGTTATGTTCGGTAAAAATGAGGGGCAGGTGAACCAAACCGAACTGGTTCACGCTGTGTCTGTTTTATCGTCCCTAAAATCTGCTTCTTCGCTTGAAAATGCAGTCTTTGACGAATTTTGAGGTGTTCAGAGTTTTGGCTAAAAATATTTCGGGAGCTAATAAAGGTCCAGTTGTGTTCGGCTGCTCCACCGAATAAGAATGAGCATGTATACGCATGGAATTCATCCATTCAACTATCCATCCATTCATCCATCCATCCATCCATTCATCCATCCATCCATCCATCCATCCATCCATCCATCCATCCATCCATCCATCCATCCATCCATCCATCCATCCATCCATCCATCCATCCATCCATCCATCCATCCATCCATCCATCCATCCATCCATCCATCCATCCATCCATCCATCCATCCATCCATCCATCCATCCGTCCATCCATCCATCCTTCCATCCATCTATCCATCCATCCATCCATTCATCCATTCATCCATCTATCCGTCCATCCATCCATCTATCTATCCATCCATCTATTCATCCATCCATCCATTTATCCATCGATCCAACTATTCATCCATCCAACTATCCATCCATCCATCCACCCATCTATCCATCCATCCATCCATCCATCCATCCATCCATCCATCCATCCATCCATCCATCCATCCATCCATCCGTCCATCCATCCAACCATCCATCCATCTATCCATCCGCCCACCCACCCATCCATGCTTCCATCCATCCATTCATTCATCCATCCGTCCATCTATCCATCCATCCATCCATCTATCTATCCATCCATCTATTCATCCATCCATCCATTTATCCATCGATCCAATTATTCATCCATCCAACTATCCATCCATGCATCTATCCATCCATCCATCTATCTATTCATCCATCTATCTATCCATCCATCTATTCATCCATCCATCCATTTATCCATCGATCCAACTATTCATCCATCCAACTATCCATCCATGCATCTATCCATCCATCCATCTATCTATCCATCCATCTATCTATCTATCCATCCATCTATCCATCTATTTATCTATCTATCCATTCATTCATCTATCCATCCATTCATCCATCTATCCATCCCTCCCTCTCTCTTATTCTCTCTCACTCTTTCTCATTCTCTCTTATTCTTTCTCATTCTCTCTTATCCTTTATCTTTTTCTCCCTCTATCTCTCTTTCTCTACATGTAATTTACATGTAATTTTCACTACGTTACACTTTTCAACCGCAGATGTAATTCGGCATTTTTCAACTAATCACAGGCATTGTCATATCGCAGCGTGCCCCCACTCTACTCCAACACAGTGGCAGTGGAGTGGAGGTGGCGTTAGTTTCGTGTGACAACCAGCTAACTCAAACCCCTATACCCAGCCAACCTCAACAAACATATAAATTTTCAAACGTATTTTCGATGCCCAAAAATGAATGTACAGCTGGTCATAATTGACTGTCCCTCTATCTACCAGTAGTCTATGATTAAATGCTCGATTTTGGGAAAATTCGGGACAGCGTGAATTTGTAGGTTGGCGTCGAAAGAAATATGGGTAGGTAAGTACGTGGCACGATAATTGATAAATGGTCCCTGCGTGAGCGCCACAAGATTAATGTGTACAAAAATGTGCGCACAGACCTGCGATTTGAGTCCACGGAAAAATGTTTCGAGCTGTTCGCGTTCGAGCTGGGTGACCGGGTCGAGGCGGGTCTCGTCGCTGTTTTCGGAGCTGTCGCTTCCCTCGTAGCTCGAGGTGGCCGAGGTGTCCGCCTCCCCGGTCGAGGACAATCGTCGCCTCGTTGTCCCGCTGTACTCGCTGTAGTACGAGGAGCTGTGCAGCGAGATATTCGACTGAAGGGCGGGACACGAGGACGCGTAAACCGGCCCGCTCATCCTCGTATCTGGAGCCGGGGAAAAAGCCAAAAACAACAACGAAAAATATTAAGATCGCCCCTTTTCCAGATCGCGATGACGAACCGTTATAGTTCTCCCATCATCCGCATAATTCCTATCCCGACATCAACATCCGGCCGTAATTCTCAGGACGCGGCCGCAGGTCGACCTCCTTACGTGAGAATCGTTACGGCCGTACACACGTACGATTCTACCGACCACAACGTCGCCTGGCAATTATATTCGCTCCAGGCTGATCATTAATACCGAACCGATTCAAAAGTGGTCATCTTCCCGAGGGGCTACAGACCAAATTTCCCAACGTCTCCCAAATTTCCAGACTTCGGTGATCATCGCAAAATTGCTTTGACAAGACGATTCTTGCCGATTTTTTAATGGCATTCGTACCATACACGTAAATTGTATTTTCCAATGGCTCGAGATCGTTTAAACTTCAAATTGAAAAATAAACATTCCAATCGAGATGTATTCTTTCAGTTGTTTTTAAACATTTGGTCAAATCATTTTTCAATCGGTTGATCAAATTATTTACAGCTACTTTTCTCATTATTGTAAAATATTGTTTAAATTATGTAGAGATCCGTTTGAATATTGTTCGTAAATAAAAAATCAAGTTATTTCTTTATACGACCGGACCGAGATTTTCAACTTATCTTAAGGGGTTAGGCCACAATAACGGGTATAAAATCATGTGCGAATTTAACAATTTTTTTTCGTATGAAAAAGTGATTCACTCATGAAATTAATTACACATCTACTTAGTATGAATATCAAGCTGTTAGAAAATATATATATTTTTTTTTCGATGTACAAAATGGCCGATTACTAATATTTTCTTTTTTCCAATTGGCGTGACAAGTAACTTCAACAATTTTCACTCGATTTACTTCAAATTTAACAGTTATGTTCCTAATTTCATTTCGCAGAGAAGTACGTACGGAATTTCCGATTAATCGAAAACTTTTCATTTTATGAGCAGTTTTGTCCAAAATTTTTCACTGAAAATTCATTTCTTAAGTTCAAATAGCTACAACTTTTGAATAAAACAATATTTTTTAAATTCCGTACGTAAAAAAAGAACCTAGCCGAATGAAATCAAACTTTCAAAGTGCCATATCGTTAATTGTTAAAAAATAAATAAATAAAAAAAACTCGTTATTAAAACCGCACATTATCGATGAAAACATTGAATTAAAAAAAATTATTTAATAACCTAATTATATATTCTTTTTCTTCAAATTGATTTAAAAAGAATGTTTAGGTTATCGATATATAGTTTTTTTTTATTGTAATAAACATATAATGTGTATGAACAGAGCGAGTGAGTGGGTCCGAGGCACGACGTAACAACGGAGCGAGCGATTAATTACCGACGACTATACGCATACTCCGCGCTAATCAACGACTGGCGAGCCTCCCTAATCATCAAGCAGCAACCGAGTGTGCATTGCTTCTCGTGGGCGTGAGTAGTCTCTGCTATCGTTTGTCTCGTATGAAACGAGAGAGGAAAAAAATGAGAGAAAAAGTAAAGGCAAGAAAAAAAAACAACTATACCAATCACCAGCCGGGTCGTGCATTCTCGCGGACTGACGGAAACGAACAATGGAGGCTCGCGAGCAAACCAACGTGCTCTTTCTCACCGCGCGATCGCCAATTAATCGTCGCGATAAAAAACAGGACACTGCGCCACTTTTCTTTCACGGGCAAAACAAAAGGCATCACGAATAAAGTTCAAATGGAAGCGAATAGAAAAAAAAATTCTACTCATGAAAAATAATACCGCAAACACGAAAAACAACAATCGTACGTTTGATTATTGTTTTTCAACTTTTCGTGCTCATTTGTAGTTTTTAGGCTCGACTTTCAATAACCTCGCTTTAAGCTTGAGCGAACCCGGACACGACTAAAGTGCGTAGAATTATTTTTCTTAATTCATTAAAAAAAATTATTTCGACAACTTTTCTTCACATTTTCCATTCCGAAACATGAAAAAAAAAGCGCATGCTCTGTTTTCCTGTCTTCATTTCAAAGTTACGAACACGATTTTTTTAAATCAAATTCCTCAAAAACCCAAACGAATATTAACATGACTGTTAATATTATAGTCAATATAAAATCGAATAGTTTTAAAAAATGATTGACAACTTTTAACTTTGGAAAAGTTACCATTTTATATCACTTCGTCCGGGTCGGAATGACCCCGTGTGTCATGGGAAGGTTAAATGAGAATTCAAAAGCTCCAGAGATAAAATAAAGAAGAGAATTAGAGGGCTGTGCCGTGTGACATGAGCAGCGCCGCGTTGCGGTCTCAGCGGGAAACGTACACCGGAAGAGCATTGTCCGGGACGTAGTTGGGGGCGCTTTTCTCGTCGGTGCGGTCGTGTGTCACGCTGCGTCGTCGAGATGCAGTGTATTGTTTTGCAAGCCGAGCAATGGCCGATAAGGGCCTCGTCGTTCGAGAGTCCCAGCATGCTCTATATCCTTCTTCGTTATTATTTTGTCTCGCACCTTCAAGTATTCCTCGCGCACGCACGCACGCGCACACACACACACACACCCACACCCACACACACACACACACACACACACACACACACACACACACACACACACACACACACACACACACACACACACACACACACACACACACACACAGAGAGAGAGAGAGAGAGAGAGAGAGAGAGAGAGAGAGAGAGAGAGAGAGAGAGAGAGAGAGAGAGAGAGAGAGAGACAGACACCCATACACATACACACGCGCGCGCGCACACACACACACTCATACACCCACACACACACACACACACACACACACACACACACACACACACACACACACACACACACACACACACACACACACACACACACACACACACACACACACCCACACACACACACACCCACACACACACACACACACACACACACACACACACACACACACACACACACTCATACACCCACCCACACACACACACACACACACACAGAGAGAGAGAGAGAGAGAGAGAGAGAGAGAGAGAGAGAGACCCACACACACACACACACACACACGTCGTAGGAGCGGGGAGCACCCGACGCGATGACTCGGCGTGGTGTTCGTGAGATCACAACGAAGAAGAATCAGAGGTGAGAAAACGTATCGTATACATGTGCATGGGTACGTCTATGCATGTACTACGCAGTGCTACGATCCATCGTAAGCAAAAAAACATTGCGTACGTTTGTGATGAGTATTACTTGACGAAAAAAAAAGTTGAACAGTCGCAAAAAAGAATAAACCTGCCATTTCGAGTTCAGCGAAACGACGATAATTAAATTTCGAATGGGACTTTTTCCATTCGAAATATAATTATCTTCGTTTCGCTGAACTCAAAATGGCAGGTTTATTCTTTTTTCCAGACCGTTCGACTTTTTTTTCGTCACTCTTGGAAAAAATTTTCGTCTGTGAATTTAAATTCCATTTGCCCGTTGTAACATCTTTAAGGAGGTGGAAGCGCTCCAGTTCAGTCGAATGACGGTTTGTGCATTTTTTAAAAATGAACGTCAAAATATGCACAATATCGATAGATTCACTCTGGAGATACTCATTTTTCATAAAATGTTTTTTTTCCCGAAAAGGACCCTTAAACAACACACGATCACCTTATAATTGATCACCCTCTATACATTCAAATTCATACTCAATTGAATCATACTCAATCATTATAATTTTTTTATACACTAAAGGTACTAATTTTATTTAAAAATATATATATTACATGATATCGATAAATTAATTTTTGCCTCCTTATTTTCGAGACATCTGTAAATGCAAAAAAAGAGGTAACCGAAAAGAAGAAACACTTTCTCCTCGGCGACGTCAATTCGCTCGACCTCTTCGCTCCAAATAAATGTGCATATACGAGAAGACGATTGGTTTTACGGTCATCTGCGTGCGGACTGAAAGTACGAGACATTACTTTGCAGGAAAACCGATAAAAGCGTTTAATATGTAAAGGTATATTATTTATGGATGGTAGAATGTGTCAATGTCCGCTTTTCCAATTCCGGATTCTCCCTCTCCGTCTCTTTGTCGCTTTGCTTTCGCCGTCTACTCCGCTGCTCGACCTCGATACCCATTATTTCATTAGGCATCACACAAACACACTCACACACACACACACACACATGCCTCATGTATTCGCGTTCAACGACATTTATATCGCGGAAGCGTTGAAAGTTTTCTACCTCGGGATTTCATTGCGAGGCGACGATGATGCTGGCGCTTTGATCGTCGCTTTATTGATCGTACGTCACTACACCGGGCCGGTACTTACAAAATGCGTATCGTATCTGAAACGTTCCAAGTATCTCATTTGCGCTTCTTTTTCTTCTGTTACGAAAAGTAATTTTTTTTCAATCTTCCCAATTCCCTACTTTGACACGTCTACACTGAGAGAGAATGAAACGTATAGTAACTTTAACCATATTTCAACCATATTTTATATTACCGTGAGGGGACAATGAGATTTTGCTAATTATGGTCACTGCCTAAAATATAGTACTGCTTATGATATTTTAGCAGTTATGTTAACTATGGTTTCGAAAAAAGGCATCTCTAGGGTGGTTCACCCCTTAATTTTTTTTGCAATGTCACTATAGTGGATTTTTCATTGCTTCGGATTAGAAGAATTTTCGTTTTTGTTTCATTGAAATCGGTGGACTCCTTGTGTGTGACACTGCTATATTACCCCTAGAGATGCCTTTTTTCGAGGGGTGGTTTCACCCTTTAAAACCGTTTTTCCGCCGATAAAAAGAAATACGTATCGCTTACTTTTCGGTGCTTTATAACATATCCAATTTTCAACAAAATCGAAGGGTGTCACCTGAGGGATGTTCCTTGTCGGTGTAAGCTTTGACATCGATAAAAACATTTTATTTTTTATCGAGGCTCGCAGAGGCTGAATGTAAAAAATTTCGGAAAATATCGAAAGCGATGAAAACTGTCGCCTTGACGGTACGATTTTTACTATTCGCGATACGATACCCTAGATACTAATAAGCTTCAACGATATAACTAATTCACATCCGGTTGTCCAATTTCCTTCCACCTACTTTGAAATCTGCGCACGCAGCGAAGATTCCTGATAGCGTCTTCCTTCCAAATTTCTCACCAAATTTCCAAATTTCTCACGTCCTACATTCCAAATCACCATGTACAAAGGTTTATCGTGAAAAATACGTTTTTAATGACTCCCTCTCATGAACACATTAGCCGTAACGAGAGCCTAGAAAAGTTGACGCAGATAGTGATGAAAATGATGAGATCGAAGCATTCTCGGAATGCAATGGAAATTTATTTCTTCTCGAAATACCCCCAGCACATTTTAGCCACGAGGAAACCCTCGATTATTTTACTGAAATGCCACTTTGATGATCTACGATCGAAATCTGCGAAAAGTTTTTCGGTTCAATGATAAAAACAATGAAATAAAATTATTGAAATAAAAAAAAAAAATTCGCTGCGTTCCAATTATGGAAAATTCAATACGATCATCGAACATACGTAAACAAGTGGGATATAGGATTGTGATAAGATCGAGGAATGCCGCGTCCAAGCACCACCGGTCCAGTCGCTGCACCCCCGCGCCGCAACAATAATTGTTCATTTCTTTTATGGCTGCGGCCCGTTTGCCGCACAACCACAAAGAGATTATTGCAGCATCTCCGTGGTTAACAGCGCCGCCAGCTGTGGTTTGCTGTATCCTCCAACACGCGCCACATATTTCACACTTGGAATACCGAGCCAACTATGGAATTGCGGTGTCTATCGTAGAAAAAAGCGTCCCCATTTTCCTACAACCGCAAAAATAAAATGCGCGTTTGTGCAGCTTGCGAAAATCCTCTCGTAAAGCGCCACAAATCGCACAATCTGTTCCCCCCTCCCTTGCCCTCTCTCTCTCTCTGTAGTAAGCGGAAAAGCATGTGCTAATCGCATTGCTGCACTATTATTAAACTTCTATTATTATTATTATTATATTATTTCTATTACTTATAATATAATAATATAAATACTTATAAATTATAAGTTCTAAATACTATAAATACTTATAGTATTTAGTTAACTAATTTTAGTTTTTTTAAGTTAGTTACGTAAATACTTTATATACCTTTTAGTTTTAACTAACTAAATAATATAAATACTTATAGTATTTAGTTAGTTATACATTATAGTTATCGTTAGTTAGTTAATTAGAGTTAGTTATAAATACTTATAAGTAATATAATAATATTATTATATTACTTGTAACTTATAAGTATTTATAATATAAATACTTATAGTATTTAGTTAACTAACTTTAGTTTTTTTAAGTTAGTCAACTAACTACTTTATATATTTTTTAGTTTTTATACTAACACATAATAAAAATATACTTTTTACTTTTAACTAACTAAATACTATAAATACTTTTAGTATTTAGTTAGTATTTAGTTATAGTAGTAATACTATAAATACTTTTAGTATTTAGTTTGTTAGTAACTAACTAAATACTAAAAGTATTTAGTTAGTTAGTAACTAACTAAATACTAAAAGTATTTATAGTATTTAGTTAGTTATGGTTAGTTATAAATACTTATAAGGTATATAATAATATTATTATTGCATTACTTGTAACTTATAAGTAATTATAATATAAATACTTATGTTATAAGTTATAAATACTATAAGTACTAAAAATACTCATAGTATTTCGTTAGTTAGTTAGTTATAGTTAGTTATAAATACTTATAAGTATTTAAGTATTTATAACTATAAATGTAATATAATATTATTATTATATAACTTGTACCTTATAAGTATTTATAATATAAATACTTATAAGTAACAAATTATAAATACTACAAATACGAAAAATACTTATAGTATTAAGTTAGATAGTTAGTTATAAATACTTCTAAGTAATATAATAATATTATTATTATATTACTTGTACCTTATAAGTATTTATAATATAAATGCTTATAAGTTACAAGTTATAAATATTATAAATACTTTATATACTTTTTAGTTTTGGCTAACTGAATACTATAAATACTTATAATATGTCATTATAAATACTTGTAATACTTATTTCTTTTGTAAAAAAGGCGACAAAAAAAGTAATTCTATGATTTTTTAAATATAATGTTCTCATGTTACTTTTACTTGATGCTCTCGCCATATAATTGGTCGGCGAACGATCGGGCGATAAAAATGATGCAGCCGCGGACATTGGTGTGACGATGATGCACCATTAATCGTAATACACGATGACGAAAATATCACTGACGACGTCGACGAAAAAGCCAGGCAAGGATGCATGTGGACAATTGTTAAATCGCTTAAACACACACACACACACATACACGAGTGTGTATGCGTGTGCGCTTGAACGTGAACGAGCGCAATGAAGAGTGGCGTCATCAACATTGGAGACAAGCCGACTGGTCGTGAGGACGATGACGACAGCCGTCGTCGTATAATGAATGAGAGGGAAAAAAATTAGAGAAGAAAAATTAAAAAAAAACCGAATAGCCGAGACTCGAATACCCGAGCGACGGAATGAGACTACCAGAAATTACTACATTTCTCATTCAACGCAGACATACTACGTTTTGTTGAACGTATTTCTGCGGTCAGCCTCGCTAAAATGCGAATGGAGTCCCTTCTCCTCGTGTCAAGTACGCCAAATGGTACGAGAGAAATGGAAAAATGCGTCAAGTATATCGGAAATCTTACTTGTACCGAATATTATTTCAATCCTATCGCATATATACGAAAAAAAAATCTATCAAATCCTACAAAATATCAGATACAATGAATATATAAAATATGTGCAATGCATACGTATAATACACGCTTGAAACGTCGGGTGTATGGACAATATGTTGAATATATCGAATGTATTATTCGAGTATATAAGTACATCGAATGTAAACTACGTGCGATATATCGAGCAAAATATATTTGGTATATATCATAAATCAAATATGTTCGTTATATTTGGTATGTTGAATTATATTAAATATATTAGATATACCGAATATATATCGAATATACCAAACATAAAATATATTGAAAGTATCCGATATGGAAAAAAATCGATATATAGTATGCATCGAAAATGTTATCATACAATGGGATTAATAATCGTAATGATAATATATACAGACACGAACGGGATATTTTTACGTGACCATTTAGTAATATCGAAAAATGTCGCCTACCAAAATTTGATATATTTGATAAATCGAATATGTTCGTTATATTTGGTATGTTGAACTATATCAAATATATTAAATATACCGAATATATCGAACATACCAAACATAAAATATATTGAAGATATCCAATATGGAAAAAATATGATATATAGTGTGTATAAAAATATAGTATAAAATATGATATACACGATATATCGAGCAAAATATATTTGGCATATTGAACTATATCAAATATATTAAATATACCGAATATATCGAACATACCAAACGTTAAATATATTGAAAATATCCGATATGGGAAAAATATGATATACAGTATGCATCGAAAATGTTATCATACAATGGGATTAATCATCACAATGATAATATATACACACACGAACGGGATATTTTTACGTGACCATTTAGTAATTTCAAAAAATGTCCACTGCCAAAATTTGATATATTTGACAAATCAAATATGTTCGTTATATTTGGCATGTTGAACTATATCAAATATATTAAATATACCGAATATATCGAACATACCAAACATAAAATATATTGAAAATATCTAATACGGAAAAAATATGATATGTAGTATGAATTTAGTCATTTTGGAAAATATCGCCCACCTAAATTTTTTGCGCCCCCCCCCCGCGCTCTCTCACAACCAATCTCCATCTTCGTTAACAAAAAAGAATAGTCGCGCGATGAGGAGCGATTACATTTTTCCTCGACCCGCGGCATTTTCTCTCCGCGAGCGAGGACATAAATTGAGGAGGAAGATTCGAAACGAGCTGACGCGTCGCCACGTGCCTAGCGGTCGTGATATGTCACGGATCACGCGAGGCTAATGGTCCTTGTATTCCTCGCGTCCGTATATTCGCGAGCGCGCGATTATTCGAACCGCGATGACGAGCGGGAGGAGGAAAAAAAAGAAGAAAAAAAAAAGACCGGAGTGTGCGTAAAATTTGAATGAGACTATTCATAAGTATCCTTGCAGATTTCTTATCAAATCGATTGTCGATATGAGTCGGTGAGAAAATAAGGATAAATTAAATTAGTATTATCATTTAGAAAGAATTCGGGAAATTCATAAATTCATAAGTTTATAAATTATCATTTAGAGAGAATTCATGAATGCATAATTTCATGAAAATTCGTGATGTGAAAAGGAGCAAGGTGTGGGGAAAAATAAGGGAAGAAAGAGCACGTGACAACGATGCTCGTCGAAACCAAAATAGAGGATTTATAATTCATAAATTCATGAATTATATTGACAAATTCATAAATTATAAATTCATGAATTATATTCATAAATTAATAAATTATAAATTCATGAATTATATTCATAAATTCATAAATTATAAATGTATTAATTATATTCATAAATTCATTAATTATATTCATAAGTTAATGAATTATAAATTCATAAATTTATAAATTATCATTCAGAAAGAATTCATGAATTCATAAATTCATGAAAATTCGTGGTGTGGAAAGGGGCAAAGTGTGAGAAAAAATAAGGGAAGAAAGAGCACGTGGCAACGATGCTCGTCCGAACCAAAATAGAGGATCTTTTTTCTCCTTTGTCCCGAGCATTTTTTTTCCGGTGCAATCGCTCTGTATTTTTCCTCTCTTCGTTACGAAGCCCGGTTCGATTCGACTATTCGATTCTCTCGGTTGTTCATTTGGTTGGTGTTCCTCCTCGGTGGTCTCTCTTGATTGGTCAAAAGCAATATTCACGGGGCAGCCGGCTGGAAATTACAGGACAATGGTCGTGTCGAGCGAGAGAAAGCGAGAGAGACAGAAAGGGGTCTGGTTGGACGTGCCATAAATGCATGTACGTCTCCTAACGAGCCACTTGCATGGGTGCCTTTTCGCCCGACACGCTGATAATGAACATGTTTTTTTTTTGTTTATTTTTTTTTGTTTATTTACATATTCACTTTTTCGATCACTTTCCAAGTTGTAGGCAAAAGTATTGAGCGCTTCGACGTCAGGATACCTCACTATGAGCGAACCCTTTACCGACTTTCCCCTAAGTAGATTTTCATTTTTTTAAATATTATATATTTCATAATATATATATATACATATATACATATATATATATATATATATATATATATATATATATATATATTATATTATATTTAGATATAAAACGTATTTTATTATATATAAAGCAATAACGATATATTATGTAATATGTCGAATATAGATTTCTAGATCATAAAGTATTCTGGATTTTATACCAGATCATTAGAAGAAGAAAGAGACCGACTGATTAAAAAGAATTTTCCGAACCTGGAGATACTTCGCACTCTGTTATATCACATTGTAATATGTGGACATATATATGTATATATATGTGTATGAATACACATATAGGAATATATATATATATATATATATATTCCTTCGAACCTTCAAACGTCCGAAGTTCCTCGACCTGCAAAAAAAACTATTATCGCTATCGGATGGCCCCTTTCGTACTGTGCAATTTCATTTCAACAAATATTTCAGTGAACCTTATAGTTTCGAAGATATCCAAGGTGCTTATAGTTATTGATCCACCCTGTATATATATATAGTATTTTGACCGTTGTTCCCATTATTATCGGTATTGTGACACTCTGGGCTATTTTGTTTTTATCCCTATATAAATGGTGTTGATCCAGTAGTGGGTTGAAAAATGAAAAAAAAAAAAAAAACGAAAACAAAATGCAATTTGGAATTTAATATAATATCGCTACCGTATGATAACCACGCCAAAAGACTTCCGCGTACAAAGCTCGCGTAATTCGTGAATACGCGAGTTGATTACCGATTACGCTTCGCCGAGCACACGAAACGATCGTGCTCTCTCGACCTCACCATAAAGCGCCCATAACTATATATATATATATATATATATATATATATATATATATAAATAGGGTGTCTCTTTCCAAGCAAAACCATTTTTTTTAAATATCGTGCGACAAAAATTAACCGAGATATTCACCCGTAAAGTTCAACGGTGAGTAAACAATGGCACAGTAAGAGATCCATTGATTTTTCTTAAATTGAAATTAAAATTGATAGTTCAACCATTCAATTTCGTATGTTGAAATTTGAATTTCGAACCTTATCCGGTTACCCAAATAAAGTATTAAATAATAAATAAAAAGTGTTAGACAATATTATCCATTGTTTACTTGAAAGATCCAGAGAACTAAAGATCTTTTGAGTAAACAATGGATAACAATGTTTTGAAAAATTTATTTTCTATTGAATACCTTATTTGGACGAACGGATGACGTTCAAAAATCAAATTTCAAAACTCAAAATTGAAAGTTCAAACCGCTTGCCCGAATGTGGATTCGAATCCACGCAATGAAAATGTAAGCAGACCTGAAAATGGAACCGGTGAAGGAACTATGCGATTACATCAGACAATTTGAGAAACTAACAGCTGGGATACATATAAGGAAACCAATGTAAAATGATTGATGTAAATGAGAAAAAAGGGGCATTTATATAAACGCCCCTAAAAAGGATATACTAGGAATAAAAATACTACTACTACCACTATTACATTGTCAATGTATAATTCATATATCAAGGTGTTATATAATTGATATATTAAAAAATGAATATATGTTATTCATCATTAAAAATATCATTAGCTACCCAATATTGCAGCGCCGAATTAAACATATACAGGAGTTGAATAAATTCGGCAAAAAATAAGCGATTAGCCGACACCAATTGTCCGACGTGAAGAATAATTTTTTTGCGCCTCGATAGCCACGCGCAACATTTAACCTTGAAAACATTTTTCCGTCTACTTTGCCACATCGGCCGCTAAGCATCCGAGCAAATACGAGCTCCGGTAGAAGGAAAAGAAGCAAAAAAAAAATGGTAAAGAATAAAGAAGAGAAGAGAAAAGGAGGGGCAAAAAGCAAAGCTGCGTCGGTACAGCGATGACGCCATGTGATTTCACCTTCCGTGCGCAGAGGTCGTCTTATCGCGGCGACGAATGTTTGTATGCGCGTCAACGTGCGCGGCGCGAGTCCAGTTTTTAACACACGCCGCGCGGCGTTCCGCCGATTTGTTTATTCCTCGGTGCTCTCGTGCTCGGTTCCCGGGACTACGTAAGCGGTACGCGATGACACACTCGTGCCTAATTGATCCTCCTTGTTCGCATCGTGCGTCGATTTGCCGAAGTATTCGAGTATTCTCATCGAGACCTCGGATGCGGGGGGGGATGTCCGAGTCAGAACTCGAGCTTTCATACGAGAGCCGAAATTTCGTGACGAGTTTCGCAAATCGGTAGTTACACAGGCACATGGCTTCGATTTTTAATCGCGATCGTTTCTTTCGGTTGGGTTGATTGCGGTAAGTTTGGTTTCGTAGCTTTTGCACACTGCGGAAAGTGCTGAAATCGGTTCTTGGGCGAAAAATCGGATGGAAGGATTGGTAGCTAGATGTCACATGATGAATCGAGTTCGGTGAGACCTTCGGATAAAAAAGTGACACCTAATTCCATAAAGAAATAAATGGTTCGGAACCGATCGGGGTGGGAAAGAACTCAGTTTTGAAAATCGGCACTTGATAGGTCTAGTCGGATGACATATCAGGGGAAAAGTTCATATCCACCGCGAGCGAAAAATCGATAACTCCTATGTCCGAATAGCGCCGTGGCGAAAGATCGGCAGCTGATCGGCAAGATCGGTTAACGCACCATGGCACAAGTCCATAGCAATCCTGGATCGAAAATCGTTCAAGAATATGTCTACAAAAGACAAGCATTGAGTTCGAGCAACCCGCGCCGATTGGCCCCTGGAAAATCGGCATCGGATGAGTTTATCATCGAAAAAGTATGGCCCGGCCAGTCCTCGAAGGTGAAATCGACCCCTGACATGTATCCAACCGAGAAACGCTGAGCTTGAACAGGTTCGAACTAATCTGAGTGAAAAATCGGTCCGGAAATCGATAGTCACCTTATTCAAGGAATCAAAAAATGACCAACCAACTTCAAAGTGGTCTTCGACGAAAAAAAATAGAGCGGTTAATCGAAAAACGTTATGGCTCGTTGGAAAAAAGTTGTCTCGAAAGCTGTCGGATTTTCCTGGGAACTGCTGACGAAGGTCAACTCCTCCGTGACACATCGCCACAGCTCGCACGCTCCCACGCCACGTATTATGGTATCAGTCCCCTCAGATGGTAGCTAGCTCTCCGAGCGGACCATACGAAGGATCAAACAATATAAAAAAATGTTTAAAAGCAACAGTTACGGAAAAAAATTGGCCACACCGGTCCAATCGAGATCGAAGTGAACGCCCCTGGCGTCCTCTCGCGGGGACGCGCACGTCGTATTTTTGTTTACTTCCACAATTCTCGTCATCCCGATTATTATCGGGTATGACCTCATCGTCGACGCGCAGAATGTACACAAGGTTTTTCCTTCGCGTTTATCTTCCTAACGAGACACTATGTGGAGGCTCGCGAGTAGTCGCGAGGTGTAAAAATATAGTATCGTCACTGCGATCATTTTCTCACGATTGATGAACGGGTTCCGGGATTCTTGGAAGTGTACGACAGTCCGAACTCGGTATTCCGATTCGTCCATAAAAATGGCGAGAACTAAGGAACACTGCTGTTGAGGGAGAAAATATGCCCTGCGTAAGTGCCTATTCTGTTAGCTCAATCTCCAACGTCAGATCTGACAGCTGTCACTTCAAACGTCAAGTGATAAGTGATCCACATCGGAAGAGAATCTTTCTTAAACTAACTTGAACTAACATTAAAAGAGAACGGTCTATCCAATTGTAGCGTCCAAAATAGTAAGAAAAATAGGGAATCTTGGTAACCACAATGGTGTTCAAATAACGTCTACGTGAGCGATAAATCGAGTGCATGGCCCGCAGACTATAAACCCCACTTGAGTCTGCTCGCGACGATGCCATCAACCGGACATGGGACAGACCCCCAGAGGTCAAGAGGGCACTGATTCTCCAACAGGGTTACTAATGACTCATTATGCGCTCATCGTCGAGTGATTGCAATTTGCGTGAGTACCGGAACGCCACAGCGCGATGAATCGTGGCGATGGTCGCGTGGTCATGTCCCCCCAATAGGAAAGGAGTCATCGATGTATCCCCGATCGGCCAGCATGTCGTGCTAGCTGTGCAGCAAACGAGCGCGGCAACGTAAGAGAAATGGAAGTGGGTTCAAGGCGATGTGAGAGCCACTGGAGAAACTCCCACGGGACCGGTAGTCGGTACAGTGCAGCAACCATTGGAGGCCGAATAGCAACGTTAGCTGTGGACTTGATCCCCTAGGTGCTTGCCGGTATTCGGCTGTTGACTCGATACGAGCGGGACAGACCCAACCCATGAGCAACTGCATCTCCGTCTCGGAATCAAAATGGCTGGTGCAGTTCCTAGGGGCATTCGTGCTGCGTGCTTTGATCTATCGACTGTATTGACAAGATTATTTGGTGAAATCAAGTCGCAGAATCGTGTAACTGCACAGTTCCCCGGATGCGTTCCCTGCCGAATAATTCTGCCAGAATTCTTTAAGTAGAATTTAAATTTTACGTTAAGTAGAATTTAAAACTGTATAACTAGATGAGGTTTTCTACATTTCTCGTGTAATCAGATGGCAATTGCTGCAGCAGCCAGATTCTTTTCGTTACAAGTGAGTTACTAGATATTGCTTGGAGTCCACGACCGCAGCAGACATCCTTGATGAATATTCTACAACTAGATGTTTAGTTTTCTCTTCTGGTTGAACATCTCTTTCCCGAGTCGAAATTTAGACCCTCCTTTAAACCTCCTTTCGATCCCAATTTGTCATTCAATGGAGGTTCAAGAGGTTCAAATGGAAATCTCAAAAACATGTATATCAGAACCTACTGAACCTCCAAAAGTGGCAGAAATTGGACTTTTTCACTCAAAGGAGGTTTAGTAGGTTCATCTGAACCTCCTTTAAACCCTAGTGAGCCTGATTTAATGCTTACGCAAACCTACAGACCCTCTTTTAAACCTCCTTTCGCCCTACTAACTCTCCTTTGACTCCTTTCACCGGTGGCTCGCAGAGCCTCCTCGCCCTCCTTTAAACCTCTTCTGACCCTACTAACCCTCCTTTAAGCCTACTTCACCATGCTGCCCTCCGCCCATAGGCCTAAAGGAGGCTCAGGAGGTTGAATAGAAGGTTCAGTAGGGCTAAAGGAGGGTCGCCAACGGTGCAAATTTCTCCATATAGGTTCAAGGGGAGTCAAAGGAGGGCGGCGGTCTGTGCGTTACAAAGGAAATAAGTTCTCGAGCATTCAAAGGAGGGTCTAAATTTCGACTCGGGTTGTTTAAATCTCGTCGCTAGCGCAAGATTTCCGCATATCTTCTACGGCGATCACAAAAGCAGCTGTCTTTTAGTTAAAAATCTGTGACTATAGATGGCAATTGCACGAAGCAGCTGCTGTGACACTTGAGATTTGAGGAACCATTCCTCCGAATACGATGGGATTTTGTGCATGGCGGAATTTACTTGGACGATGATTGCGACGAAAGAAAAAAATCCAAATATTCCGAGGGCATTTTTCGATCCGCTTGGGAAGGCTTCTGAATGTGTGTTTCGATGATTGGCCTGGATGCGGGCTTCTGACACAGTTACCACGAACGTTCGACGATATTCCGCGCGATAGAAACGCCGGCGCGCGAACAACGAAGCAGGAGAGAAATAAAGAGAAAGAGAGACGGTGTCCGTATAGCAAACGCGAATCGACCAGCCGTGAATCCACAAGACCGATCGTTCCCGGCGCGTTATTTAACCGTGTCACTCTCGGCTAACTATTTTCACGCTCGACCACATATACGTATGAAAAACGATAAATACTACGTCTCCGTGCTTGACACGCAGGCTCCGATACTTTTTTTTCGCAATCGAGAGATCCGAGCAGGAAGTTGAACATTTATTTTTCCACCGAGCAATTTTGACTAATAATCGTTCAGTCTCCAAGCGGTAGACGCCCAATGGATGTGCGGATTCTGCGATCTCCCCTGTCGAGGAGCATTGGTCTGGGCCAATACTTGGATTGGTGGCCGCATGGTTGACTTGGGCCCCTAATACCAAGTCTTATTTACTTTTCGATGATTTTGGGAACTCAATAAAATACAGCTATCTTTATCGACACGGGTTTTACACAGTTTCCCTGTGGCCTCGTGGAATTCGTTGCATTCTTTAAGTATTGTTATGAATATTAATATATTTTCATCGCCATTAAAATAATTCAACGAACGGTATAATTTTTATGAAATGCTCGCTTATTGCCACGTCAATCAGTTGATTGACGATGGATTTATGATTATTTTTAAGATTATTCTCATCCAGGCGGTTATATCTTATTATCGTCGGGATAAACCGACGTGGAAATAATTTACTGCCAAATTTCCGTGAGCATCCCCTCTCTCTCTCTTGCTCTCTCCCTCTTCTTCGACCGCACACTTTGCACTCCATACTTCCAGCAAACTAAGGTGCACACTACGTTATGAGCGAGGTAATTGTATAACCAGGTATAAAGGCACGTGTGGAAATATTTGAGAAAGGAAACGACGAGAACGCTCTCGGGGCGGGGAGGGGGGAGTCAGGACTCCAATTAACAATTCGTAAAGTTGGAAAAGCCGCCGGCAAATGTAACACGAGCGTTGTGCATTGCGTTAATTGGTTGGGGGAGAGGGGGGGAAGAACGTACGAATGATGAGAGAAAATTGGAGAGATGGGTAATGAAAAGATTGCGAATATAATGGAACGCAAGAAAAGGACAAAAAAAAACCTTGTTTGCCTATATACGTATTTCTATATACATATTTACACGCATCATTTTATTTTTACCCAATTATACAAATATTTTGTATTATTACCGGATGTCCCCCTTAAACTTCCATAGAGACTATGAGACTTCTTTTACAGTCTCTGGAAAAAGTTTTTTGTACAACCCCATCTTTTAGACTAACTGGAAAGTTTTTTTTCCAGATATGGCACCTTGTATATATGTATATATGTCAAGGGTAAGAATAAGTTCTCGGACTGAGAATGAAAACAGGTGTATTGAACAATCGAACGGAAAAATGTTGCCTCCAGATTTGGTGTCGTATAATACTTACCGACTAGACTATTATTCCGCACCAATACGTTAACATAACCTCAAAATGTACTTCGTGAGCAATGTGAGCGAAATGAGTTGCAGTAACGCACATAGTAGGCACTGTATTGCTTTTCGCGTTCAAGGGGTTATGTACAGTCAGGAGGGTCAAAAAGATCGATTTTTCAAGAATTTTTCTCGAAAAGACCTTTAAATCTATCGACATAAAAATTTGTACACATATTATGGTAGCTTTTAACTGTATTTTAACATTTTTTATTTGTAAAAACAATTATTTTGAAAGCTGCTATAGCTGATCTCCGGGAGCACTGCTAAAAAAAGGCGCCTCGCTGTGAGCACGATATCTCTGGACTGGATCATCCGAAATGAAAAAACCAAAAATATTTCGTTAATATAATAGATTATTATCTTGTAATCGATGGAAGGAATATGCAAAATAATATTTTTCTCTAACATGGCGGCTTCTAAAAAAAATCGAGTGACCCATTCTATGATTTTTAAGACTAGTCTCATCGTGGGCCCATTTTTCTTTCTATTTTTTTTCGAAGTAATTCGATTTTTTTTCGTTAAATTCAACATAAATAAAAAATTAACCGTATCAGGCCAGCCGCAACCGAATTGGAAATCACAAAATCATTAATAGCATTATTGGAAATTAAAAACGATATAAAACTTCTCAAAAAATATGGATAAATCGAAAAAAAATAGCAGGAAAAATCCGCCCACGATGAGACTAGTCTTAAAAGTCATAGAATGGGTCACTCTATCTCAGATAATTAAAAAAAAAAAAAATAACAACGGCAATCATCTTTTGTAAAAATAGTTTTCACTTAACAAGCAAAAAAAAAAAACGTTGACATTGATCATTGAAGTTTTTTCATATTTTTTAACGAAAGTATGCTTCACAGTGAAAAAAGTTAGATATCGACATGTATCGATATTTCAATAAGTTCCGGAGTTATTAGCGTTTAATCGTTTCCGATACTTCCGAAATCGACATGTTTGGAAAATTATAACTCCTGAAAGAGAAGAGATAGAAATATAAAAATTGACGTGGACATTCCTTTCATGGTGTACACTTTGACAAAGAAAAATCGGGCAAATTGAAAATGGTCGGGGTCACGCACTACGCGGAATGGCGTAGAATATCCCATATATAATATTATCTGTTTAGCATAAAAACAAACGAATTGAGTCTCGTATCGAAGGGTATTCTTGGACGATGAGAGCCAAGTGAATAAAATAGTGAAGCAGGCGAAGCAAAGAGAGACGAGAATGTTCCATGTAAAAAGAAGCTCGGTTCGAATATGAGACGGTGAGCAAAGAGTGGAAAGACGAGTAGACGAGAGAGAGAGAGAGAGAGAGAAAGAGAGAGAGAGAGAGAGGGGGGGGGAGGAGGTTCTAGGGAGACCAAGCCCGTAGGGCTGCGAGTAATGGAGAACGAAGAAAGGGTCGATTCATGCCTGAGGAATGCGTCAGGGTCTCCGTGGTTGTATAGTCAACCACGAAGGTTGCGCTCTGACGTACCTTTACGACCGCAGTATACGCGAGGATACCCGACTCCGCAGATCGCCAAAGCTCCAACGTTCTCGACTCCTTTTCACGCCTAGGATCCGCGAGAGAAACCCCCCCGTCAACCACGGTTACGCTCGCGCGGCAGACGAGAAAAAATGAAGCTTCGCCGGCTGGCCGCTAGGTGGCGGCCGCGCGGAGCGCTTCTCACGCGTGGTTCACGGCGCGCCCAGGGTATATAAGGCTTCTGCCGAAGAATGGCCAAAAATATCTGCCGCGTCGCTCGGACCCATTTTTATCTGGTTTCCTCGAACACCGAGTTGCCAACTCGGTCATATCCCGAAGGTGCGGACTTCGCGTCCGTGAACTTTGGCTCGCCGGGGAAAAGAGAGCAAATGCGCATGCGCGAGCCGTTCCCTTGGCGCTCAAACAGAACGAGCGACGAGGATGGAAAGAACGAGAAGAAAAACAAGGGGAAAAAAGAAAGAAGCCGAGGAGAATATGCGAAGACAAAAGAGCTTCGTACACTAGCGGCACACGAGGTATTCTCTCGTGGCGCAATACAACATGTTGGATCGTGGACTCGTATACGATATTATGCGGGAGTTGAAAGTTCGCGAGAGACTCACCGCTGGCGTTGAAAAAGAAAAAAGAAAACGAATTGCGTCTACCACAGGCGAAAGAGGGCGAGAACCCGTGCGTCTCCGCATAAGAGATGTTATGGCGAGTCTGGCGTTTCGGAAAAAGTATAATTCAACAGTGCACTAAATTTCCACTGCGTCGGACAGAACTATATTAAGGGGGGAATCATCACCTTAATATTAACTATATTAAGGGGGAAAGGATCACAGTAAAATTTTCAATTTTTCGAAAAAAAAAAATTTCGCTTAAAAGGTGCTTTAGGGTCTTAAAAATAATATACCAAATGATGGAATACGGCAAAAGTGTCCGAGTGCCCAAATTTCTTGCGTTGAATACAACGCTTTTTCACGACGCTTCACTTTCGTGCATACATATATAACATAAATAGTGATAAAAAACAGTGATATTTGTAAATCATTGTCATTATGAGTGACACATCGTCGAGTCGTGTTAGAAAAGGGACGAAAAAGGATACTGCGTACGAAAATCGACTGTACGGTGCAGGCATTGCAGATTAGAGGTATATGAAATTTTCATATGGTTTCTCAGTACTTAAAACTTTAAACGCGTTTTTCTCGAAACCACTTTTTTTGAGCTCGCCGAAAACATAACTCGAGCAAATCTTTACCGATCGACTTGAAATTTTGACAGTAGCTTCGAAACATCTTTCTCCACGGAGCTACGTAGGATTTTTTTATTTTATATGGCTTAGTTTTTTTTTATCGACGATTTTATGGCGTTTTTTTGTTAAAAATTTAACTTTATTTTCAAACATGCACCATTTTGCGAAAAATCAATATATCGAAAAAATCCTACGTAGCTCGCTAGCTGTTGTTATATGGAAACTAAAAAATTTTGGTTTTTTCTTCCAGGTCAAAAATTAAGGAGTCTACGTCTTCGGCCATCGACACGCTTTCAACAATAGGTGCCTTGGGGCATATGCTGCGCGGCCGCCATTTTTAAATATTTTTTATTGAAAAAATTACATTTTGTACTTTTTTAGTATTGCTATAAAACCTACTTTACATATTTTCGATTGATACTTTTATTCAGCCAAAATTAATTTCCGAGGATATGCCTATTTTTTGTGTGCTACTGTGATTTCCCCCCTTAAGGCCTTAGGCCACAGTAACGGGAGGAAAATCATGTGCGAATTTAACAATTTTTTTTCGTTTGAAAGAGTGATTCACTCATAAGATTAATTATACACGTAATTAGTACGAATATCAAGCTGTTAGAATTTTTTTTCGATGTACAAAATGACCGTCTGCTTAAAACTTCTCGAAACAGCTTTTTTCCAATTGGTGTGAGAAATAACTTTAACAATTTTCACTCGATTTACTTCAAATTTGAAAGTTGTGTTCCTAATTGCATTTTGCGGAGAAGTACGTACGGAATTTCTGATTAATCGAATACTTTTCATTTTATGAGCAGTTTATGAGCAGTTGTAACGAAATTGTTCACTGAAAATTCATTTCTTAAGTTCAAGTACCTACAACTTTTGAATAAAACAATATTTTTTTATTTCCGTACGTACTTCTCTAGGTATTCTCATGTAGATTGACGAGAATTTTTGTTTTTCGTTCTAGGTAAAAAATTGTCGATGCTAAATGTCACGCCGCGGAGCGCCTCAAAAAAAGATAAAAGAAAATATTAGTAGTCGGCCATCTTGTACATCGAAAAAAATATATATTTTCCAACAGCTTGACATTCATACTAAATAGATGTGTAATTAATTTTACGAGTGAGCCACTTTTTCATACGAAAAAAATTGTTAAATTCGCACATGATTTTATACCCGTTACTGTGTCCTAAGGCCTTAATTAAAAATGAGATCGCGATAGATATACCAATGATAAATAATATTCAGGACATCCATTACTACTTTTAAACTAATAATAATACTACATTTTTGTGACTATTACTATTATTACAGTTAAATATGATAATACATGTTTATTACTATTGTTACTATTACTGTTAGATTTATGCAGATTCGGGAGGTTTGACATGTGTTGACCAAGACACTTTCTTAACACGCGATATTTTATCCAGTATAAAAGAGCGTTGCACGTGGCCAAAAATTATAGGCAAGTAATAAGAAAAAGAAGAAGATGCACATCGATAATGATAATAATGAAAGATTGCTCGTCTCGCGTGGGGGAGCAAGACTTGTCGTGATGTAAATTGAATTTCAGAAGGGCGGGAAGTTCAATCACGGGTGTATTGTTTTCTAACCATTACTACTATCATTGCTATCGTCGTTGATTATTTATCGTATACCAAGACCTTTCTCCAAATTACTGCAGCAAAAACAGCAATAATAATAATAATATCGATAATAAATTGACACATTTAAAAAAATGAACATTTCATTGTTTCCACATTTCTTTTACATTCCATGTCCACCTGCGAAATAATTTTCAGCGACTAGTATCGCCGAGTAAACAACAAAATTAATAACAATCGCTCTTCTCTACACTCTATCGATATTTTTTTTTTTTTCTTCTTTTACCAATTTCCCAAGTACCACAGTTACCGAAAAGTTCACGTATTCTGTGAATATGGGGGAAGAGTGAGGCAACGTGATCTCGGGAAACGTACAACGAAACCCTAAGGGAATGCGGGGGTCCGAGGAGGCGGGTGGGTATTGTCAGAGGGGATTAAAAAAGTCTCCGCACTTTTAATTCCGAATAGAACGAGTCCGTGAATTAAATTCGTGCTCCAGACAATTGTCTCTCTCTCTCTCTCTCCCCCTTCGTTCTCTCTTTCTCTCGCTGGCGGCTGAGGATCGCGCCGTTTTCAAAGGGTCCTGGACGAGACCGAAGCCGAGGATGTGGGCTACTATACATGGAGCATCGTGTCTGGTGATTCCTCCTCGTTTCGCTTTGAAAACCCATTCGAGATAGTTTGCGGTCTCGGAGAAGGGCGACAAGATAAAAAAGGCTCGAGGACCGAACAAAAAACAGGGAAAAATAAATAAATACACACACACACATATATATATATATATATATATATATATATATATATATAATATGCAATGCGCGAAACGTCCGGAGAGCAAAGGAGAGAAAAAAAAAGTAAAGAGTCTCGAAAGAGGATCCGGGGAAGACGGGTATGAAGGACAAGGGGGAGAAAAGAAGGGAACAGAAGAGGAACGTTTGGGTCAATGAACCAACATTTTAGCCTCGGGCTTTTCTGCATCGTTCAGCAGTTCTCTCTCTCTCTCTCTCTCTCTCTCTCTCTCTCTCTCTCTCTCTCTCTCTCTCCCTCATACATCAACTCTTTACTCGTTCTCTCTCGACCCTCGTTTCGCAGCCCATACTCAGCATATCGAGGAGAAAAAAAAGACAACAAAAAAAAAAACGAACCACTCGCAATCGCGATCGTCGGCACGCAATATCGTCACGAATGCATATCCGATTTTTTCGATGATCGCCGCGGCAAAGAAGATATCCAAAATGAACGTTAGAAAAAAATGTTTAAAAAAAAGAAAAAAGATGGATATTTTTTCATTCGATACTCAGAATGTTCCTTCCCTTGTCTACCTCCGCTCCCGCTCTTTCGTAATCTTCACTTTGCCCGCGCACTTCGTTGATCTTTGGGCAAATTAATTTTTATCTTTAATTCAGCTACTTTCCGCCATACTTTACTTCGTTATCCTTTGATTCGTGTCACGTATCGCATACACGCGCTTTGTTGTTGGGTTCTTTTTTTTGTTGCTATTTTTCAAAGCAAATTATAGAAGAAAGAAAAAAAAGCAGGAAAATATGATTGCACCGGAAGAGTAGATGGATCCTGGCGGTAAGGAGAACATGGGAGAAGATAAAAATCAAATTAGCTTTGATGGCTAGCAGTTTGGGTTTGCAAACGTGTATGCGCGTTCGGGGCTGCAAAAGGAGCCGCCTTTGATAAGCATGAACCGGTACGTTTTCATATATATATATATATATATATATATATATATATATATATAAGGTACGCTAAACGAAGAGGAGGATAAAGAAAACGTAATGAATGAACAATTAGCCCTCGTTACTCGCGGCTCGCTGCTTTGCCTTCACGGGAGAATACCTATATGCTCTGCTCACTTTATCAGTCTTCTCTAAATGCTATAGCTCGTTCTGTAACATCAAAAGTCGCCTCGCAAAAACAATGATGAAAAATAAAAAATAATCTATCGATCGATCCTCTTTCGCGTAAGAATGAAAAAAAAAATTAATAAAAATAAAAACCTCAACAAACACAATAGAAAAGTCGAAAAAAAAAATAAAAATAAAAGATCGTAAATATGAAAAACCATTCGAAAATCGAAGCAGGTATCGGAGCCGCCTCGTTAGAGATGAAATAAACTACTTTTCTTTGCATTTCATCGGCGCAGACTAAAATCGAAAAAATGCGGGACAAAAATGTGAAAACAAAGTTTTGAAGAATTGCGTTTTCAAACATTTTTTTTTCCTCGGTAAATGAAGCTCTAAGAAAATGTGTTAACCGAATAGTGGGCGCGGTGTAAGGAGAGCGATAAGCGCTCGCGCAATTTGTGTAAAATATCGCGGGCCATATTTTTATTACGCACGTGAGACGATAACGAAAAGAAAAATAAAAATCGCAATAATAATAATAATAATAATAATATCAGCTGTCAGTGTTATTCCGTGCGAGGAAAAGAATATTTGCGTAACTGGCAATACATTCCTACGTACATGCACGCACGCACTTCGAGTAAAATGCTCGTGGCCCACAGGTGAAGCCCCCTCTCCCCGATCGAAAAATAATTCGTCGATTCATACATACATATATATAATTTTTTTTTTCGCATTCGTTATTTCATTTTGACCTGGATAAGGAAATTGCAAGAAAAAAAAAAAAGTTTCTCCGTTACACAAATTCGGTGCCATTTGAGGAAAGTTACGATCCAATTTTTTATTGTTGCTGTTTCGTTTTTCGATTTTATCAACGCGATGACTTTACTGGGAAACTGGACATGAAAGTCTGATAATCAAGGAATACACAACACGCATATACAAGATTCCAAATGCATTACAATGGGGCACGAAAAGTGGAATAAAGTGGGCCGTCAAAAGGGAAAGAGTACAGGTGGGATAGTAAAAAATGAATTTATAAAAGAATAGGAAAATAAAAAAATGCAATGGAATGCAATAAAGCAGCACACGTTACGTCCAATCAATAATCGCTAACACTAATAATAATAAGTATAATAATAATAATAATAATATAAATAAACAATTAAAAGTAAGAGTGCAGGTATTTTTGTTCTACTAGGAAAAAATTCTTTCAAAATCCCTCGTCATACACCCTCGAGCATGAATGGCACCAGACAGCAAACGATATTTACCTTTATTCGTCGCTTGATTTCTTCGTTTCTGTCTTTCTTCTTTTTTTCGTTTCTCGCGGTCTTTATCGATTATTCGAATATGTACCAGGGTGCGAGGTTGTGGGCACTCGTCTAGGATCTTTATTAATATTATTATTGTTATATTCATAACAATAATAATGAATTATTATTGCTATATTTATGATAATAATAATACTGAATTATTATTGTTAATAATTTATTGTTGATTACTTATTTTTATTGCTATTATAAATAATTTTTATAATAGTATTATCGAGATGAGAATTAATTTGTGAGTTCAAATAGCCTCAGTGAGTTTCGGCGAGAATTTTGAATACTTTACCATGAGTTAAAATAAATTTCAAAAATCAACCGCATTGAAGATACTAAGAACATTAATTTACCGGTAATCATAATAATCCAAAAAAGTTATAAGTTATAAGTAAAAAAGTTATAAGTTATAAGTAAATTGTCGAAAAAAGAAAATTGTTCAACAAATGTCCGGTGAACTACTTTTTTTATATTCTAAAATGAATTCGTAGATTTTTTTGAATCAGTATGATTTTTAAAAAATGTTCTTTCTATTTTCATTTCAATTTTTTTAATAAAAAAAAAATGATTGAATATTCACAAATTTTTTATATGTTTTCGGAGCAATAATGTTCCACATTAAATTCAAGAAGGTATTGAACGAACAGTGCCATAGGTACAGCCTTTAAAAAATTCCAAAAACGGAATTTTCGAAATTGAGAGAAAACTTTAAAATATCACATGTATTCAGAAAAGTATCATAATTCATTTGATGTCACAAAAAATCAAGTTTACCGCAGATCTTTTGTACAAACTTTTGTTTAAACAATTTATTTGTAACTTTTTGGTATTCTTATTACTCAAAACCAACGTTCTTAGCATCTTCGATATGTTTGATTTTTCGGAGTGTCTCCCCGTCCGGTTATCGGACGAATAAGCGCATGTTACTTATCCGGATAGCGGCTCAGTTCACGCCGTATTTCCAGTAGGCATACATATTATTGTGATTTGTGTAAGGTAGTATCCGGACGAATAATATATATATATATAAATATCCGAATAGATTGTGTTAAGTTGTTAAACAAACTATCCGGAATAATAATTCATACGTAGTCATCTGAAGAAAATCTTTATAATTTTGTTTCGGTTTGGGTTGGTTGGTCGTGTTTGGGTTTGGGTTGGCTAGAATCCCGCAATTACTTATAATTTATTGTAAAGCGCAGGCCGGAAATGTTTCGATATGCGCCATAAGATGTGCACTTTCTTTGATCCTCACGTGTCTCATATATATATATATATATATATATATATATATATATATATATATATATATATATATATACATACACACACATATACATATACATATATATATACACATATATACACACATATATGTATATATGCACACATACTTATTCTCATTGTTAATCGATTGAGGAGCCCGAGGTGGCTCTCACGAGCAGCGTGGGAGATGACTCGTAAAAAGGAAAGGTTCCGGTGACAGGCGGTAAGGAAGAGATAAAAAAAAAAGGAAAAGAAAGGAGAGGAAGAAAAAAATAGAAAAAAGGTAACAACAGCATCGACAGCAGGAATGAACCTTTGGCAAGAAATTTTTCATCGCCTTAATAAGTCTCCCAACAAGACAATTCCACAATTGAGTTTCCACACGGATTCTCTCCAGGCTCGTCCGGGTGTGCACGCGTTCGTCTAGAAAGGCACACATTGGTGGCGAAACGCTCCGCGATTTATTTCCGGGCGTTAGAACGAAAATAAGCCGCGTCCCATTAACTTTTATACGATAATGAGGATAATTAGAGAGAGAGAGGGGGGGACGGCTCAATGACCCAAAAAATACGTACGGTAAAATAATTTCAGTTCACGATACATAATCTTTCGAGTATTTCTGCCTTCTCAGTAGGGGCAGCTTTAATTGCGTGGAAAACATTCTTCTTCTTTTCCCCACCCGAAAGCGTCTGAAAAAGATTTTTTTGCAATTTTTTTTCTCGATGGTGTTTCGATCTTTATGCAATCGCGAATTACGAATAAAAGTGAGCGAGATACGAGATGGGGGGGGGGGGGTCTCGGCCATTTATCACACCACAAGAATACGTTCCAATAAGTATTTTAAAAAAGTATAACATTTTTTTTTAATCGATTTTTTTTCTCAACGGGAAATTGTCGTTCGTTAAGAATAAGAAAGTTTCCAACTTTTGAGGGTTCTCGACAATTTTTTAGTCAGTGCTCAAACGCCTTTCTCATGTTTTTCCTTTCATAATTATCGGAGTATTAATTTTTTTTTATCTCGACGCAGAAAAGGTCAGTGCATGATCCAATGTATGTCTTGATTTCATTTTTTTTGTAACAATACACAATTTTTATTTAAATATTTTTTTTACCATAAACAATTTGTATTTGCAGATTAAGAATCAATGTATGTAATTCGGTTGTGAAAATTATATCAACCACTTCATAAATAGGAACACGGTGCTTACATCACCGAACGTCTAACAAGTATGCGTGTTTTTTTGGAGTAATACGTTGTTTTGGAATAAGAAAACAAGTGAAGAAAAAAAATTGAAAAATCGAAACACTACGTGAAAAAATGTTTAGATTTCTCAAATTTTGTATGAATTATTTCTTCAGAACGTAGTAACATATTCCGTTGAGTAACGCGAAAAAAAAATTAATATTATTATATTAATAAAATTAACATATATATATATATATATATATATATATATATATATATATATATATATATGTATGTAGTATAGTCGTCAAAATGAGGAATGGATACGAGTGAATCAACGACAAAACAAAAACAAGTGCATCGAAGCAAGAAAAACGCGGCTTCACGGAATCCCTGTCGACATTACTCGCGACTTCCGGTGCGCTGGCAGTCTCCAGGGCCCGCGGGCAAGCGAACGCGAGCAACGCGTTGTCGCCTGCATGAGAACAAGGGGAGGGGGGGGGCAAAAAGACAACAACAAAATGAAAAAGCAAAAACAAAAACAAAAAAAAAACCTGGAAGGCGCGCGAGTCTGCTTGCGCAATATCGGTCGAATCGACTTTCCCCCGGTTATTGTAACGTTGTGTTATCGATCGTTGCGGGGATAGTAGGTACGAACTCCGTGTGACCCGTTTCTCAAACCAAAACAAAACAAAAATCAACTAATTCAAATAACAATAAATGGCACAAAGGAGAGAATGGTCATTTTCGAAATTGCAAGAACTCTCTTGTTTAAGAGCAAACTAATGGAGTTGGACAAAGCTAATTCAATCGTGGCAAAATTGAGCATTATCCCCTTTTTCTCGAAAAAAAACGTGGCTTCAGACAAAAAAAAAGGTATAGAATGATAGTGAGTCAAAATGACAATAGACAAAAATCTTTCGCTCGAGTCGGTTTCTTGGAAGCCCCGGATTTTTTTTTTGCCCAAGCTGGTTTTATGGAAGCCCCAGCTTTTTTTTGCTGTTTCATTGTCGGTTTCGTTTTCAGCTTTTGTTTTGCTCGAGCCAGTTCTTCGGAGGTCCTGGTTATTCGCTCGACTCGGTTTTTTGGAAGCCCTGGCTGTTTTATTTTCCTCCGTCCCTTGGTTTGTTTTATTATTATATTATCGTATTATTGAATTATTATTGTTTTTTTCTTGCTTTCGTTTTTTTAGGTTTTGTTTCTGTTCTTGTCTTTTCCTCGACAAAGTGCACCCTGAAGAAAGCTACAATAATGTAAATCAGTTAAATCGCTTAATAACAAATAATTCGTAAAATGTCCTGTATCTTCTAAACGAAGCCAAATTCGCGATTTTTTATTCTTCAAAAAGTGTTTGTTTCGGGCCAAATATAAATAATCCACAGTCAAATTAGGGCACGGAGATATCACAATGGTGCCCCATTATTATTATTATTAGTTTTAAATTTAATATAGATTTTGAATTTTTAATTATTAAAAATGATTTTTTAATTAAAATTTAATATAAATTTTTAATATTCAATTATTAAATTTAATTATGAAAAATTATTTTTTAATTGAAATTTTTTAATTAACTATAATTTTATTTAATTTTAATTTTTAAATTAAATTCAATTATCATAACTTTTTAATTTAATATTGTAATTGAATGATTATTATTATTTTATTATTATTATTGTTGTTGTTATTATTTTAATTATATATATATATATAATATATATGCATTGCATACTAATAAATAAATACGTATACTCGTAAAGATCGAGTGTCATTTGATTCTTCGCATGGCAAAAATTCAATTTTTCAGTTTTTTCATTAACCTTTATCGTCATTATTTAAATATATTTATATACATAAATATAAGAATGAGAATAATACTAACATTAATAGTGAATAATGGCAACAGTAGTGGTGGATGAGGTGACTCTCGGTCACCACTTACCATCCGCGGGAAAAAGGCCCCGAGCGCAAAGGGTTAATATTAATAATAACAATACAAATGGAAGCTCGCTCATTCGAGGTAATATGGGGAGAGTGCACCTCGGATAAGTGAAATCTCGGATAATACGGAAAACCCATACAACGAAAAAATGTCTACTATTTTTATTGCACACATATTTGTAAAGGTTCCGTTTTATCCGAGATTGTCCGTATTATCCGAGGATACGCGTCGGATAATGTTTTTTAGTGTGATGAATAACAATAGTAACAATATAAGTAGGAGTTCAATATTTACTGTACTGTCAATGAGGATATAATAATTACGAATAAATATAACAATAACAACAGTTAAAACAAATGAAAAAGTGATAATAGTTTATTGTAAGTAGATATAAATAGAAATGGTAAAAGCTTTTGTGTTTCCAATGAAAAGTATGCATTGCATCGGGCAGAAGTGAGCCTATGGTAATAGTACCAATAGTACCATCAGCACCAGTAACAGCCTAGAATAATATAATAATAATAGCAATATAGGAACGGAGATGATAGAAATAGTAGTATAGCAAAAATGACAATGACAACAATAATAACGATGGTACTAATAATGCAGCAATAGAAAAATAATAATATCGATAGTAAAAAAAAAAAACAATGATAATAAAAATGCCTCCCTGTTGGAAGTGAATAAATCGTTTGTTCGTAACTAACGTTTTGTGATCTCCGGCTCCTGCGAACGAGGGATCTTCGTCAATGCGGAAGCAATGACACTACCGATAGAAGCACGTGACAGGATAATCGTTAGTTGCACAATAATCACGTATCACAACATTGGCACTTTCCGATCTATCGAATAGCCCCTGCTTGTTGTTTTCTTTTTTCGCGGGAGAGTGAAACTCCGAGAAAAATGTACAAATCACCGAACCCACTATTCTCGCACAGTTATTCGTCGCGCATTTTTGGGCTGGAGAGCGGAATCGTTTTTTTTTTTATATTTTTTTTATTATTAGACTGAGTAAACGAAAGAGCAACGTGTCGACAGTCGCGAGGACGACGCGGTACTGCGAGCGCGTCACAGGCTCAACCGGGCGCGAACGTCTCGCGCGACAGCTTTACCCCCTGGCCGACTGAGGGGGTACCGTGCACGGCAGCTTGCCCCCACTCTCGGCTGCACACCAACGTCGTTCGCCGCACTGTCCGCAGTGTGTGGCTATGCACCGAAAAGGGACGAGCTCCGGAACGGCGCGAGAGCAAGCACAGTATAGGCGGCGGGACAGGAGGGAACGGAAGGAGCCTGCGCATGCGTACCGGATACCCGGGAGGACCCAGGGATGAGCTGAAAAAATTGACGTGGGCAGCCGGAGAGACCATTTACCTCTGCTGACGGATAAACCCTGGAACATCCCTCGCAACCCGCTCCTTCGTTTGACCCAATTTTATCGTTTGCGCCACGGGCACGATTACGATATCTCTGGCGCCTTCATTTGACCGTGTATTATTCACGTTGGGCCCGAAAGAAACGCTTTTTTGAGATTAAAAAGATCGCGATTTTGGCGTTCTTTAGGACATTTTACGAATTATTCGTTATTATGCGATTTAACTGCTTTACGTTAATGTAGCTTTCTTCGGAATGCGCTATGTCGAGAAAAAGACAACAACAGAAACATAACTTTCAAAAAACACAACAAGAAAAGAAAAAAAAATTAAAACCAAAAAAAGAAGCAAATTTTTTTAAAAGCTGGTGCTTCCGAAAAAGTCGCTTGACCAAAATAACAGCTGGAAACGCCACCCAAACAAACCCAAACAAACACACAAACAAATGCCATGACCCAAACAAACCCAACACACAAACGCACACACACACACACAAGCACGCATGCACGCATACACAAACACACAGCTGAAAAATATCTAGCACATGGCAGCTGTACAGGATGCGCGGTCGCGCTTGGTTGCAGCGTTGCCAAACTTATTGAACGTAATAATTTTTCTTTTGACTAACTCGGTACCAGATGGACTTCCTTAACTCCGCTATCACAGACACGCACACAAAACAGCCCTTTTCAGGGCCAAAGAACACCAATGCAGACAACCTCCACGTGGTCTATTCTGGATAACGCTAATGATCTGCAGCCAACTTCGTTGAATCAACGACAAAGTACGACGAAACAATGTAAAACACGCGGGAAATTCGATTTACATCGAAAATCGGAAAAATACATTTTTTCTCTCCGAAACGCTGCAAGTCCAAAACTAAGGCTCAAAACGAAAAAAGTTATTCTTGTTTTTCGTATTTTTTCGACCATATTTCATAATCCAATGGTCAAATTGAGGCGCAAGAGATATCGTAATCTCCCCGCGTCACGTATTTTGTTTCTTTCTTTCCGCACTCCTCAACGTAGATGGGTGTTACATTAAATCGTTTATTGAGAAAAGTGTCGACAGATGTCACTTGTGTGAGCTTTAACGACACTTCCGCCATCTCCGTCGCACGGAGGGTCCCTCGAGTGCAGCGCCGCTCGCGGCCGGCGTCGTCAAGACGATCGCCATTTTGGAAACTAGGATGACTTTGGCCGAGTGGGGGATATTCAGGTTTCGAAAAGACAGCATTTGAGGATCAATTGATGCTTCGGTTATGTTTTTTTAGGCCACTGAAATGCAATATAATTAAGGCTTAATTAGTCGTCGTCTGACGACACGTGGAACTGTTTTGAAATGTGGCACGCCCCAGACAGGTAACCGGCAGCGAGCCAAAGTGCTCCTTCCGTCTGGGAGGTTAGGCTCGCGATCGATCTACCTTGGGGATTCTAGGAATCGCTTATCAAGGCATCCCGCGTCCGCGGGACAAGGAAAGGACACGGTTGTTTTGGGTTTTTTTTCATCCCCTTTTTCTTTTTCGTCAAGCTGTAAAAGCGCCAGTTACCCGAGAAACTTTCGTAAAAAGAATTTGGGTAAGAATATGAGTAGCTGGAACGATCGCGCCCGTCACGTGTGCATCTATAGTCGAAGAAACATCATGATGACCGCAGGAACGATGATCGACGTCAAGCCAAGGCTGATCCTGGAGGAAGCGTTGCAGCCGTCCTTTTCGCAGGTGTAGCAACCAGCATCTTTTTTAGCGGCAGGCTCCTTCAACTTTGCGCAGGGATCGTCTGACTTGGGCGCGCAGCCCCTCTCGACGACGTCCGTTTCTCCTTCTACGGGTCAATTAACAGTTTTTTATGCGCGGTTCGGGAATGCGAAGGTGTAAAGTCTTCCAATTTTGGAAGAAACTCACCCTTGTAAACGAGCTTGAAGCAGACGGAGCTCGCGTCCTCTCGCGGGAAGACGCCGCGTCTCAATCTGTTAAGCACGCTCGGATATTCCGACAACTCTACCAACCTAGCTTCCGGATTGGAAACGTCATTGGAGAGACCTGTGGATGAAAAGCCACCCCCCTCAGATGTAGGTAATTGCCGTGCGAACGCGCCACTTTCCGACCAGTGCTTCGGTTCGTGCGGGATTGGTAGGATTTTAGTGAGGGCCCAGTACTTTAGTGTCCACGGTTGGTAACATTTTGCGGAGCTTCGCCGCCGGTGAGCCCAGGTCCCTGACACTGCAGACCTTTCCCATACAACGAAACGATTCGCGTTTTGTAGCCGTTTCTTAATTCTGCTAGCGTCCGGTACGGGGCGCTGGCAGTGACGTGACTGCCTGAGATCTCCCCTTCTCCGGCGCTATACGTCATACAGCCATTGTTGTTGTTTGATTTGAGCGTTCGAGGTTATTAATTATCGAAGCCTGTCATTCCCTTGTCCTGATCACGCTCATGATATTTTGTACCAAATAATCCAATATTTCGTTACGAAAAGAATGCAGCAATATTGTACGCGAATAAACGCTGAGCAAAAAAAGAATAACCAACTCAGCAAAAAAAAATCAAAATTTTGTACCACATAAATGTACATTTGTACACAACACCGATAAGAAAACATTTGTTCAACACATTCAGTAAAATACATAAATATTTATAATTTTATATAATAAATATTTAAATAAATATTTATCTGTTTTCATATATTTTGTCTTCTTTAATCCGCCTTTCCTCTTTTAAACTGGTTTCTGAATACTAAACATAACAAAAAATAAATACATAACAAATAATAAGTACATACACAAAAATAAAAAATAAAATTAATCAATGAACAACAAGTTCATTACAATGGTATTTATTCATATTTTTTGTATTGCCCTACACCCCCTACACCCTACACGCAAACCCATCCCCTCTCCAAATCCCATTACAGCAGTCTTGTACCTGCCAGCGCCACAAGCGGCAAAACTTGGCGACAATTCCGAGCTACATTTCCCGAGCCGATTTCAGCGGCCAGTGTCAGGGGGCCGGGTGAGCCCAAACAAACCCACTTTCGAAAAGTACGTCTCCTTTTCTAGGTTTTGTTTGGAGATAGCGAGATTGCAATGAGATCGTAGTGGATGACGAAAGCTTGAGGGTTTCAACCCATGGAGACTACATAAAGGAGTCCGAAATTCAATAGAAGGGGTAGGGGAAAAGTGACCACAAAATCGAGGAACGGAAGGGTTCCCGAACGCGCCACTTTGTGAGGCTGAAACCACACCACTAGCTAATTTCAAGCTGTCGCTTGTAACAATCAGCGCCACGAGGTGGCGCTTTCGGGAACCCTTCCGTTCCTCGATTTTGTGATCACTTTTCTAATACACATTTCGGGCTGCTTTATGCAGCCGCCATGGTTCAACCGTTGGTGACATTTCGCGGGGCTATGCTAAACGCCTTGCTAAACGAATTCACTTTCGGCAGGTGTTTCCTTAGTTGGGTTCATTCGGATTTAGTGAGATTATAGAGATTATAGTCATGGAGACTGGATACTGGAGCCTAAACTCGGCATTTTATGTGATACCCGAAAATGAAGGCAACAGGATGGCGCTGCGATCGCACGAAGGGTTGCGGTGCTAGCTTCACTCGACAACTGACTGAACGCGAATTTGACGTTACTGTGAATTTTGTTTTTTTCATCAAATATATTATTATATATATTGCATACTTCAATAATAATATAATCCTTGAAAATGATGTTTGTGTGTGCATGTGTGTGTGTGGTTTTCAAATAAGTTTCAAATATATAAGTTGTAGAAAATAACCCAATGTGATTTTTTTATTCGTGAGCATTTAAAAGATAGAAAAATTAATTTGAAAAAATATTTGAGGACTTAATTTTTTATTTAAAAACTTTTCGGTTCATGTGTGAAAATAGTATTTTAGTACGTGAAGTATACTATTATACTATTTAAAGAAAAAATCAGAGGAGTACACTTGATAGTTTAGTTGTATTCGCGAACTGTCGTCTAAAATTAGTATCTTAGTTAAAAAATCACAAAAAGCAAAATAACTTCTAATCCACTGGAAATGGGATAACATAGATGGTGGTTCAATCAATAGGTATCGCGGCCCCCCATCGTTATGTTTAGTTTGTTCCACTGTGCACGTTACATTCTGTATTGCTGAGATCCAAGCACAGTAACGTCAAACTCGCATTCGGTCTGTTGTGAAGCTAGCAGCGCAACCCTTCATGCGATCGCAGCGCCATCCGTTGCCTTCATTTTTGGGCACGCTTTTTTCATCGTTTCTCCATTGGAGTTTAGGCTGCTGTGTCTAGCCTCCATGACTTTAGTGTTCAACCTATGGAGTTCTTGTTTGGAGTTGTTTGAATTTAGTAAGATTATAGTGGGATCGCAGTGGATGGCGAGAAATTTAGTGTCCAATATTTGACATTTCGCGGAGTTTGCCGTTGCTAAGCCTACAAATAAACCCACTTTCGTCTACTATTTCATTACCTCAGTTTGTTTGGATTTACTGGCATTGCAGTGGAATCGTAATGGACGACAAAAGTTTTAGTGTCCGATCGTTGGTGACATTTCTCGGGGCTTAGCCGTTGCTCAAACAGAACAAACCAACTCTCAACGAGTCTTTCTTTGTTTAGGTTTAGTGAGACTGTAGCAGAACCGCAGTGGGCGACGAAAACTCCAGTCTCTAATCGTTGGTGATAGTTCGCGGGGCTATGCTGCCGTCATATGGAAGGCGGCATTACAAAAAAAAATCGAAAACGCGTTTCTGGTACCGTTGAAATTAGTATAAAATTTCCCATAGTTATGTATAGTAAAACGCATTTTCGAATTTGTTGGCCGCCTTATTCCATATGACGGCAGTATGACGTCGCGGAGCCCAAGTAACCCCACTTTCTGCAAGCGTTTGGATTCGTTTGGGTTTGGTAGGATTGTAGTGCGAAACGAGAACCGTAGGGTTCAACTATTGGAAACGTGTGAAGGATCTTTGTCGTTTCTAGCTTGCGATATTTGGTAATCAGTGGCCACCCCGGCAGTGGATGACTTCCGGCTAACTAACCGGTTAACGGCGGTTCATCAGTGAAAATGATGATCGGATGCGCGCGTTTCCGACCACGCATAAAAGCATAGGCCAGTTCGTTGGGCACGCAGATAATTGTGTCGGATCAACAAGTGATTACTTTTGACAAGTGATGACTGCGGATATTGGGGACATTGGGAATCTATGTGACCGAATGTGAGCAAGAGATTAAACGGAAATCCGTAGCTTACTGTTCAGGCCGCCTCCATCCAACTCACTTGGGGCCTTGTTATTTCCCGCGAGCTCTACAGGAGCGACGGCAATCTTCGTTGTCTTCGTCGAAGGTACCGCAGTCGTCATTTTCGTCACTTCGGGCGCCTGTGTCATCGTTTTGTTCGTCTTTGGCGCCTGTGTCGTCTTTTCCTCCGCCTTGGACGCCTGTGTCGTCTTTTCCTCCACCTTGGGCGCCTGTGTCGTCTTTTCCTCCGCCTTGGGCGGCTCAGTCGTCGTTTCCTCCCCCTTCGGTGGCCCAGTCGTCGTTTCCTCCCCCTTCGGTGGCCCAGTCGTCGTTTCCTCCCCCTTCGGTGGCCCAGTCGTCGTTTCCCCGTTTCCGGAAGTCGTCGTTCCCACGGGGTCTTGCGTGGTCGTTTCCGGCGCCTCCAACTCGCACGTCGTCGGCGCTATGTTGTCGGGACTGCTCAAGCAATCCGCGTTCTCTTTTGAGTTACATATGCGGCATTGGAGGGCCACAGCTGCAATACGACATTAGATCGTGACAGTTGAAAACGGACACTTTGGGGTATGAACTCGGGTGTAACTTCGACCTAATCGCGACCTAATGGAACTCAAACTCTGGATTCTGATCTGCAACCGCAAAAATTGTGAGAACTAAGTGGCGCTATCTATGCGAGCTGCGATACTGTCCGTGTGCACTGTTTTTCACATCTAAAAGAATTAATCTGGCAGCCAATTCCCGTGAAAGAAATTAGGAGGGCAGCCATAAAAAAAATCGGGCCCCGTGTGGGTTTGAATATGGATTCCCTACTAGGGCTTTCCCCAACACAATCGGACTAGGCCCCGACAGGAAAATAACAGGGTTGGGTAATTTATTTAAAAAAAGGTCGTAGCGGGTAAAATGGTAAAGGGCCCAGACGGGATTCATCAGGGGAGTCGTTGTTACAGGGCATACAATATAAACTGTAAAACTGAACTTGTTTTTTATTTTCTAATTTCAAGGTGAATAATAAATAATACTTTATTTGAAGAGAATAGTTTTCATTATTGCTAAACACCTCGCTTGCTAGCTATCCACTAATAAAGTTGATCATTATAGAGCACTAATAGGGTTGCTTCATGGCTTCGATTGGGTTCTATTGAGGCAACCAGTCGGGCTCTGATTTATAAGCCTCTTTAGGCCCTCGTCGACAAAGTGTGACCGGCCTCAAAGGGACCTGGTCGGGTGCCATTTTAGGGCCCTTACAGAGTAAGGGAAAAATAATCGGGGCCTAGTCAAAGCTCTGGCTGAATTCTTTCACGGGTTATGGCAGCTTAAATTTATAGAGGCCAGGTATTAAATAGTCGCGGAACGTGTCCTAATAATAGATTGCAATAGAACACCCCTAATCATGTCGGACTCGAAAAATATGGAGAAAACTTGGCGCTGCACGTTGACGCACCGTTTTTTTTGTTCCCCCATTTTAGGGAGAATTGCACTTCCAAGTGTTTATAGGCAAAGCAACGTTCTCAAAATTATGTGCCTATTTTGAGATTTGAGTAGACAAAACTAAGTAAACTAAGTAGACGAAATCAAGTAAAAACACCCCCCTTGTGAATGACTCAATTTTTCACCCTACCGTTCCGGGACACTCGCATATGCGTTTTGCCTAAAATAACGTAATCTGGCGATGACCTTGTGAATTAAAAAAATATATTTTAACGGTATACCTACGTTAAATGGCGTCCAGTATGACAGCAACAATAATTTAGTTGCCCGAAATTCTTTGTTTAATTCGAATGAAGTTCGAAAATGGATTCCAAAACAGAATTAGAAGAACAACTTGGACTCGTGTACTAGAATTACGCAGAATTGCTCCTGGAAATATCACACTTTGCTTCATTACTAATAACATTTGGTTTGTTTAAATAATATGATATTACGTTGAAAAAAAAGTTGATAAAAGTTGTAATTAAAAAATGTCTGGCCCCGAAAGGGTCAATATATCAATATTGGAGAACAGAGGAAGTTGGCCGATTTTTGGGATAACACTCATTAGTGAAATATTGATAACAATACTGCGACTAAATTTTTCGAATAGTTACAAATTTCAACAAGTCACAAAAATAATTAAAAAATGTGATTATACTTGGATTAAAGTGAAATGTAAAAAATATCACAGCACCCCCCTCCCGAGCCTCTGAGCTGCTACCTCGCAAAAAGATTAAACTACTTCTCCAGGGGCAGTGAGGAACTCAATTGAACTTTCCATTTATGGTGAACGAAAAATGCACAGGCCTAAAATAGTAACTGACCTTGTTCGAACGTGACAGCGATAGCCAAAACGGCGACAAGCAACACTCGCCCTGAGATCATTCTTGTATCGGTTTTCCTAGTCGTTGCGATCGATGCCCCGCGTTGCCCGCGAACTTTCCCTTTCGAATTCGAACGTTGAAAATTTGTGAAGGGCGCGCCGCGCGATATTGATGGCGTAAATAATGCGACGCGCGTGACAATGATCGAACGGAAAATGAAGGTGGTCGAGTGTGGTGCGAGAGTTTTCCTCGGACGTATCGCTAATCGACCACCCCACCACGCTCTCTTAATCACGTATTACGGACCTCTCCCGATATATTCGAGATAAAGAAACAAAAAATATGGACGCAAAGATCGAGTGCGAGGTGTGCGTTTTATCGACGATACCGGAGAGACGTCCCGATCGATACAGAGCAAGGATCACCCCGGTAAAAAGTCACTGCTTTCAATCTCCAAATCGTGATCAATCGTCCATCTCTCCCTAGGCCGATAAGCACACGCGTCGGATTCCAATTCGACATTTACCAAATTCGTTTTCATATTTATCGTAATCCAACCCACAATCCAAATTCATAAGTATCGTAATCCATATATATCGTTAAAAATCTTCCTGACACAAAAAACAATTGTTTTATTTTTTCAATTGAATTCTCGTGTAATTTTAGACCATGTTCAAAAGCTCCCTATGCCACAGGTGGCGTGGTTGATCTATACCTAAAACAAATCGAACAAGCACGAGTGGTAAAAACGCGATGTTTGTTACCAGCTCATTCGAAACGTCTACCCCCGATCAATGTGTGAACCCGATAAAAGATAGCCTATCTTACGGAGCATAGTCACGGCTCCCGCCATTCTAATCTTCGTCGATCATATCTGTTGTTTTTACTTTCTTCTGTTTCGCACTATTTCGAAGCGCGCATCAATCATTTGTCCGCCATAAACAACGGTGTTTCTATCTTACTTATCGTGAGTGACGATATCGATTATATACCTAGCGGTGTACGCGATCTCGGGGAATGTCGGAACGAGCAAACAAAGTACTTGAATCCGCATCGGTACAAGTTTTTACAGTGCCTCTGTAGTTTTTTCGATTAAGGCTCGAATCAGGAGAGGGAGACACCTTCATCTAGAATGGTATTAACCCCGCCCGGTACTTTGAACGCAACTATTGGTGCAACTTCTGTTTCTTAAGGTAGTTCTGTAGGTACATGTATGAGCCAAAAGTTTCGGTCGAAGCGTATAGTAACATCCAATGCCTATACGATGCCGTTGGATGTACATTTTTTACAGAGCCTGTACCCTCTATATGCCCCACACATTCGCACCTCATGCATAGATAGGTCTCATAATCGTATGGAGAGCGGCGCTGTAATCGTGGCAACAGCACGATTTTCCTGTAGTCATAGCGTTGAACTTCCTACGATCCGTCTTTCGCGAAATACTTTATATAAATTTAAAAAAGCGTGAAAATGTCAACCCCAGTGCGATACAAAGGAAACTTTACAAGAAAAAAGGCACTTGCTAAAAGACTGAAAGCTGTGGCAGCCATGTGTCAAGTAAATGCGGCTCAACGTGGTGAGAATAACCATAACCTCAACGATCAACAACAAAAATTCGCTGGCGAAGAACGTCGGATCGTGGATTTACAACATAATATATCTACATACACACACATATATATATAAATATATATATAACACGAATAAATACATGCATAAATTGAACAAATTAAATTTGTTTACAGAATAAATTTATTTCACATCCGTCTCAGAATTACTAGAACTGCTGCTAGAAATGGCTGCAGCGTACACTGTTGCCATTCCGTTACAGATGGTTGGGCCCGAGTTCGGTGTGGAATAAAATCACCACTTTTCATAAGTCGATATCTCCGAAACTAAACGTTCAAAGTTTGTCATTTAAAAAAAATCAATTCCACAGTAGTACTGCGTACACATGTGATTTTATTTTGAAATCCTGAGATCCGTTTAGAACCTATATCGAGAAAAGCGAGCAAACTCCTATCGGTTTACGTGTCAGGTATAGGGATCGCGTACAAAAATATCCATACTCAATTGCAATTATCTCACGAACTAAACGATGAATCGAATCGAATTGTTGGGCATCAGTCCATGAAGGTCATATCTACACCATACTTAGGTGTCAGCCGATTCCTAAGATTTTACCAAAACTACAGAACTACCTTAACAATCAGTGAACCGTTTTTCGACCGTTGCTCAAAAACAGTAACTAGTCCAATCCCGAAGATACCTTTTCGATTGCGACATATGCTGCAGAGGCGATTGTCGCTCATCCGCATAATTTTGCAACTAGGTGGCAATTGCAGCTTGCTGCAGAAGCGTGATCATGTATTTTTTAAGTAGGTACCGTAACAAGATGACAAGATGACAAAATTTTCGATTCCTTTTTTCCAAAATCGTCCATAGGCTCAAAAAAAAGTTCCTGGCTGAATTAATTCTGAGGTCTTTTAACACGATTCCTTAGCTTCAATTTGGTATTTTTGGCTCTCCGTACGATCGATTGTCTCTCAGATATCGCCGATTGAATGAAAAGTCAGCTTTTTCCTTGATCATCGATATCTCATGAAGTGATGGTCGTACACCGTGCGGAAGGCGGGTTTCGGAAACTTGAATCCTCTATAAGTGCCTTTTGGTATTTTAGAAGAATTTTTTTTTCTAAGCTTAATATTGATTCGAAAAGGTTCAAAAAATTGTTTTCCGCACGGAAGGTGGGTTTTGGAAACTGGAATGAATTCTCTACAAGTTGCTTTTCGTATTTCAAAGGAATTTTGCGCTTTGGGGATGAAATTTTTAAGAAATCCGATTGTTACAACAACCAGTTGCTGGACACGTCCAATCTCAAAATTGTTACTAGTGGCGAACGGTAAGCTACTAAAATGCACCTGTTGCTTGCTGTTCGTAAAATGGCAACCTGCGTTCGCATTTCCGGTCTGACTATGCTATCGAGATGTTGCGCTTATTCTTGTGCTGTGTAGAACCTTGCGTATTTTTCAAAAGACCGTAAAAAAGGCACAAAAGCCGCAGAACACGATGAGTTTTATCATCTATCGCTGACGACTCAAGTATGTAAGTTACGTTGAAGGTCAATGCGATAAGTAATCACTAAAAGTACACACTACTTGAAATGGCCATATCTCCTGGAACATTAATGTCTCCTATTGCGATTTCCGCATTTACTTTGACCCGTACATTCTACGCAATGTGAATCCCCTTTCTCGATTAAATCGTCATTTTTTCGTAAAAGGACGCAGCCTCGTTCATTCTCAACAAAACGAGCGTGTTCCTTGACTTTTTATTTTCCTTACGATTGTAAAACATTTCGTTTGACCGTTATCTTTATTGCAGCGATATAGTGATAGTGTTCTTAATCGCAATTTTAATGCACCAACGTTGTCGCCAAAGACGTTCATCCCGAGCAATGCGCAAGTTCATTGTCATGCAATTTCCTCCGTTTCACTGACATCAATTTTCCAGTACACTTGGAAAATGAAACACGAGCGATCCGAATGCTTTTCTTTTTCGTGGACGCAATTTTTATCAGAATTGAAAAAAGTAGTTCAATCACTTTTTAAAATGAGGTTATTATGCTTTCGTACGGCACTCACACGTATACAGATACGATATGGTCAGATTAGATAACGCGTTTCTACGATTCATTTGAAATAAAAAAAATGGTTATCTCTCGGAATCCGTAAGCCATTCCAATAATGGTGAGTCATTTATTTTATTTTTTTATCATTTTAATGTCCGACTGAAATTAATAAAATATTTCGTGCATTGACGAATGACTCAACCGCGCGCCCAGTTTAACGTACGAATAAATATCCATTACTTTATGAGCAGTAGGTAATGGAAAAGAACACCACTATCAGCTGCTTCGCCAGTGAATAGTGGAAATTCAAACCAACCCATTAGCGAGGCAATCAATAAATGCTTTCCTTTCCGTCATTCATTATCAAACGGATATAACGAAATCGAAAACGCATTATCAAATGAATGCAACGTTTGCAACACTGCGAATTCAGGCATGGAAAAAAACGGCTCTATCCACGGTGTTTGCCCATCCGAGCGATATACACGAACGTATACAGCTAATTGTTCCCCTTGTTCGGTTTACCTAACAAAGCCCTGTGTGTAATAATTTGCGATTATCTCCATCTCCTCCCGTACCCCACCTGTCCCCGTTTTTCCAAACTTTGGGACCCGGAAAATTCGATCTGACTCTTTTACTCCGATGCAACAATGAAATAAAATTGTACGATTCGATAAACGCGGATCGGTCGCTGCAAGTAGATAACTCGCGATAAGACGAGCGTCCAAGAGAACAAGGCAAGCAGACCTTGCTCTGAATTATTTTCTGTTAAATATATATTCACATCAAAATACACCATAAATACGTGTGTTTGTGTATAAATATATATATATCCATATGTATATATTTATACACAAACATACGTATTTATGGTTTAACATAAAATTATAATACATTTATTTCCATACATACAGGATGAATCAATGACTCTTACAACCGCAAGTACCTTGGAATCTGTAATGTTTATCGAGTTGTAGGCACTTCGAAGAATTTAAAACCATCTGTACATTTTTAAGGGGCTATACCAGTATGAACGCTGAAAATTTGGCTGATTTTCGGGAATTTTTTTGAAGAAAAGTACTCAATTAAATGTTTCGGAAAATTAAGAATATATTTGGCTATATTTGATCTACATTACATAATTTTTTCATAGAAAAATATTGAGATCCAAGCGACTTATGCGCTGCTTTCGGAAGGGCCAAAAAAAAGTTCCTCCACTGCTGACATGATTCCGGCCGTTTGAGTAGCTGAAACCGAAAAAGGAAAAAATGTCGTTAAACTGGAAGGTATTTCCTGTACAATGACGTAGAATTTTCGAAAAATATAAAAATTCCACAAAATGGCGTAATTATGAAAAAAAAAGTCTGTTTTCTTGCCTATAAAATGGTCGTTTTTAAAAATGCCAAATCGTCAATTTTCATCCAATCAAAAATATCCTACGTCACTGTAGAGTAAATATATTCAAAAGTACTCAGTTCAAATTTCAAGTCAATCGGATAATTGCTCTTGGAGTTACAATGTCAGCAAATTTTAAAAATCTCATTTCGAGAAAAACGCGTTTAAATATTTAACTGGGGCATTTTATACCTACGAGCGGCTGCTCTTTAGAAAGCTGCCATTCGGGGAGTATCAGAGATACGGCCTTGAAATGTTTACAGGATATTCTTGAAAGTATAAACTGTCGAAAAAGGCAAAAAAAATCGATTTTTGAAAGTGTCACACTGGTATAGCCCCTTAAATCGTATTACTATTTTGGCAGAATTATCCGAAGAGCTCAAACACACGGAGAAAAATACGGCCTCAAATTCTAACACTGATTGCCTATATATATAAATAGGCCTTATTGCCTATATAATAAAATACAGCAGTTTACTGCCAGTTCGGAAGTTCTAAGACTTGTTATAGAAGTGTAAAAATGATTCTCACACCGTATAGTAAAAATGATGCGTGCATATTACATTTGAAACTATTCTCGCATAGGCGCGAGGCCTTTACGCTGTATAGTAAAAATAATGCGTGCTTTGTAAAATACCAACCTTTATTACACGCTACATTTTCATATGGATTTTACTATACGTATAGCATGAAGCTTCGTGTATGTATAGATTTCACTATACGCATAGCATTAATCTTCGGCGTATAGCGAAAAATATTACGAAGTTGATTAGCAAAATGTCTCTTTATACCGTACGTTTTGCAGGATACTGGAAACTAATTGTTCCAATCACGTGGGCAAAATATTTGTTGAATACTACGAAAAATCACAATATGCCGAATAAAATGTATTATTTGTATCAGTTTACGTGCCATATCGTAGGTTAAAATTTGAATTTCTTCATTATTACTATACCATAATTACAATTTTTATCTCCCATTCAATACTTTTTCTTATTTAATGATATTTTTTTTTAGAAGCATAGTATTAATCCTAAACTTCGAGGCTCCTGTTTTATCCGTGCAAGTGTAGGCACGAGTTGCAAAATCATCGAACTACATTAAGCACTGACAAAAAATGGATGAACAATGTTTTCTCAAATTTTTAGTTACCCACAATCAATATCAAGCAGATATCCGATGCCATTGCGAAATTTGTATGGTGTATAAACTTCTTACCGTAGAATTTTTCATATCAGCGTAGAACCGTTAACGATACATACAATAGACGAAGCGGTGTCATGACGCCAAGTAATTAAAATGCCATTTGCAAGGGCCGATGACCGTGCCGCCCACTCTCATATGTGAGTCCTTCCACGTCCACTTCCGAACAAGATAGAGATTGACTTATCGAGAATACAACGTCACGCATATGGTCCTGGGTTCGTACTTTGAACCCGACTGATTTGTTTCTGAGCCGTTGGATGATTTGCGGTATCACGGAAAAGTCTCAAAATGTCTAGGGGCTCGACAATAATAACGATAATTATTCGTACATTCGGAAATAGCAAGGGAACGCGCGGGAGGGGGTGATAATCGAAGAAAAGGTGAAACAACGCATATACAAGGTCTAAACGCGAGAACAAGACAAGGATAAAAATGTTCAATGTAATTTCCGATGAATTTTAATTGTGGCGAATTAAGTTTGTTTTGGATGGTCCGGTGGTCGAAGATTGTTTCGTGTCCTCCGATCGTCCTGTCTCGTCACCCCCTTCGTTTTCCATCTCCGCGGATAGTCGAGCGATAGATTCTTCGATTAGATTTTGAATTTGGCTCGTCGTCACGGAAGCAGGCTGCTCCTCAAGGGCCTCTTGTACTCCTCGTCTATGTCTTGCAGATCCGGAGGATCCGCGTATCCACTGTCGTCGTAACGGGTACATCGCGATCCCGGTGACGAGCGCACTTGATGTCCCGAGTGCACCGGATGAACGCTGTTACGTATATCGAGCCGCGTGTTCCAAACATACGTGCATCCCGTCAGATTCGATGGGTATCAAATAGGGGCGCGGAATTTCAAGGGACGAGTGCAATTCAAATTGAAAAAAATTACGATATTATTTTGACCAATCGCCAGGATGAAGGCTGATATTTCATTTGTAAAAAATCATAATTAAGTCATCTAAACGGGGATACAAATTTAAAAAAAAGAGAATTAAAAAAAACTGTCTTCGTGCCAGTTGTATCGTGAAAAAAATTATCGACATTGGAAAGTGTATCTTTTCGCCTTTTGGCCTCTCCAGGATCATCCCCTTTCGATCTAGGGACTACCACCCAGGGGGCTGACACTCCTATGATTTCCTATAGGGAACCTCTCGTCGTTCTATGCGCCGTAGTTAGTTCGCACTGCGCGGCGCTGGCATGCTTCCGCGCCTCTACTCCCTTGCCCGAACCCCCCGCCGGCCGTGAAGGCCATGACAGGTTAATCATGTTGGCATAAAATATGCCAAAAGCGTGGCGCAAGCGCAGCACGGACGGCGAGGAGTACTGTCAGCGCCACGTAGCGGCTGGGCGTCATCGAGAGACTAGCCAGTGAGCAGAGTGTAACCCCCCTGCTACCACCTGAGCTTACTTTCCGCGGAATCGATCCAGATTTCTAATGGATGTTAACCCATCCATCGGGCTAGGACGATTTGCCAATCCGATGGATCGGCCCAAGGTCAACCCTCTGGATTTTGCCACCGTTGGTTATCGCGATTTTTTGGCAGAAGGAAATGGGATATCGAGATAGCTCCAAGGGCATTCTCCAAGTCCGTGGAAATCCTTTTCGGAGGGAAGGAGGTTGCGAATTTCAAATGGTTAATCGGCAGGTGAGATACGACCGATTGAAAAATGGCGACTTCGGCGTTTTTGCGGAAGCCGGCCAGATGGAGGGCAAAATTGATATCTTTGACTTTTCTACAAGCGCTGATCCGTTGAGCATCGCGATTTATTGGAATTCGAGGAGAGCTGTTCGTTTGGGTTACCTCGTGCATCTGGACGGACTCGTTTCGAGCGGCTCGTCGTATCTTCGCGACAGCATAGTAAAGTCTCGATGTGCGGAGACCAACTTTTGCAGACGCGATATTATCTCGTAATCCGGCGTGCAGATCGGCTCCGACAGAAGTTTCGCAACGGAAATCCGAAAGCTCTGCAACTGCGTTCGCCAAACAGGACCGTTGAGTAAAAAGTTGTGACTTTTGGGGGGGGGGGGGGTGCCGCCAGCTTGTTGGATCGTCACCTGGGACTCCCTGCGCGTCACTTCCGCCAGGGTTTGCTTAGTCTGTGCCAGCTCGTCTCTCAGCAACTGGAGGGAATGGTCGTTTATCGATCTCTCCTGTTCGGTCGACTCAGCGTTGGTGCGCAGCTGGTCCTTGAGGATCGTCAATTTCCGGCCGTAGCGGGTCCTGAGCATCTCGCTCTCGACCAGTCGTTTCTGCAGGTCCTCGATCTTTCGGCTGCGCTCCAACGCGGCGATCTACGCGCAGTTTCCGCTTCGCTCAAATTTACAGTGGACATCGTTCCCGTGGTACGATCGGGAAAAAAAATATCGTCTCGCGTGGATCTTTTGCCATGCATTATGGGGCAAACTGTTTCACGGGTGTCAACGTGACGCGCTGGGTAATTCGATCGGCGAAGGCACGCTGTGGACCGCACGCGAAGGGACACGCTCTTACCTTGTAGTCAGCGGCATCGGTCAGCTGAGCGCTCAGTTCTCGATTCCGTGACTTTTCTTCCGCCAATTGGACGGTCAGTCGGTCCACCTGTTTTATCGCCTTTTTCGCGCTGCCCTCGAACCCAGAGTTGCCGAATGTTCGTCCACCGAGGGATTTTTCGGTCAGAACGAATTGTTACAGAAGCCCGAGTGATTGATTGATTATTGATTGAGTGGTGCAATTTTCCCTAGTCCGACGCTCAGGTGTGCGATACATACAAGAATCGGAGGATCGCAAAGTAGAATAAAAGTAAATCGATATACAACGAAAGCAAATATCTTGAAACGACGAACGAACCGATGTAACAAACCCAATAACAACAGAGAACGAAGAATGAAAATAAGGTTCGCGATATTTAAGGGGTTAACCCCACTTGCGATTTTGAAAGAATCGATTTTTTTTATTGCATTTTTTTGAAGTATAAGTATCTGAGAATATGTCCTGAAAATTTCAAGTCGATCCGAACAAAATTGACTGAGATATGAGCGTTGAAAGAGAAGAATCCGTGAATTGAAGAACTGAAATTGAAACTTTAAACGCGTTTTTCTCAAAATGGCATTTCTGAAGTCGGTGACCAAGATTACTCGAACAATAATGAACCGATCTTCTTGAAATTTTGCAGGCTTATTTAATACATAAAAATGTAGTCTTTAATCGTTCGATTTTTTTTTTCGAAAAAATGGCCGTTTTATAGCCAAAAAACGGCCGTTTTTTTCGTTAAAATCGAACCATTAACTTTGACTGTCCGCCATTTTGTGAAAAATGAATATTTTTTAAAATCCTTCGATTAAAGACTAGTTTATACTTATATTTGACTAAATCCATCCGCATTTTTTTTTCAGATGATCCACTTCGCCGCAATGTTGGTCACCGCAAACCGTGTATATAAAAACATTATTTCATTGACGGCCATTTGCCACTAAACAATGTAATATTTTTCAATAAAAAAATTACTGAAAGTTCTTCAAGATGTGTTCTTTAAGATGGTATATTGATCGATTAAAAAAGTTTTGTAGTTTTCTTTAAAAAAATTCATGAAAAAGGCCTTTTTTTGCGCTACAAGTGGGGGTAACGCCTTAAAGCAGGGGTTCTTAACTTTTTGAGCTCTCGCATTTCCTGTGGACCCCTTTCGAAACAATGATGAAAAAATGTATTATTTCAATTGAAATTTCAAATCAAAGTGCGATTTCGTCAGCAATTGTTAACTGACGCGGAAAGTTTACCGGAAAACCGAAATTGTCGGAATAATCGTCTACGAAAAATTCGTCGAATTACAATTCGTTGAATTACGATAGGAATGTCCGCTTTCAGCCGCACCCGGAGGCAATGAACGGAGACGTAGCGGATATCTGACTCCATGTTTAATTTTTTCCAATTTTTTGGGGGTGTTTGTATTGTTTAATTTTCTTTTGGGTTTTCGTGATTTTCACTTTTTCTTTGTATTTCTTGATTTTTTTCGAGTTTCTATGTTATTCAATTTTATTTTGGGTTTTTGTATATTTCAATTTTTCTTTGGGTTTTTGTATTCTTCACTTTTTTTTATTTTTATATTTTTTTGGTAATCTTGGTAACCGTAATTAATCTATAATGCAATCGTTGGTTACTTATCACGTAGGAAAAAAATACCCAACATCGTTAAAGGTCCCAATACCCTGGCAAACATTGTAATAATGCCGTGGACCCCCTGTGGACCCCCTGGGGGTCCATGGGCCCCACGTTAAGAATCCCTGATCCAAAGGAATGGAAGAAAACAAATGCAAAATAAGAAAGCACATAAAATGAACAAAAATCGCGCGAAAGAAAAGAGGACGAGAGTTGGGGGGGTACGGTAGCGCTTACCGGATATTGGCCTCGTCTCTTTCGGCCTGCAAGACGGTTTTCATCCGGCAACCGTCCTCCTGCAGCGACAACTTCCTCCTGAGGAGATCGAGATGAAGGTCCCTGCGCTCGAGCTGCTCCCGCAGAGTTCGCACTCTGCGCTGCAGTTGATAAACTACCGAAGTCTGACAAATTCAAGGAAAGATGGCGGCTTGACGATCGTAACAAACATTTTATGGACAAATGGCGCTAGGATGGCAACTGTGTCGGTCTACGTGCTCGAGGGTCCGGATCGTCGACGATCAAAGAGCGGTGCGAACGGGTCGCGACCACGCTCAGGTGCAACCCATATTGGCAATGCAAGGTGCCTACGCCAAGTACTCAAACGCGAGGATTTACGTGACTACTAAGTATTTTCTTGTCCTGTTTTTTTTTGCTTCTTTCGTTTGGGTTCCTACGGCTTACTTCTTTCGGACGAGGCGGCTCGTCGAAGGATCTCTCCCGTCGGATCCTCGGAAAGGTGGTGAAGTCGCGGTACACGAGCTGCTCGGAGCGATCATCGTTCGAGCGCAAATAAACGAGAGTGAAAAGGTCGTTTCGGCGGATACACAAAAAGGGAGGTTGGTCACTGGGAATGCAGCTAACTAGGGCTGGATCTAAGTTTTCGACGATTATGCCGATTCGCGTTTGGGTCCCGATCGTTAGAAGGCCCTCTCTCTATCTCTCGCTCCTTATCCGTCACTCTCACTCACCTTGTCGACAATCTTGTCGGTCTCGAGACGAGCCAACTGTTCCGCTCGCACGAGCAGTGCCTCGGTGCGAAGGTCGAGACCAACTTCCCGGGATATCTCGTCAAGCTGCATCGCCTTAGCCAGACGTTCCAGAAATATCGCCAACTACAGGATAAACAGGGGGCCAGGAAAGGGTGTCAAGCACCAGTGTTCGTTTGGGTTACCTAACGGGCGAGTCAGGAGGTTTGCAACTTAATGACTTTTGAAGAGTCCAGGAAAATAAGCTTAGCAATGTTCGTTTGGGTTTGGAGTCTGACGCGATGGAAGCCTCAATTCGAGTATGGTAGAGAAGCACCGATCTGACAATGCCGGTGGAAAGTCCGACCATAAACGAGGGAAGATGAGCACAGACTCACCGTCTCCCTGTCCCTTCGGAGGGCTTCCTTGGTGATCTCGGAATCCGTAAGCTCGGACTCGATCTTCCGTATCCTGGCTTCCAGGGTGGCTCTCTCCTCCTCCAGACATCGAATCCTGTTCGTGCCGGAGTCCACGAGTTCCGACTGACGGTTCGCCGACTCCGTTGTCGCCTCCAACTTCTCCCTCAGCGCTTGGACCTTCTGTCAATCGATGTTTGTTTTTTTCCTTCTTTTAATCGCTACGAATTTCTCGTCAGGCAGTTTTCTCATCGTGGACTCTGCGAATCTTCGCGCCCCCCTTTCTCAACGCCCAATATTGTACTCAACGAACCGTCGAGTGTTCCGCGTTTTCGGCGAGGATCTCACGGATCCGGTCCTTTATCGCATTCTCCTGGGACTCGACGAATCGATTGGGCTCGCTCAGGAGAATCGCCAGGGACTCGAGCAAGTGACGAAACTCGTTGCGTACACGGCGGGTCTTCTCGTCGCGATTCTTCAGGTCGTCTGGAACGAGATAAAACGTTTGGAGGCTCCCGAGACCGCGGCGAGGACGAGGAGGAGGGAAGGACGCACCTCGCAATTGGCACACGAGAGCTTCGTGGCTCGCGACGTTTTCGGCCGCGCTCGACGCACTTCTGTTCGCCGTCGACAACTTTTCCCTCAGCTCGTTAACTTCCCTCTCCGCCACTCTGTACTGCATCTCCAGGCACTCTTTGTCCTGCGTTTGCCAATGCACAGAAGACCCTCGCGGTTTAACTGAATTTTTCGCGCTTGAAAAGCAACTCCGACCAACAAATGAGCAACATGAGCCTTCCCACAATCCAAATCCAAGTATGAAGTCCAATGAGCACGGGCACCGACATTTTAAGGTCGTTGCTAAAACATCGTCGAAGGGCAGGCGGAGAAACGAAGTTCCTATGCTGATGCATTGTGTGACGTCACAAGTGTCAACTTATTGTAGCAAAATATTAAGGTAACGGTACCAATGCTCGGACGGGTCCCACTGTTTGAATATTTCACTATATTAGGTATACGATTGATAGATCCGAATTGATAGGTTCAATTGATAGAATATACAATTGATAGGTTCGAATATTTCACTATATTAGGTATATAATTGATAGGCAACGACAAGTGACGCTCGCGTTCTATTCAGCCTTCAATTATTAATTCATTACTGGAAAATTGTACGCTAATAACGAGTTTTAGTAGTAAAATTGACGAGTTATATTAACGAGTCCGCGTCAGTCATGTCATGAATGCGCTTTTCTAACCCAAAGACCTAAAGAGTTGCGATAATTTGTGATAGTAATAGTGGTCTATATTTTTTATCAATTTCTAGAGTAGACTTATGACGAATCGAAAGCGAGTCGAACCGACTTTTCGACGCCGCCGATACATTTCGGTTTGGATAAGGACTTATATAATAAATTCAGCGTTTCATTAATTGGGATATCTATCACACGCATGTACCACGGTCCAGTGTCATGTTCGATTACTGGTACGAGAGAACGTGGTCGCAGAGACCGAATCGCCGGACACCAAGCGTTGACAGTTCGTTTCGCTGCGTACCTCGCGACAAATTACTTATTACTAACTTAGTTTGTGATTTTGAAAAAAAGAAGTAAAAAAAGGCGAGTAAAAGAATTGGTAAGTACATGTGTCCCATATTTAAATATTATAATAGGTAACGTAACTAGTCGCGACGCAAACAAAGTTTGGGGTTATGTGGTTGGCTTTCCGCGAAGTTATACGGCATCGATGCTGTATTTTTCTTACTTATATATTCGAAATGTGTCCGGAGGGTTACTTCCATCACTAATATATCGAATTATTGCTTACGGGGGTCGAGTCACCACAAAATTATGATAATATATGGTCCGTATATGGATGAATAAAAAAAGAGTTCTCACGTACCTGTTCAATTTAAACCTTGTAACTATAAGAATCAATTTCTGCATGCCTGCAAACTAGGACCTCATAATGGTCGGTTATTCATTAGGGACGTGTCCGAAAATTTGGTCATGATAGTGTCCGAACATAGGCACGTAACACTTCCAGCTGTCCGAAGATTGGTACATTTGGTACTATTGAACATTTAAATGTATAAAAGTAAAAATATTTAACTTTCCGGCAGTTAATGCATGTGTTTTGAAAACGAACTTACGCGCTTGCCGTTAGATCCGGTCATTTTTTTTTAACCGGTCCATAAATAAATAATAAGTCCTACAATCTAAGGATGCCCTTAACGGTCCGATCATTGGTACCGTTACCTTACTGACGTGTAGGACTGAATATCGCGAAAATTTTCAAATGTACGCCAGATAATCGTATTCATTATTTACGCATGCGACTTTAACGTATTTGAAACTGACGCGCTAGATTGACGATTGGTTCTGCTTTTCCCTTAGTTCCGACGTTGCCACATTTTAATACATACTCCGCAACAAGTCTGAGTTTTTCGTAAACTGGTCGGATATTTTTCATACATTTTCATTAATTAGATCGATGACCTGTGTATTTTTTCGGTAATATTGTTATTCTTGGGTCAATTATGTCGAAAAAATGGCCGAAATTCGAACTTTGGAGTAAAAAGGCTCCAAAATTTTCGCTTTTTCATTATTTTTTCGGTATATCCTTCCCCTTAATATGTCAGTAAACGAGTGACACTTATTAAATCTTGTTCAGATCAACAGAAAAAGAGTGACAACTGCAGCACTTTTCGATGTCGCGGAAAACAGGCGTCCGAAGACCCTTAATAACGCCGCCATTTTGTTGGTTATACCAAAAAAAAATTTTTTTTTAAACTTGACAGTTATAATAAACTCATGTCCAAATTTGAAAATGATCAGATTTTTTTGTCCCGTCTAAAAAAATTCCCGAAAAATATCTATTTTTTACGCTCCTTAAGGGATTTCTCGCCTTAAAGACTAGATAACACGGTACAAAATCTAAATTCATTTGGTGTTTTTGCAATGGTCTGTGCAATTTACCGTATCTCCGTCGTTTGTTAATATTTCCCAATAAAAACGTTGTCAGATACTTGAAATGGTACCCTTTACTATGAAAAAAAAGGTAAAAACCTGCACCCATTTCCCAAAAAAGAACTCACGAAAACACGGTTTCCGTCCCGGCCCGAGGAGGCGGACCCTCTACTTTCCAGCATGTACTAAAATGCACATTTTTAACCCTTAGTAGTCACACTTAGCTAGAATCACGTTATAGTCATACTGGGTCCATGGGACCCAGGCGTTTCTAAATTGTTATAAATAATGAAATAATGCATTGAGCGATATGAAAAAAATTGTGAGGTATAATTTGAACCTCGTTTGATACAAGGATATTGGTTAGAAAGCAAAAATTAAATTTTAAATTTGCCAGAAAATTATGCAAAAAAAAATTCGTGAAAAATGATTTTTTTCTACCAAAATTGCTGTAACTCTTGAAATTATTGACAAAAAAAATGGTTATATAAACTGAAAACAATGTACATTGAAATAGACATAGCAGTTTCTGTGGACTTTACAAAAAGTATATTATATCATCCAACGCACTTTCGTAGCGTCCACTTTCAACAGCTGCCATGTTCCGACTAACGGTCCGATTCAAAATCTACCTTCTCGGTACTGAAGTTGAAGATCCAAACTATCGTTAGATGGCGCCACAAAACCCAATTTATCGATTTTGGTGAGCAGTATTCCAGGTCAAAAGGACCCAGTGTGACCATGAAGGGTTAAATGGGTTTAATGGTGCACATAAGCGTAGGAAGACGATGAATGAGAATGTTGGTAATTACGAAGAGTATGCGGATGAGGAGAATCCTTACCTGACGGAGACGATCGAGATCGGCCGATTGGCTGTCGAGCTGTCTCCGCAACTGGTCCCTCTCGCCGGTCACGCGATCCAACGCGTCCCGGCAACCTCGAGAATCGAGTTCTACGCTCGTACACTTGGTCCTGAGTCCGTTGACCTCCTGGACGAGTTCCTCGGCCTTGCGAATGACCGCTTCCGGGCTGTGGTAGGAAGTATCGCGGTACTCGGACTCGAGGGCGTGCGCCAATCGTCTCACCAACTCCTTTCGCAAGGTGAACGACGGGGATGAGCTTGGAGATGGGACTCCGTGGGGGATCAATTTATTGGAAAGGTGTGTGGTTACGTTGGATCCCAGTGGCTCCGGGGTAGCCACGACACGGGGGAGGACTTTGGTGTCGAAATGATTCTCGCTGGCAAGACGATGGAACGAGACAAACGGGAATGGGGAGAAAGGAGGAACCGACGAACCTGGAGTTCGAGTCGAGCTCGTTCCTTCGCGTCGATCTCCTCGGCGATGCAGTGCTCCAATTGGCGAATCTTCTTCTCGTACTCCCGATGCTTTTCCTCGTGATACTTCAAGTCTCGCTGTAGACCCTGCACCGTAACTTCGCTTCTACCCTGCGAGGCGTAAAAACTTCTCTCCCTCTCTTCGAGATCCTGAAAGAGAACCGCCTTGGTAACGTTTCCTACCGACGGCCCCTCAGCCGGAACCCAAGTCTACCAACTTGTATGCGCTTCTTCAGGCTTGCGATTACCGCGGTCTGCCTCACAGCCTGTTCTCGAAGCTGATCAGCCTCTAGCCGAAGCTCGGTCACCCTCTGTTCCCTGGACCTCATGTCGCTCTTCATCTCCCGTAGCTACGGGATTACATTCTCTTTAGATTGGGCGAGGTTCTTCTTGATTCGTCTTTGTTGGAGGTTCCATAGGCGACTCACCTCAGCCGTCAGGCGATCCCGCTTGTACTCCAGTGCGGCTAATTCGCTTCGCAGGCTGGTGGTCACGTCGTGCGTCATAGCATCCTCCTGATCGTAGCGGCACGCTTCTCCCTACATTCGTTTGATATGTCGTTTTCTTTCTACCCGAAAATTACGAGGTACTCGACTCAACGTGTACCGTTCGAAATGACTTTTCGTCTCCATTGAGCTGATATCGACCGAGGTGGAGAACTTGGTCATATTCCCTATGGCACGGTCGCTGAAGTTACCTATCGCCCTGAATAGTTTTCTCTCAGGAAGAAAAGTCTACGGGAGCCTGATAATACTTTGCAAAGTTACCCGAGAAGAAATTATCAAATCAGATCACATCTGATTATATCTGGATCTTGTATAATCGTGCAAGAAAAATGCCCATATCAGAGCATATATGGTTAGATTTGACGATATCCGACCATATGATGTCAGACCTGACAATATAAAATCTGCCTACAATATGCGAAATTGATCGGTTTCGAAGCGTAATTGGTCATATCAGAACGGATATACCCATATCAGGGTGAACATGCTCATATTAATAGCAGATATGAATATATGTGGTATGTCATATGTCTATCTCCTTGCCGTAAACTTACGATATTTAACGTCGACGTACATATGGTTTCCTATTTGCGAACTGATGATATTTTAGAAGTACTTTACAGTGTTATACACGGATAAATGAGAGTTCTCAAATAGGCCAATGGCGTGTGACTATGTGTGCGTATGCGCGCATCTGTGTATGTGTTAATAAGACACACAATCATAATAACACTTTCATATATAGATATGCATTGATTTATATTTGATTAGGTCCGATCACACATGGGCAAGCATGTTCAGTGATGATCATATAGAGCGTACATGAATTCGAGTATAATTCCATATCTGGGCAGATACAATCGTACATGGGCAAATATTTTCAGACCTGATCATGTAAGAGTTGGGTTTGGTTGCGTATTCATCCATACCTGGTTGGATATGTCCATGCATGCGCGCATATATTCAAGTCTGATCATGTGCGAGCTCGTATGTAGTCGTGAATTGTACTATATCTGGTTAGACATGACCACACATGGGCAGACATGTTCAGCTATAAATTCATATCTGCACATATTTACTTATGCGCGATCATGTCTGACCAGATATAGAGCTACCCCTAAGCGCATAAAAATACATGTATGTTCATCTTTGACTATGCATGATCAGATCAGATTCATTTATGTTGCAGATAAACACCTACATGAGCATATCTGCTCAGATATGACCATTTTTCCCCGGGTACTGAGAAATCGTAGTGTCCACTTGCAAATTTGCAACAAATGCCGAGAAACTCGAGAGCACGCGACGATTCGACGGATTTGGAAAATTTTAAGACAAAAGTCTCAAGTCGACGGTTCGGGCATAAAACGATTCTGCACCAACTGATGAGCTTTCGGGAAAAGGAATGCCCGACGTTTTCCAACCAAACAGTTGTTAAGTAACTCCATTCGAACGTTATTCCTCCTTTGTGATCAGTTACATAGATATAGTGCATCGGCTCATTCAACACCAGTGTCGCTCATGTCCACGTTCACGAACACGGTTCAAAATACGGAGCTTGAAGACTCCATGCTTCCTCACGCTCAATGAAAACAAAAATAAATATAATCCGATCCCGATCGTTCGTATTTCGCATGCCTCCTAACACCTTTATAAGTTTTCCAACGAAACCGTCAGCCCGACCGCCGACCTTCCGGAGATCGAGGGAATGGCGCTAGATTACTAACGTCCTTGGAGTGGATCAGTGCGAAACTCCGAATATCGGAATTTAGCACAAGGAGCTCATTCCACCGTGCCATGCACGGGTGATTACTCCCCCACTATGGCCGAAAAATGACGGAGCAATACATAGGTTCGATCGATTTCGTTTCCGTGATTAAAATGGAGACAGTATCGTCGGAAGACGACTAAAAGTCGTTGTTTTGCTTTTAAGGGGCGCTGATCGTTTCTTCTCCTCTCTCGTGTTGTTCGAGAACGCGTGCATGCGGTACCACGTGGTAAAAGAGAAGCGGCGAGGGGAAATCGATTTTTCCCCAACGCTATGGCAACGAGAATGGCGCGCCCCCTTTCTCGCGGCCCGAGCCCCCGCGGTCGATTTATCGCGGATACCGATTACGCGAACCATAGGCGACCAAGCTCCCTTCCCCTGTCGTGCTACTGTGCCGGTGCGAGAGTACAATAGCGTGCGTGCTGCGATGCTTTGCCAGCTTCGATCAGGGATATGTAAAGGTACTCTTTGCAGTACTGTCGTTCTAAGCTGATACTTTACGAGCAGCGAGAAGCAGCAGCATTCTGGCAACTTGCTAGCAAGTTACTTTTACTGCTCGTGTCACTTGTACACGGAGAAAACTGGGGCCTCGAAGTTTAGAATTAATACTATGCTTTTAAAAAAAATATCATTAAGTATCGAAAAGTACACTGAAAAAAAAAAATTAGTTCATCCATCCAAAATTCAGTTGGTTTAACAAAATGTTCAACTTGATTTTTGATTGGCATAACAAAACAGTATACTTGATGGTAAAACAGTATAGTGATGTGAACTGTAGCTTATTTAGCATGTCTAAGCAACTGTTGAAACAACAAAATTTCGAGACAACAAAATGCATTTTACGCATTCAACGATTTCTTTTTCCCAGTGTATTGAATGGAAGATAAAAATTGTAATTATGGTATGGTAATAAGAAATTTAAATTTTAACCTACGATATGGCACGTAAACCGATACAAATAATACATTTTATTCGGCATATTGTGGTTTTGTGTAGTATTCAAAAAATATTTTGCCCACGTGATTGGAACAATTAGTTTCCAGTATTCTACAAAAAGGACGGTATAAAGAGTCACATTTTACTAATAACTTCGTAATATTTTTCTCTATGCGCCGAAGATGTATGCTATGCGTATAGTGAAATCTGTACATACACGGAGATTCATGCTATACGTATAGTAAAATCCATAGGCACGCATTATTTTTACTATACAGCATATGGGACTCGCGCCTATGCGAGAATAGTTTCAAATGTAATATGCACGCATCATTTTTACCATACGGTGTGAGAATCATTTTTACACTTCTATAACAAGTCTTAGAATTCCGAACTGGCAGTAAACTGCTATACTTTTCTAGCACTGAATATTACAATTTTGGCAACCAGTGTTAGAATTTGAGGCCGTATTTTTCTCCGTGTAGGCTGACACTCCATAGCAGACACACCCACCAGCTGGTAGGGTGCTGAAGTCCTGCTGGATTTTACTGCTCAAATAACAGCAGCATTTCCGTAACTCAATAGCATCGGTTTGGTGATTCAACATGCTACTGGTCATATGCCGGAAAGTTGCTAAGATTGTACGGCTACCTACTACCCGTGCAATGTAATGCTTAGGCTACAATTCCACGGACATCGAAAATGAGCGGAACTCTGGTGACTTATCAACATCCGTTTCGTGACTTAACATGCTGTAACGCCAAAGACAGCTGGTAAGGGGCTAAAACCCTTACTGCCAATGTCCCCCAAAGACTGGCATTCCATAGCAGCCAACGGCGGTTCATAACATTCTGATTGCTTCTACTGCCCATGAAACGTCATCCTTCGGATAGAACTTCACGAGCAGTGAAGATCAGCAGCATTCTAGTAACGTGCTAGCTTTGGTTCGGTCATTTAACATGCTGTAGCGCCAGCAACAGCTGATAAGGAACTAAAATCACCATGGTCGATTAACATTTTGCAATTGGACGTGGCGAAAGATTTCACCAGAGTTCGCTTCGCTGCTGCGAAATTCCACCGTACGTTTTTCCGACTATTTTCGAGCATGTTCCTACTTTTTATAAGCGTGAAATATGTCTTGTGAAGACAGGGTCAGTGGGCGACTCTAGCGTTCTCCCGTGTCAAGCTGCGTTGACACGGCCCGGACGGCTTAGCAACGCGACGAAACGTCAACTGCCTGTATCGGCAGAGGTTTGCCAGTTTCTCTGTGCCCTCGTGCAAACACGATACAGTGGTGCGTCGGGAAACGAGTAGCTGTGGACAGCACTCTGGGTGGATCTCTAAGAAGCTACAAATAGTGGATTGGCGGAGTTTAAGCAAAAGGTATGGGATTGTAAGAATATCGAGATAAAGAAATACTTAACAGCGAAGATTACGAGTGCGGTGCATCACGGCTCAAGTTTTATTTGTTTCGGAGAACCTGTCGGGGCGAGGAGATACGAAGAGTTTGAAAAATCTCGAGATCCTCCGCTGCGTCGCCGCGCGCGTCTGGCGGTTCTTCCGGTTCCGCCATATTGTCCCTTTTCGCTTATAGTATACTTGACACTTGTCCCCGCTATTCCTGAACGCAACCGCGGGCTCTGCGCTCGCTCGAGAGAACGCTCGGTGTACTCCTATTTTTAGGGCGGACGAATAAAAAAGTCTATTGCGCGCTGCCGGAGGTTGTCACGAGCACCCAAGCTGCGCGATGCGGTTGCGCGCTCGAGGGGCGAGCTTTCCTCGGTACACTCACCCGGCTAAGAGGGTGGGGGGGGGGGGGGGGGGGGGTTCTGCGACCTTCAGCCCTTCCGACGGTAAGAGGGCCGTCGGAACACCGAGGGATCGTCGAAATCCACATCGATCTGACTAAATTATGATGCGCTCGCCACCCCTCTCGAATCGGTTGCTAAGCTAGCTGGGCTATATTTTGTACGACTTGCTTCGATCGTCTTCGGCTAACCTCGACTATTTATTCGTTACATCATGAGGTTTTGATACTTTCGCGTCTCCAATTTGGGCAGCGGATACCTGGCAGCTTTATTGATTTCAGTGCCCCCTCGCCTAGCATGGGGATAACCAAAAGCTCCGAAATACCAAATTTCGTCAACATAACCTCAAAAACAATTGACTATGCGTTTTCGGAAGCACACGAGCACAATTCTGGACCGGGTGCTCGTGAGATCAATATTTGTCAATCTGATGACGATGGGCGGGACATTTGATGGCGATTTTATCCATGCAGAATTTCCAGTGCGCGCATTTATACAGGGTGACACATTTGAAGATTTGAACGCCATCTCAAAGAGTACAAGGGGCCATGAAAAGTGTTTGAAATAAAAGTTACTCGGCCTTGAGACCTGCCAAGATCACCATCGGAATTTTCAATAAGGAGATACTTATTTATATTGAATATTCTTATACACGGAGAAAACAGGGGCCTCAGAGTTAAGAATTAATAATATGCTTCTAAAAAAAAATATTAAATATCTAAAAGTATTGAATGGAAGATAAAAATTGTAATTATGGTATAGTAATAATGAAGATAAAGAGGTATAAAGAGTCACATTTTGCTAATCAACTTCGTAATATTTTTCGCTACACGCCGAAGATTAATGCTATGCGTATAGTACACGCTATGCTATACATACACGAAGTACAATGCTATGCTATACATACACGAAGATTCATGCTATACGTATAGTAAAATCTGTATGAAAATATAGCGTGTAATAAAGGTTGGTATTTTACAAAGCACGCATTATTTCAAATGTAATGTGCACGCATCATTTATACTATACGGTGTGAGAATCATTTTTATACTTCTATAACAAGTCGTAGAATTTCCGAACTAGCAGTAAACTGCTATATTTTCTAGCACTGAATATTAGAATTCTGGCAACGAGTGCTATAATTTGAGGCGGTATTTTTCTCCGTGTAGCTTAACTTGAAGACTATTCGAAGCAATCTTTTCATGTATTTTCGTCGAAATTTAGAAATGTTTTTTTTTTTTTCGTTATCACACTATATGTTGCAATTCTGAGATTATCAGGAGGGTTTTTAAAACACTATGAGTGTTTTCACATCGAGGACGCTTTTAGCTATGAGACTTGTAAATGATAATACCAAAGTGCACCAGATGGAAGGCTTTTAACCGAAAAAAGACTCGATCAAAAGAGAATTAGTGTTTTGTACGAAAAAGGTGGATCCTCATTGACAATGTTGAGTGACCTTTCCGTGACCTTGAAAGTAGCACTCAAGGTCATTCAGCATCCCAGGTAATTTTGCTCGTTAAAACCAGATAACTTTCAATTTTTTTTTCATGATTTTTTACTAGGTTGCGACTCTTTAGGTGTGCGACCCTGTATGTCGTGTACGAATTTCCGACCCCAATTTCTTGGTGCACGAATATCGCACGAATCAGAAATTCGCAACAAAAATTCTCAAATACCATTGTACGAATTAGCTCATAATTCGCGAAAAAACATTCTCACGTACAACGCCGAACGAAAAAACGCCAAAAATTCTCACGAGCAAATTTGTAACCTAATTTTTCCATGTGCAAATATCCAGCCCACTTTTCGTATTTACGATGTTGAAAAGTTCGCAAAATAAATCACTCGCTCGTAGACGTCAATTTTTTTTTAAATTAGTTTTATTGTTACGGCTGAAAGTTTCTACAAGAGTCTAGATCATCGGTGCGTCGAAGCTTACTGCGCTTTGGGTGGAAAGGCGCGTCTGTAGAAGAAAGAATACATCATGACCATGCCGACACCAATGAGTGCGCAGGTACCGCCGAAGAGTATTTTGTCCACCTTGCCTCTGAGAAGATAAACAGGCGCGTCAAGGTCTTTCTGTAAATAAAACACGGAGCTTAGTTACAAGTGACGGCGATCGGAGCTGGCAAATCTCAGTTGAAGGATTACCTGATACGCAGCCATGGTATCGAGCATTTTTTTACTGAGCGCACCCTCGCGGCTGTACTGTCTGGTGTTCGACGTGCCCGCGAACGTCGTTTTTATCGAGTCGTAGATCATTTTCGGCGGTTCGGCGCTTTGCAGCGGACTAGGTGACTGTACCGTTGAAAATAATTCCCAGACGTTTCATTGCCAGCTTAATTTGACGGCCGGTAGCGCAAGCGGGAAAGGATCAGGGTTCACCTCGCGGATAGAGGTAAGGTTGCTCTTCGCTCGTTTGCGAGGCTCGCCGTCGGGGTGAAAACTCGCCAATCGAGGTTAAGTCGTTCTTGATTTCGAGCATTGTAGCGAAAGCGAGAACTTCGACGTTACGTCAGAAGCGAAAAAAGTATCGGGAATAGTCCCACATTGAGGTTAGGTCACTTTTTCTCTCGTTTGCGAGCCCCGAACGACGCGGGCGCGAACAAAAAAATGAAAACTCGTGGATCGAGGTTAAGTAACATTCCCGACTGCGAGAATCGTCGCGAGAATCTCTAGGTTATGTCAGGAGCGGTATAGTGATCGGGGACACTCCCACTTTGAGGTTAGGTCACTCTATTGCTCGATTACGTGTGTAAGGATCGTTGCGCAAGCAAAGAAATATCGGGAACCTTCTGAGATTGAGGTTATGTTTTTTTTTCACCATTACGCACGAAATAAAACCTTTTTTTCGAACATTGAAGGCTCGAAGTATTCGGGTGAATCACCGCTAGGGAAATTCAGTCTCGTAAGGTAAAAAACAAATGACGGTCAGAGGCAAGGATTTTTAAGATCGGCTCGGGGGGGAGCGTTCGAAAACACAAAATGGCGAGCTCGGAGCAGCGACAGTGAAAAATGGCAAAGCGAAGCACAAATAACGAGGAAATGATGTAGGCGGAATATTGTGCGAACTTACGATCGGATAGAGGGGTTGAAAATGTTTGGATTCCCGAAGACGTCCGGTGAAATGGTTGAACTGGTAAGATGGCATCGTTCACTGCTTGCGCAACCTGCACCTGATGACGTCACGGAGTCGCGAACGTACTGAACACAGTAGTGTCTCGGCTTAGTGAAGTTATCTGCGAGTCGACGCGTGTGCTCGGTCGGTACGGACCAACTCGAGGATTTTTCCTGGCAGGAATTACGTCTCCCTGGGCACTCAATATTTAAAACATCTATGCATAATATGTCATGTATACTATGCACGTACTATGTCATGTATACTATGCACGTACAATGTCATGTATATTATGCATATACTAAGTCATGTACATTATGCATATACTATGTCATGTATATTCATAATTGTGTAACTTTTCAGTGAATTATATCCCTTTTTTTGCAATAAGACTCTGGATATAAGGCAAATGAATTATATGCCGCAATTTTCATTTTTTGATGTTAGCGAACAATGCAATCGAATTACCGTACGCTTAGTGCGAATTATTTCACCGTCCAGTGAATAAATATACGAGTAAACTAACTTTATAGTATAAAAATGCCCGAAACCAGTAGATTTTTCGGGACAAGGTGTAAAAAATCACTAGTCGTGGCACAAAAAAGACGTCACCAAAGTTACACAAACGCAAATAATTATTTGGTTCGCCAGTTCGGAAACATTTCAGGTGAAAAAAAACTCGGTCGAGGCTCGATCGGTAAGGTAGACATCGCGGATGGCTCTAATGGCTGATTGAAAAATTCGGCGTACGTAAAAAATTCCCTATTAACATTCCAAATGGACAAATCACGCATTTGCTAACACAACATTTAAATGAATAGTGGAACGATCCCAGAAATATGAATATGCAGAATCACTAGCCCTACAATGAAAACGAATTCATAAACAGTCTGGAAACGTTGGCTGGCCAATGAACGACTCTCTTACGTGGTTCGATCGGTAAAACAGATCACCGTCGTGCTCAGTTCTAGAAGCTTCGTCCAACGAAATTCGGCGTAGTCCGGAAATTCCCTAGGAAGTGTCCAATTGGACATACCTAGCATCGGCCAACGCGATACTAAAGAAAGCCCGAAAATAATCCCTAGGAGAGCGATATCTCGAATTTGGCGCTTGCGCCGGACGTGCGCCCGCGCGTACCCTAGGGTTTTTTCAGGCTGCGGATCATTTCTCCACGGTGACAAGCGGTTTCTGCAGAGAGACGCTTTGCGTTCTTACCGCGGTTTTGGCGTATCACGACTCTCCGGCGATATTCCAGCCCGTGGGAGGTTTTCCTGTCGGGACAGCCTGGGACAGTCTGGGACAGTGGGACTTTTTTCCGCTTGATGCGAAGGATCGTGCGATCACCGCACCATGACGATCACAAACAAGGTACGCACGCACGTTTCCCCAAATTTTATTGAAATTTCGGTTTTCGTCTTTGTTTTTCGAGAAAAATCATCATCCGAGAATTGTTTGCGTTTCATTTATTTATTTCTTAACTCAGATGGAAATTGACGAGAAGGCGGCTAAGGGCGAAGGCTTCAAGCCCTACTACATCACTAAGATCGAGGAACTGCAGCTGATCGTAGCGGAAAAGAGCCAGAACCTGCGGCGCCTTCAGGCCCAGCGCAACGAGCTCAATGCCAAAGGTGCGTTAACCCCATAATTAAAGGTTGGCTCCAGTTCAGGCGTCTCTAGCTCTCCGGTGGAATTTTAGCCCCGGGAGGATTTTGCTGAAAGCTGCACAGAGTTGATCGAAAATCTTAAGGAAGTTCGTCTGATGATCGAATTAACAAACAGATATTCCATATAATGTAATAATAATAATTATTATTAATAAATTGAAATTAGATTATTGATTGAGTGAATGAATTTAGAAAGTGAAAACTGCCAGGTACGCTTTGTCCATAATGTTTCAAGTTTTTTTTTTCGAAAATTACATCAGAGCTCGCTACGCTACCAAGGTATCTTGGAAATAAAGATTACTGCCATTAGTTTTATGATTATAATCTTAACCATACATAATAATGCAACTCACATGAGGAATATTTAAACCGGTATTAATTAATATGAAAATTAATTAATTGGATTGATTAATCGATATTACGTAATTGACCCATTAAAATAAATCACTTGAAGCAGATTACTCGATACGATAACTAATTATAGCATTTAGTTAGTTCGCATTATGATATAATAATTATTACCTATAATGCAATAATAATCATCATTATTAATAAATTAAAATTAATTAGATAAGTTCATTGATTGAATAAATTTAGAAAGTGAAAACTGTCTGGTACGCTTTGTTCACAATGTTTCAAGTTTTTGTTCGAAAGTTACGTTAGAGCTCGCTATACGAGGAATGAAGACTGAGGGCTCCCGTGTGTTTTATTTTTCCCGTCTGACAGTTCGAATGCTGCGCGAGGAGCTTCAGCTTCTGCAGGAGCAAGGTTCGTACGTGGGCGAAGTGGTCAAGCCGATGGACAAGAAGAAGGTATTGGTGAAGGTGCATCCGGAGGGGAAATTCGTCGTCGACATCGACAAGAACATTGATATAAACGACGTGACGCCGAACTCGAGGGTAGCTCTGAGAAACGAGAGTTACACGTTGCACAAAATATTGCCGAACAAAGTCGATCCGCTGGTGTCACTGATGATGGTGGAAAAAGTGCCGGACTCGACGTACGAGATGGTCGGCGGTTTGGACAAGCAAATCAAGGAGATCAAAGAGGTGATCGAATTGCCGGTCAAGCATCCCGAGCTCTTCGATGCCCTTGGGATCGCTCAGCCCAAGGGCGTTTTGCTCTACGGGCCACCAGGTATACGTCCTTTTTTCCTTCCCAAACAAGACCAAACGAATCATCCCTCGTTTCGCAATAATACCAACACCCGAGACTTCCGGTTTCGTCCACAGGTACCGGCAAGACCCTGCTCGCTCGGGCAGTCGCCCATCACACCGAGTGCACCTTCATACGGGTATCCGGCTCCGAGCTCGTTCAAAAATTCATCGGCGAGGGCTCGCGCATGGTGCGCGAATTGTTCGTTATGGCGAGGGAACACGCGCCCTCGATAATATTCATGGACGAGATCGACTCTATAGGCAGCTCGCGCATCGAGTCCGGATCGGGTGGCGACAGCGAGGTAACCCTTTCGTTTTTCTTGCCTTCTTTTTTTACGCCCGAATTCGGCGATACGGTGCACATCGATGTATACACGATCGATCAACAACTATCAGCAGCTTGGATATCTTCGAAACTATAAGGTTCACAGCGATAGTTGCTGAAATGAAATTGCACACTACGAAAGAAAGTGCAAACTGCGGAAGTTCATTGCCGGAGCAATAAAATCTATTGCCATAAAATAATACCATAAAAATAATTATTATAATAATGAAATAATACTGGAAAAAATGACAAGGATATAATAACAATGTTATGTGTGTGTTATGTATGTTATTACTATGTTTTACAATGTGATCCGATCACATACAATAATAATGATAATAATGACAATGATAAAATCCAAATAAATTCAGGTCCAAAGAACAATGCTGGAGTTGTTGAACCAACTGGACGGCTTCGAGGCCACGAAGAACATCAAGGTAATAATGGCGACGAACCGAATCGACATACTCGACCCTGCCCTCCTCCGGCCAGGTCGCATCGACCGGAAGATCGAGTTCCCGCCGCCCAATGAGGAGGCGCGACTCGACATTCTCAAAATTCACTCGAGGAAGATGAATCTGACGAGGGGTATAAATCTTAGGAAAATTGCGGAACTGATGCCGGGCGCATCAGGGGCCGAGGTCAAGGTCGGTGTTTCCCTTTTTCTCACTTTTCATCGTTTTTCGTTCTTCTCCCCCCTCCCCTTTCGACAACTGTTTTGTTCTATTTCAACGTCCAGGGTGTCTGCACCGAGGCAGGGATGTACGCGCTGCGGGAGCGCCGCGTCCACGTGACACAGGAAGACTTCGAGATGGCGGTTGCCAAAGTCATGCAAAAGGATTCGGAGAAGAACATGTCGATCAAGAAATTGTGGAAGTAAATCGTGTTCCCTCAAGGGCGCGCAGTGTCGCGTATGCGTTTATGTTTTGTTGTTTTTTTTTTCATCGTGCGGTCACGCTTGTCACCGAATCTTTGGTACCGGAAATGCGCCGGAAGCCAGCCCTCACGCTGATACGGTGAGCCACACGGTACACACACATATATATATCCATCAATGTTTCCCGTGGATCGATATAAATAAATATTCTGGTAAAATACGTGAAGAAAAGTGACTCGCTGCTTTTATCATTATTATTGACATTCTCTCGCGACTCTCAATGGAAGATTATTCCAGTTATAAGAAAAAAATCACTTTATTTCGCAAATTCATCCGGTACAAAAATACAAAGATATACAATTGAAAACGCGTGAAAATCGCTCGCAATTTGTGCCCGAGTAAGTGGACAAATTTCGGGACAGACGCGCCTTCGTGGATTTCCGGTTCTTCATCCGGCGAGACGTTTTTTTCCTCCGCCGGAGGACGAGAAAAAAGTACCAGCTTCTTTCCCAATAATTTCACCGACTTGAGGATATTCGTAGAAAGTTCGAGACAGCGAGTTGTGTAACGGCGTTACGGATGGAAAAAGAGCGCGGTGCATCGCTCGTAGGCTTGAAACCGTTTTTGAAACCGTTGCGTGGTAATTCGAAATCGAAGGAGTATTATTAATATATTGCCGTATTTCTCTTTTTTTTTCGATTTAAACATATCGCCGTTCAACCAATATTATGTATTATATATGATATATCACATTTTGTATATCGTATATTCATTATACTATATTATGTATGGCATCATACATGGTGATGTACAATAACACACTGTATGATATATATACTCCACTATATTATCTTGTGCATTATCATATACTACATTGACACATTTTAAGCAATATTGACATACGATAATAACATAAATAAATGAAAATGCATAAATATTGTAATATTAATATATCAATATTGCATCTCACTAGATAAAATGGTATATGATAATACACGATATAAAATATTAGGTACATAAAATGTATAGTATGTTATAAAATATAAAATAATGTGACAATATTTCATGGATTTGCACAATACTATATATTCGTACTATATTCTTTTATACGTGTATATCGCAATATATTATGATATATGATACAATGTATCACAACATAAATGTACTGATATATAACAATATAGTGCAAATATATATTATATAGTCTCCAAAATAACAATATTATTTCATATTTCACCATATGATTTATATATATTCTATCATATATCATATACTGTTAAATATAATTTTGTCCATCATCAATATATGATAATATATGATATAACATAGTGTATCATATACATACAATTTGGAATATATGCAAATATTAGGTATACACAGCGACATGTTTTTTGTTCGATCAACGCAACGGCAATGAAGAGGAACGAGGATGAGAAAAGGACAGTTTCGTGCGTGTTTATTTTCTTCTCGACCATGCCGGGCTGTGAGGTTCAGTCAAGGGTTTCGACGATTTCGCGATAACGGGTGGTTTGAACCGCGGCATCGGTTTCGCTCTGATCTCCATCGTACGTCTCAATTGTCGTAACTCGCGATTACGAAATTCTTGTTGTTCCCTCTCGGCCGCGAGTCGAAGCGCTTTCGGCTCGTTTTCCTTCTGGCGTATGCTACCATCGGAGGTGTGACGAGGGTCGAGCCTGCACGCCGAGTCGCCGGGTAGGCCCAGTTTGTGGTCGCTGCAAGGAACCTGGACGCGAGTCCCGGTCGACGGAGCTGCCTCGGGCTTGGCGACGAGCTCCCGGCGCGATCTCATCGCCGAGGACAACACGCCCCGGGTCGACGAAGTATTACGAGCTTTCGGTAAACCTAAGCGAGAGCCATCTAGCGGTTTTCCACGATTTGCCGAGGGAGAAATGGAAATGGCGGCTTTTTTCGCCCCTCGCGACCCTGCCTCGTTCTTGCTGTTGTTGGATCCCTTCGCCGATATCGAACAGGAAGGTGAGCGGGTGGAAGCATTCGGAAGCTTGCCGAGACGACGCACTACCGTGGTTCTCGGGTACGTCCGGTAGCGGCTCGGCGTGGTTGTATGGAACTTCCGGATTGCCTCGGCCATGCTTACGAATTGCCCCGAACGCCTGCGACACTTGGAGCTCCGACGTCGAGCTCGATCGCGGGCCGGAAGGCGTTCACGCTTCGCCGTGTCGATGTCTTCCGCAACTTCCGGTCCTTTTTCGTCCGCCGGCATCTTTGACTTCTTCACCGTCGTGGCGCAGCTCCATTTCTTCGTAGCTGCCCTGATCTCTTCTTCTCTCGACGTCTCTACCGCCGAAGCGACGCGGCCATTTTGTACTCCCAGATTCTCACGGCGATCGTTTCTCTCGCTACCTCTCTCGAACGGAACACCAGGCTCCTGGCAGCCCAAAATTTTCAACGCATCCTTCGCTCCATCTTCGTCCGCCGGCATCTTCGACTTCTTCACCGTCGTGGCGCAGCTCCATTTCTTCGTAGCTGCCTTAATCTCTTCTTCTCTCGACGTCTCCACCGCCGAAGAAACGCGGCTAATTTGATTATCGCAGCGGTCATTTCTCTCGAGCGAAGATGACTTTTCCTCCGACGGGCTTGCGCTTCCCCTTTTCCTCTGCTCGGAGCAAAGACGCAGATTCTTCATGGCGCTCGACAGAGTACGGCTCGGGTTGTCACAGTCCAGATACAACTCGTCGACCTCCGTTACCAAGGTGGCTGGAATCCGTTCGACGGAGGACACCGAAGACACGCTGAGAACGCACGACCTGTACTCGCGTCTGCCGCTCTCATGGAAGTCGAACGTACGTACGCCAGCCGGCGAGCAGTCGGCGACGCTTTCTTCGAAATTTTCGTGCGGAAGCTTCAGGAACTTTTTCTCCTGAGGACTCTCACGGAGGTCCTGCAGGAGGTTCCGCCTGACGCGCGTGATCATTTCGTTGTGTCCCGACATTATTCGCTAGGCGGGCCGCGGCGTGACTGCAAAGGAGAGAAAATATTACGGCCGGTTAAGCGAAGATTAACTTCCCTCGAGGCTCATAGAATTGCGGAAATATCGTTCACGAATTTATTTCGTATTCTTTGTTTTCTTTGACTCCGTTTTTTCCGTCTTGATGTTTATCACGAACCACGACGAGAACTACTTCGCAATGAGGTTCGATTTACCGTTGTAGTTTGCGCGACCCGTCAGTCGCTGCGATGAGAAGCGAAAATAAACGTCCCTCGCAGTGCTAAAAAAACCCGGGACTCCCACGTAAAGTACTTTTTTAACGGGCAACGATTGGTTATCGTTTCCCGGCGAACGGAGAATGGCGGAGGGCGGACAAATTTTGATTCCGAAGCAATGAGGCGTGCGGATTTTCGGTCCCGCCATCTCGGTCGGTGGATTACCGACGGAGCGCAAAGAGTACGCGTTTCCTGTCGCTGGTCGTCCAGGCAGCATAATTGTCCAATTGACGTCGATAAGTTGCCGTTGTCAGGTTACGTTTAAGACATGACCGTGAGGTAACTAGTCGACATCTTTCAAATGTCATCCTGTATAATGCTGCCGTAAAGTTATATGTTTTATATCTTTCGGCGATGAAAACGGATGTCTCAAAGGTATCCCAAAATATTATCCAATTGGTAGCTTTTTTAAGTTAGGAAGATTGGAAAGAATTCCCATAACGACACTACCGTTTTTATAGTATTCAATTATATTTCACTTATAATGAATTAATTGATGTGTTATTTATAATGAAAGCTCACTTCGAAATCGACGTAACAATAACTTATCACTTTCTTTATTATAAAAATTAACTCATCAACAGTCTTGAATATTGAACTATGTTAAATATTCTAGGCTATTAATAGGTTAATTTTTATAAAAAAAATGGATAGGATATTATATATATATCGCCAATAAATAGATATCTTTTGGATAGTACCCTTCGATGCCGTTTAGATGTCGTTTTGTCAACCTACTTCGCATGCCTATCGGACGACTTTCAGATGGCAGTGGTATCTTGGCATTTTCGTGCCTTTAAGAGGATATCTTCTGGATACATCGATTGGGTGACTTTATGCTTACTTATCGACAGCGAATAAGAGTTAACCTTTTGTTGACACATTGTTAACCGTTAGAAGTTGCCGTATAGTTAACTATCGGACACGAATAAGTTATATACCAAGAGGACATAAGTGATACGTTGTGTAATACATAACGGTGTCTTTTTTTACAACCGAAAAGTTATCCGTATGCGTTTCGCATATCTTTCGGATGCCATATGGATAACATTTTGCTACGTGGGCCATTATACGGATTAAAAAAATTGGCGGATATCCGGGTATCGGGATTGCAAGCCCTCGTCACGTCGTCAAACAACATCCGCCGCAACCCGTTTAGAAGACCGTGCCATATTCTTTCATATTTGAGATTAGAAATAAAAAATACCACGTAACAAAAGAAGTAATAAAACATACCTTAAATTAAAAAAGTGGAGAAATCTGTCCTTTTAAACAAAAATCATGAAAATCCGCAATTCTTTTCTCGCCTAAAGGTGTTTCCCCCTTGAACTCCTAAGATAAAATACCGAATCGGTAAAATAACCGATTGGTAAAATAACCGCTGGTAAAACGACCAGCTGGTGAAACAACCGATTGAGCGAGCGATCATAAACAACGGCGTGGTTGTTTCGCGTTAATAAAACGTAAGGCGATTTCTCCTTCGCGCCGTAAGCACCGAACTTTCTCGCGAACAAAGACGAAATGACGCTACTATCGTCGCGCTAAAATGGAGAGTTGACGAGACGCAAGAGCAGCCTTTCACGATCATCGCCAGCCAGTATTATTGTTTTTTTTAATAAGTGCTCGTTACCGCGAGTCAGTGATGGCGAACGTGTACAGCATTGTCGAGTATTACGGGCACGAGAGTCTCAGACAGTGCGGCTATTGCAATCAATCTGACACCAATTGCAGTCATGGTAATTTACGTATGACCCTGTGATAAAAATGACCAAAAAGTTAATTAAAAAAGGGTAAAAATCACAAATCATTATCGTTGAAATAGCAAGCAACATGAAATTACTTTTTAAAAAAGGATAATAATAAGGGTAATTACGTAAAGTGGCGAAAATGAATAACAAGTAACTCAAGTTCGGGAAATAAATAATGATCCTTATAAATAATAACAGCGATAACCACATAGCATAATAAAAATAAGTAACAAAAAATTAGCTCAGATATCGAAAGTAAACAAATCGAGAAACTCGTTTCTAACCTCATTTCGACACTGGCTTCTTTTCGCCAGGTATGTGGGCTCACTATCTCACGGTACAGGATTATCAGGATCTGATCGACAGGGGATGGCGCCGGAGCGGATGTTACTGTTACAAACCGACGTTGGATAAAACCTGTTGTCCGATGTATACGATAAGGTTAGAAAAAAAAAACCAACTCCATTGCCGCCATTTTGGTACTCGGATAATGAATATTATTAATATTACTATTAATTATTACGACATATATTTAGCTGTGCAGCTGAGGGAAAAAAAACGTTAATTGACGTAATTGACGTTAACCTTAATTGACCTTAATTGGCGTTAACGTTAATTGACCTTAACTGACGTTAACGTTAATTGACCTTAACTGACGTTAAAAACGTTAACTGAGTGAATGATAATCGTAACTGCAGTTATCGAAATCGATATCGAGGTTGATATTACGCAAGCGAGGTTTAAAAAATGAAGAAAGTTTAATGAAATCTCAGTTTCATTCGAAAAGATCCGTCCGATGGCACTGCGACGAGGTGCACGAGACAAAGTTCTTGCTTTACGTACAAGGAAGAAAGTTTTCCAAGATTTGTCTAGACACCAATCGACATTCCGATCCGAAGGACCTGCCGGCGAAATTAAACGCGCATAATTTGAAAACTGTAGAAAACGCGAGACAGCGACGGACGAAACCGACGGACGAGAACTCGTAAAGACTCATCGAAGCGTTGTCGTTGAGCCTCTTCGTCCTTGTTTCGCAGATGCGAGGCGCTGGACTTCAAGCTGACCAAGTCGCAAAAGAAGATCCTCAGGCGAATGGCCAAGTACCTGAGGAACGAGACGAACGCGGAGACTGAGGGCGTCTCGAAGCCCGGGACGCCCGACGACGACGCAGGTAAAAACAGGAAGCGCGATGTCCCTCGTGCGATGACCCACGCGCACTTTCCGTCGCAGATACGAGCAACCTCGACGTGACGAATTACGAGGAGCGCCGAGCGAGAGCCGAGGAAAACGCCGCCGAGATGAGGGTCACGAGCATTCAGGACGAAAGAGACGAGACGAGACCCGCAGTGGCGTCCCCCGTACGCCGACAAATCGGCAGCGGCGGCGACGGAAACAACGACGTCGGGGACGTCAACCTCGAGGAGCCGTCGAGCTGCCCGAGCATCGAGAATCGGAGCCAAGAGCGCTCGTCGGCAGCGCGAAAAACGACTCGGGAAACGAGCCGACCTCCGCCCAAGAAAGCCAAGCTCATTAGGGTTGAGAGAAAGAAGAAGAAACTCTTGGCCCAGGGCAAAACGGCCGAGGAGATTGATACTTTGTTCCGAAGTGGTCAGCGAGGTAACGTCGCAAGGAGCGTGGAAGATTTCTTCCGGGAGATTCACAATGGTATCAAGAAACTCGAGGTCAGACCCGCTCTCTTGAATATTATCGATACGTCCTATATGATATACGATATATCTATATACGATATATACACTGCGACCTCGATTATCTCGAAATACCTCGAAAGACCGAGGTCGCGTATCATCCCCTCAAACCGATACTGTGCAGCTGACGTAGCTGACAGCAGTACCCCTAAAAGGCCTTTCTTAGTGTCGAGCAGGCTTCGAGCCTGGCGGTTCTCTCACCATGCTCTACACCGATCGATATTGTTGCATCCCGAAATGGAGGTCCCGATAATCGAGGTTGTAGTGTATCTGGCGTATGTCCATATTATTCATGATCGATGATACATGATATATTAACAGTAGATGAATTATGATATACGATATATCTGATATATGCCTCGTACGAATATATTGGCGCAACGCTGATCCTCAACGCGGCCTCCATCCGGAAGCCACATCTTCGAATTGCCTAAAGAACCGTGAAAGCTTCAAAACTAATATCATATATTATTTATTATACATAATATATGATACATCAAGATAATATATAAATGATGATATACGATATATCTGATATATGTCGCGTAAATATCTCATTATTTATGATACATAACATATGATGAGTTGACATCATATATAAATGATATACGATATATTTTATCGATATATTTCTGGTGCATATTGTATATGAATTATGATATATGTGATATATTGAGTATATCCATAATATATGATATATTAAGATCATATATGAATTTTCATAAACGATATATTTGATCGATATATGTCTGGTATATATTGTATATGAATTATGATATACTTATGTGATATATTTAGTATATCCATAATATATGATATATTAAGATAATAGATAAATTTTCATCAACGATAACATATATGTTATTCATTATCCATAATATATGATATATCAAGATAATAGGTATATCTGATATATGTCGCGTAAATATCTCATTATTTATGATACATACAATATGATGAGTTGAGGTCATATATAAATGATATACGATATATTTGATCGATATGTTTCTGTTATATTGTATATGAATTGTGATATATATGATATATTCAGTATATCCACACTATAAGATATATTAAGATGATAAATTTTCATAAACGATATATCTGATATATGTCGCGTATATATCTCATTATTTATGATACATAACATAATGAATTGAGATCGTATGTAAATGATATACGATATATTCGATCGATATATTTCTAGTATATATTGTATATGAATTATGATATATCGAGTATATCCATCATTTATGATATATTAAGATAATAGATAAATTTTCATAAGCGATATATCTGATATATGTCGCGTATATATCTCATCATTTATGATATATAATATATGATGAAGTGAGATCATATATACATGATATACGATATATTTGATCGATATATTTCTGATTTATATTGTATATGAATTATGATACGCAATATGATATATTGAGATAATATATGTATGATATGCGATATATTTCATATATGACATGATACGTAATGTGTAATTTCACCCGATGCGTTGTTTCTCTCCCTTTCTGCTTTTCCATCAGACGAAACTCGTGCGCGTAATGTCGGACGAATTCCTGTCGAGTCTCGACGTTAGCGCGAATTTGTACAAAAAATATCAGATGGCGATACACGATAGCGAGCCCGAGCAGTGCGACAAAAAATCCTTTGTGAATTTTTTGGTGAAGAGTCCGCTACAGGTGAGGGAAAATCATTTTTTGTTTGCTCATCGATCTGGTCGGTCATTTAACTTCCTCGTTGGACTGTGCAGCCGTACTCGCCGCGCGACGGGCCGCCCCAGGGATACGGCTCCTTTCACGAGCAATACTGGCTCGACGGTCGTCTCATAGCCGTCGCGGTTATCGATATACTGCCCCTGTCCGTGTCCAGCGTGTATTTCTTTTACGATCCCGAGTTCGCGTTTCTCTCCCTGGGCACTTTCAGGTAAGAGCCATTCGCGCGTCACATTCGCTTCCATAATTCATCCATAAATTCTTCCGTAAATATCTCATATACGCAGTCGTCGCGTGTGAGATGAAATTGCACGTGTACTAGATATATGTTATACAGTCGAGCCTCGATATAACGAACTTTCCTAGAGATCCGTTATATCGAGGTTCACCGTCCGTTCATTTATTTAATTAAAAGTATATCATATATTATACAATAAGTAATATATAATATACAATTTCGAAATATATTATTATATATTATATATAACATATTATATACAATATATATATAATATATAATTTTACAATATAATATATATATATATATATATATATAATAGCCATTTAGCCATTCTTGCCTTTCGGGCTTAAGAATATTCCATCGAGTTACAGCGGTTGCATACTTTTCTCTTATCGTACTCTCAAGTCTAGATATTATATATCATATATTTATATAACAATATATTGATAAAGTGCAACAAATTGACAATGGAATTTCAATGAAATATACATAATATACGGAATTATTTATGAAATGGAGTTTACGATGTATTGGATTAAAAAAAAATATATTATATATTTAATATGTGATATATTATGCAATCCGCAATATAAAAGATACAGTTTGAAACATAAATATATAAATATATATATATATATATATAACGTGAATTGGATTATCGCTTATATATCGTATATTAATATAACAATATATTGATGGAGCTTATCAAAATGACAATAGTATCTTGGTATGCTATACGGCTATATGTTATATTTTATATATATATATATATATATCGTATGTTGTACGATATATTAAATATTTCGTATATTAAATATATGAAATATTGTTTGTTACACGAAAACTCTAAAATATATATTCATTATATTATACATGATATATGATATATATATACACACACACATATATATATATATGATATATGATATAATGAATATATATTTTAAAGTTCGTGTAACGAACAATATTTGATATATTTAATATACGATATGCCATATGATACCTAATATATAATATGCCATTTGAATATATGTGCATATAAAATATAATGTACATATAACATCGATATATTCGATATACGATATATTCAATATATTCAATATATATATATGTATGTGTATGTATGTTACATCTCACACGTGATCTCTCATACGCTACACATTGTGTGTCATTACCATGTAAAATGTAATAACGCAACGAAATTCCGCTTCTCCTATCGCTGTCTTTCCCTTCCACTCCCTTCTCTCCCGTCCCGTCAATCGCCGAAGTTCCCTGCGAGAGGTTTGCCTCACGAGGCAACTGAACGCGCTCGCCCCAAGCATCAAGTATTACTACATGGGATACTACATCCACTCGAACGTGAAGATGCGTTACAAAGCGCGCGTGAAGCCCTCGAAGCTACTCTGCCCCGAGACCTATCAGTGGTGCGAACTCGAGGCTGCGATCGCGAAGATCGCCAACGAGAAGTACAGCAGATTGAACGAGCGGGTCGACGAGATCGACGAGGACGGCCAAGTCGATATCGAGAAGGTACACGAAAACAAAACAAAAACGCTCTTCTCTCGGTCCTCCATTCTTGCTTCGTCTCTGTCCCACAGGTTAAGATCCTGAATCGCCACCGAGTGATGCTGTACGGCTCGTACGGGAATCGAAGCGACGAGGAGGATGCCTCCGTGAGGGGGTACGCGCGCCTCGTAGGCCGGAAGTGCGCTCAGAGAATGCTTCTGTACCGTCATTAATCTCGTGAATATATTCTAAGCCTGTGATATATATACGATATAGATGATATATATCATATATATGATATATGATATATTAATAGATCGATATATCCGCCTGTGCAGTAATTGAGCGCTAATATAAAACAGTCTGGTATATTGATGTATGATATATGGTTTACGATATATCGTATATCGATAGACAGTATATCCTGTATGGTAGCTGAACGAGAGAAACAAAATGTAACCCGCCACCAGTTATAAATATCACATATACGATACAAAATATGATATATATTATATATTTATATTATCGATATATATATATATAAATATATATATATATATATATGATTTGTGATGAATGATATATCATATATTCGCACATGCACCCCCCCGTCCCGCTGTACCGTAATTGAGCGGGCGAACAATATTAAACCGGACGCATAATATATCGTATGCTAGATGATATACATACCGGCTGTCCCATTTTCGTATTACACCTGATTTATTTCGGTTTGCTTGGGTTTGCTTGAGGGGTGACCTAATTCTGAGCAGCAGTTTGGGTCTGTTCGGGCTATCGAACAAACCTGAACAAACCCAGACCCGCACACTTGCACTAGGGATGTCAAAGACTTTGCCTCCCCCGTGGATAGCCCGGATAGCGCCGAAGCAGTAAAAGAAATGTGTCCTAACCTAAAAATGATGAACTTTATCAAATATCCTACAAAAGTTGTTAGTTTTGGTCTTACAATTTGCTTGCGAAAAATAACACGTTCCCATCTACAAAAAAAACATGTCGGCCATTTTAACGTCGCGATTTTGAACTGTGGGCAAAGAAAGATTTTTTTCACCGTCCCCCTTTGAAGCCTGAAAGCTGTGCGATACTCGATACTTGATCGGAGCGGTATTTTTCGAGATAAATCTGGTGTAAGATTGAAACGGGACACCTGTTGTATAGAAATATATTTAATATGATGTGAACCCGAAATAATTATATGCGATATATCATATATTATAGAGGGTGACAATTATAACGGAGGCGTTTTTGTTAGGATCTTGCGTGAAGATTTCGCGGCCGAGAAAAAAGTGATTTCCAATGGGTTCTCCAAGTCCTGTGGGAATAAAAATATAGCGTACTTTCGTCATGAGTAGTACGCGCCAGAAAAGATCGCGCCTATTGGGGAAAAAGTCAAACTCCTATTCCAAGTACATCACAATTGAGATAATTAAATGTTTTTTCTTTTTTATTTAGGAGTGTTTCATATTCAGGATTCAATTGTCTTCATTTCGATAAACGGAAACTAAAATTTTGATTGTGTTCCACAATGCTTATTTTTTTTCTGACAAATACTAATTGTGAAAATATGCTGCATTTTCTTTTCGAAGAGAACGAGAGAAACAATTAAATGTTATATTTTTCTCGATCGTAAAATCTCCACACCAGACCGTGGAAAATCAGATGGCCACCTTATGATTGCTCACCATATATCATGTATGATTCTAACCGGAAACGATCATATATATATAGAAAACAATTGATAACATTCGAACCGATCGTTCCGACACGTTTATTAAAGGAAGTGTGACACAAATTTGGCTCTTTCGCGATCCAAGAAGCAAACGGGTGGTCGACATAATGAGTGGCTATGAGTGAGGTCAGGGTACTCGTGAACGGTCAAGTTTTCGCGGCTCCTCGATCGGCCACCTCCTCGACGTCGTTACGCGTTCCCTCGTCGCTTCTGATCTCGTTCCAACTTTGGACTTTGCCGCTGCCACCCGCGATGAAAATCAGCATACAGAGTATACAGACCGCGGCGCCGATCCAGAAGAGTATCTGCCATTTGTGGATTGGATTCTGGGAACGAGAGAGCGAGAGACGTCCGTAACGTTTATAAAGATTTTTTTCGCGCTTCCTTTTGCTTTTGTTTGTTTCCTCGACGAGTCACGGACGGTCAAGATGATGATCACGATGGTTATGATGATGATGATGATGACGATGATGATGACGGCAATGATGCTATTCGGTGGTACAACGTGTAGGTACTTCTCGTACTATAACTTTTGAGTATTGATATATAGGAACGAGCTGTACCTACAAGTCCGAAACACCGACAACGATTGTTTTATTTTTCTTCGTTTACTTGCAACTACAGTTATGGACTGAATCCAAGTATATTATTTTATAATATACAGATAATGTATTATTTATTTATATATCCATTTACGTACATATAATGCTGTACTTACATCATAATGTTGGATTATCATATAATATAATATAATATATATATATATATATTATTAAATATATAACACATATTTGGTAATATATAAAATATATACTAGACATATTGTGTACACACACACACATACGGATATATATATATATCATTATATATGGTATATCACAAACGTATTTTTTCACGATCTAATATTATTCTTTTTCTTTAACGTAAACCCACGAAAACGCCCTACAACTTCCGGAGGGAAAAAGAAAAACACGGAAATTGGATTTAGCCCATCTTTCGAAGTTGATAAAATTTCATCGAGTACCCAAAGACAAAAGAAAATAATTCTTGTCACATTGTCTCGTTCCAGCATTGGCCAAAAGTATTGGGCATCGCTCAGCCACTCCCCCAATTACAATTAATTTTTTTTCTTTCAAAACGACTCCAGTAGATGCAAGAGAAATATACGAGTAAGAGTAAGAAATATACGAGTAAAAGTAAGGAATAATCGAAATATGCGGATTTGCAAACTCGTGAATATTCAATAAATGGCTGGGAACGTTTTTGAACATCTTGGCAAACCACAGTGTTTCGAGTGGTTCGAAAAATTGAAGTCGTGATTTTGACGTGAGAAACGAAGTGGGAAAACAACGAAAAAGTTCGCAACGAATCGCAAGCCTTATTGGATGAAGATGATACTCAAAGTCAACAAGAACGAGCGGATCAATTGAATGTGACGCGAAAAGCCGTCTCCATTCGTTTTTTTATCATTTTCAAGCAACAGACGTGTAATTTTGACAAGAAAAATTCTGGTTTCGTACTTCTACACCTGGTATTTGTATACACGTGTGCGTGTGTGTGCGCACACAGGTTTTTACGAATGCGAATGATAGACGTTGACTCGACGAAGCGCATGGGGGAAAGAAAAGCCATCACAACTCCTCAGTACTTTCCGTACTATGAATAAAACGACAACACGGTACAGGACGCACTGAGGTTTCGTAACGCATTGGATAGCGCGCGTGCGTGCTCATCGGTGACCATGGGACAAAAGCTGAAACGATGTTCGAGCGTGGCGAGTGTGATATAAATACGCAGGGTGTACCACTCAAGTTGTCACAACGAAATTTCACGAGAGCGATGCGTTTCGTGGAAAATAACGTTTCCCATAAAAGTTTTACGGTTTTAAGTGGGAAAAATTATGGTGGTCGATATATTTGAATTGGTGGCAATTTTTAAGGTTAATTCAAGGTCAACGTCAATTTATCAAATTGGAATCGTTTTTATTTATTTTGAGATAATCTTTCCCGTACAAAAATGCCTAACTTTTGTCCAAAACGGTTATCTCAGTAGACTTGAGTTTTCGAAGACGTTTAAAATATTTGTCGCCGATTATTGGGATAATTCTCAAAGTATCTTCAATAACTGGCGTCAAACGGAAAAAAGGGAAGCAAAAATATTGGTTCCCATCGGAAAAACTGAAGTTGACGTTGAAATAACCTCAAAAATTGCCACCAGATGGAAAAATGGGAAGCAAAAATATTCCTTCCCAGATAACCTCGAATATTGCCACAAAATGAAAAGTATTTGTCGCCATCGTGTTTGTGCCTTGAAACTGTCAAACGTTCGATCGCTACGTTTTCCCGATTTTTCCATTTGTGCCAACTTGAACGACCCGCCCCGTATATATGACGACTCGTGAACGCACATTTACACACATGTAGGCCCACATATCGGCAATGCGTATGTGGGGAAAATGGTCGAAGCACATGCGGAAGCGAAGGACATCGCGAAGCCTCAGTACTGCCCGTACTATGAACAATTCTAGACAACACGGTACAGGGCGCACCAAGGTCTCGTGATGTCTCAGAGTGTAGTGTGCGTATGACAGATGACGATGGAAAAGCAGCTAAAACGATGCGAGAGCCCCGTGGGTATGCATGCGCGATACATGTATGCTCATGTGCTGATGACGCGTATGTGAAAAAGCTTCCAAGCTTGTGCGGTAGCGAAGCGATCGCAAATCCTCTGTACTACCCGTACTATGAACAACTTGACAACACAGTACAGAGCGAACCAAGGTTTCGCAATGCATTGGCATGTGTGTATGCATATATATATATATATATATATATATATTAGATAAAAATGCTCACAACAGGTTGAGACCATTTTGAGAAAAATATTTGTCCTCGTCGAAGCAAAGCGATCGCAATTCCACAGTACTGCCCGTACTATGAACAACACGATAACACAGTACAGGGCGTACTAAGGTTTTGCAATGCTCAAAAGCGTGTGGGCGCGTTTTAAAATGCCAATGATGAAAAAATAGCTAAAACGATGTTAGACGTGACGTTAGGCGTGACGAGTAATATATATTTATATATAAATATACGATAAATACGTCGTATACGATGTTTCATATATGATGCATGAATGATAAATATCGTATAGGATATATGATATATCAATGATGTATTATATATGATATATCAATGATATATTATATATGATATATCAATGATATATTGTATATGGTATATCAATGATATATTATATATGATATATTGTTGATATATTATATATGATATATCAATGATATATTATATATGACACATCAACGATATATTATATATGACACATCAATGATATATTATATGTGATATATCAATGATATATTATATGTGATATATCAATGATATATTATATATGATATATCAATGATATATTATATATGATATACCAATGATATATCACGTAGGATATATGATATATCAATGATATATCACACATGATATATGATATATCAATGATATCTTAATGATATATCACACAGCATATATGATATATCAATGATATATCGCGCATCATATATGATATATCAATGATATATCACATATGATATATGATATATCAAATATGATATATGACAGCTCAACGATATATCACATGGGGCATATGATATATTATGTTTCTTATGTAATGTATGATATTTTATATGTATGATATCTCGGCGTTATCCCGTTGCGATGCACAAGTATAAAGAATACCGACAACTTACTCCCCATTTGCCAGCAACCTCCTCGATAACCGGTGGTATTATTATTCCGGAGAAGCTCCCGATCGTGTTCATAATGCCGTAGAGAAAGCCCGCGTAATTCGGCGACAAGTCCTGATTGTTGGAGAGATTCGATATCGAGGCGGCCCCATTGAAGCCGAGAGCAAGAATGAGAAAGACGTTGGCCCAGATGAGGGAGCAACCGAGGTAGCCGACCGCGATCAGGCAAACTCCCGGCAGGAAATGCGCTGCGGTGACGGGAACGTGGAAGAGAGCCGAAGAATATGAAAATATCCGGGGGAATTAACGGGACAGTGATGTCATCGTGCACGACGTATCGTTCATTGTGAATCCTATATCGGTACGTACCACGGTCTTGCAGTTTGCATCGTTGAAACGCAACGAAGATCATTCGTCCTTTCACATTTGATATATCGATATATCGCGCAACCAATATATCAACAGTATAGCGTTTGATATGTCAATGCACCAATATGTCATTTGATATATTGATACATCAATTTTTTTTTGCAAATTTGCGCTCTAGAATTTGGTCAAAGTTCTGACGACCGTTTCAGTGATTCACGTGGCCTAGCATCGCCATGATAACAAAATAATGATTGCATGATAACAAAATAATGATCGCAAATAATGATCACGTGGCCTAGCATCGCCATGATCGCAAAATAATGATAAAAATTGCATGATAACAAAATAATGATCGCATGATAACAAAATAATGATTGCAAAAATGTTATGTCCGTTGCAATTTGACGATGCAAAAATGCAACATATATATATATATATACACACATATATCGATATATATATATCGTGTAACTTGTGATTCGCGATATATAATATATCGTATGTCGTACAACACACGCACGCATATATATATATATATATATAATGATGAAGCATGGTATATCGATATATTATCATATAATGTGATATATGCAATATATATATATATTTTATACAATATATACAATTGTATATAATGTTTCAATTTGACGATGCAATTTGGCGTTGCACCATATGTATATATATATATATATATATATCTATCACAATCCCGTAACTTATGATTCGTGATATATAATATATCGTATGTCGTACAGCACACACACACACACACGCATATATATATATAACGATGGGGCATGGTATATCGATATATCGATATATCGACATATAAATACATACACACACACACACACATATATATATATATATATATGATACATATAATATAATATGTGTGTGTGTGTGTGTGTGTGTGTGTGTTTTTTTTATATAATATATACATTTGTATATGTTGTAAACTAATGTAAATATTTCATACATCGCATTATATGACAGAATATATCAACATACGATATAAATATATGCATGTATATATTTGTATATCGATATATCGATATATCCGTATGGCACGCTTGATCGTTATGCGAAGAAGATCGAGACAGAAAGTGAAGAAGTCGCGAAGTACACGGATGATTGACGAAAGTACGAGAGGTTAGTTATGCTTACAGAAGAAGGTGGCGCTCTTTCGAAGAACCGTGACCGAGAGGAGGTTCCGTTTCCGTATCGCGTCGCCGGCCCAACCGAAGGCAAAAGCGAATATGACGCGGCTCGCCCACGGGAGGCCCGCGACGACGCCACCCTTCGTGAGCTTGAACCCGAGGGCCCGCGTCTGATACAGCATCATTCCGTTCTGATAGAAGAACAGCAGAAAGAGATTGCCAAAGTGGCAGAGCACGAGGCAAACGAAGGGCAGCGAGGTGAGGATCTCGCGTATCGGTGTTTCCTTCAGCGAAGGTTTGTCTTTGCGGACGGTGCCGGCCTGCGATCTTTGCGGTAGGAAAAGAACACGTGGTAGGAACGAGAAAAAAAAAACACACGCCAACACACGAGGTGAAGAATTTGGTAAATATTCGGAAGTGGAGATCCTGTTTGATCCGGCTAATTTTCTTCAAGGGTTCAAACAAACCCAAACGTACCCAAACAACCCTAAACAACCCTAAACGAACCTAAACAAAAATTAGCTTGATTCCAGCAGGAGCCCAACTTCCGAATATTTGCCGAGAATTTGAGCGGGCTGGGAAGAAATCGTGCTCACGCGTTAATGTATTCTTTTTCAGCGTCGCCGATCCGCGGATGTTCGTCGGGCGAGTCGAACGCGAGGAAGTACCAGAATACGATCCATACGAGCATGACGAACGCGGGTATGTACCAGCCAGCCTCCCAGTTGACGTTCTCGGCGATACTCGAGATAATCCCGAAGAGGAATATCGAGCCGAAGGTGCCGCCCTGTAGGGTCCATACGAAGCGGCCCTTCTCCTGGGGCGGGGCCCAACGGGCGACCAGCGTGTGACAGGCCGGAAAGGTCACGCCGCCCGTGACGCCAATGAGGACTCGCGAGATCGCGAGGGCTATCCAACTGAGGTGGGCGATCAGGGGCGTCAGGAGGGATAGGAGCGCCGCGACTATCGAGGACCAGAGGATCGCCCGACGCGGACCGTACTTCTGGGCTGTCAGGCCACCGATGAGATTGCCGGGCACGTTGCCCCAGCCGTATGCCGATATCAATTGGCCGCGTATGAACGCGCTCCACTTGAAAGGCACGCCCGTGAATAGCCCTCCCATGCGATTGTCAACGCCCGATGGTGACCCGTCGCTTTGTCTACGCTCCCCTGTGGACCCCGAGACGAACGCGAGGTGCGACTTCGAATAAAATATCGCATAGCGCATACCTCGTGTGGTACTTTGCATACCGTACGTCGTGTGTCACGTCTGGGATTATTTTCCGTATCGCGTTTATCGTGTATCCTCAGAGGCGATTTGTACAATAGGCCAGCTCCCTGACACTGGGTACTATTCCTATGGCAATAAATTACTCGCGCGTTGTCCGGAATGTTCGATCGCGTTGCAGTCCACTTCGTGGCGCTGGTAGTCACCTGCTAGGTTTCTTTTACGCATGCGCGTTTCATGCTCGTTATAATAACGTTTCCGGAGTATTTGGAGTTTTACGGGTTTTACGGTTGGGTTGTGACTTATTGTGGCTTGTGAGTGCAATACAATTTTCAGAACATTTCAAACGTTAAAAGATCAATCCGCGATCTGTGAAGTGTATCTTTGTTTACCATAACGTACCTTACGTATTGTGCGTAGGTTATAATTATCAAACGACGCCGAGCGGCATTTGATTTGAGATCAACCGTGCCGACATGCATCGTCTCTGGTTGTACCTCGGGGTATGGTGCCGAAGTTTGCATCGTTGGTGTGCTATGAAAGTTCTTTGTTATATTTCAATTTCTTTATTTTTATTCTATTGTCGATGTTCGAATAATTGTATTAAAAAATAATCAAGAAATTTTTCTAAGCAATCTTGGCCAAAAGAAATGAAAAGTATCAGTTGTCGTTGCGTACCAACGACGCAAACTTCAATCTCATCTCGGGGTACAGGTCAAACCCAGAAAAGGTGATTTTTTTCACAATTCCCAAGAACCCGCAAAGTGAGAATTTGTGGAAAATGGCTTCCCGGTCTGTAACTGCCAAAAGGCAAATACATTTCTAGTTACGTAATTTTAAACGATTAAAATAATCATATAATAATGATTATAATAAACATTTTCTCCATTGTTTGGTGGGTTCGGCTGGTTCACGGGTTATACGGCATATATATAGGTATCGAGCAGGTGACTACTAGCGCCACACGTGGCAGTGATTTGAATAAAAAACAACGGACATTACGCGAGCCATGTATGACTGATGGCGACAGGGGGCTGCACTAGGCCGCGGTCTTACATACAGGCCTTGCAACCAAGACAAATTTGAGCGGTGGGGGTAGCCGCGTTATCGTCCCGATTTTTTTGCCACTACGCGGCGCTGTCAGTTATTCATAGAAACGCATATGAGTGACATTACGACGCAAGGTTATAAATACCGTGATTGAAATCAACGACAAGAGAGATAAATGCATAATGACCAGTAATTCCTGTGCGGTACCGACCTGCAACACGGGACGAAAATCAGTAAAAGAGAAGTGCTCCGTGTTCAAAGTTCCAACACATCCGGATATTTTTTCTAGATATAATTTTTCGATGTTTTGGGACATTTTAAGCACATTGACATTGAAGACTGGAAAAAATTCACCATCACAAAGCTTCCTCCATGCGGAAGCAAAATAATCAATTTCGCTCGAAGCTGTTTTGTATTTCGCCGTGAACATATTCATATACGCATGTATGACTGCGTATGACTATCAAAAGATTGGTTAGGATTCCGCCAAATCGGTGCTATAAACTTACGAAGCTTATGAATAACTCGTTGCGCCGCTCTCGTGGCCATAAGTTGTACTTTCGTGAGGACGTGAACGGACAACTCCCCACCACGTTAGTTGCAAGACCTGTATGTAAGACCGTGCAACAGGCCCACTAGGCTAGAGCCTAGGGCGCCGCGTGTTGGCGAGATCCGCAACTAAGCGCGCCCCCGTCTCCCTCGCACCCATACCGATCTTCCGATTCATTTAGGATGCATCAACTGTCCGAAAATTAATCCGTTTCGCCACATAGTTTCCGACATTTATAAGGTACAAGTTGAACCTCCGTCCATTTGGCATACACGTGGCATTTCGTAAACACTAGTCATAGGGCTGCAGGGGGTTTAAATAATGCTTCGATTTGAATTTGACAAAATTGAACCCACTGTTATTATTGTTAGGAATGTCGAGTTAAAAAATTAAGCGGCCTTTTCCACTTGGTTCGTGGATAATTCTCGAACAAAGATGTGAATTTTGAGCTCGAGCGGTTTGTTTTCGGACATTAACGAAACTTGTAGGTTAAACGTGGCAACACTGCGATAATTGGCTCTGTCGAGTGAGGCACTTTAAAATCGGCGGGTGTTTGAAACGTACACAGTATTACGGCATGTGACATTTATAATAAGATGTATTTATTCGTCCGCTCGACATTTTTAACGTTTTCTCGACTTTATCGAATCAAAAACTCTTTATAAAATGTTGAACGTTAAACGTTCTTCACCGTGTAAATAACCTGGAGCCGACGACGCTTTAGCGATAGTCAGTCTTGCCAATGGCAGAAACGGCCGCCATTGTCCAGTCTATCTGTTACTTTTTCTTGAAGAATATTGCAACACATCAATATTTAATTGCACAAATGATAACTATTGATATCATTTCCCGGCATAGAAATATTTTCAACCAATATTATGCGTTGGGAAAATCCGAATCATATCATTGTGTTTTCAGCCTCACTCTTGCGGCTGAGAAATGGTATCAAAAATCCGTAATGCATAAGGGGGCGCTGGATTTCGTAAACCGGCCCTGTGTATCCTATTGTACACTATGTATGACACACGACGTACGGTATATCATGTATCATAGATAATGCTTAGCACATGTGATGTATGATATCACTTATATCTAATCATACTATATTATGCACTATATATTAGACGCGCGACGAAAACTTCGTGATTCGAATTCTCGCCCCTTGAAGTATTATTCGACGACGAAACAAAGAGGCTCGTGAAAGGAGCAGCCTGTAGGTTAATTCCAACAGGCGACTCGTGAGTTTTTTTTTTCAATTCTTAACGAGGTACGATCATTAGTACGAATCCAACTTTCGGATTCGACATTTTTATATGATTCTGACGAATGCTCTTTGCGCCTATTGCCAAAATTTGAGCTGTTTCGACCGTTTAGTTTTTTCGCGATAAAACTGCAAAGTCCACCGTGTAGTCGATTTTTGATTGTATGCATTGTATGATATACGATATATGAATATATGATATATATGATATATGAATATATGAATATATGATATATGAATATATGGTATATGATATATGGATATATGGATATATGCTATATCACATCATATATAGCGTATACAATATATGATAGATCTTATCTCGTGTAATTTTTCATTGTATACAGTATATGATATACGATATATGAATATATGATATATGATATATGAATATATGATATATGAATATATGAATATACGAATACATGATATATGAATATATGAATATATGATATATGAATATACGAATATATGATATATGATATATGAATATATGAATATACGAATATATGATATATGAATATATGAATATATGATATATGAATATATGAATATACGAATATATGATATATGATATATGAATATATGATATATGAATATATGAATATACGAATATATGATATATGAATATATGAATATATATGATATATCTTATATCGTGGAACCACTTGCTTTTCGAGAAGTTTCCGAGACGTTTTCCATAGGTGGCGTCCCAAGGCACCGGATCATCGAAATTGTCGTGCCAGGGTGGCAAGCTGCTGTTCGTGAAATTGCCGTCCTCGTTGTAATTGCCGATCGAAGAGAGCCATCTTCTTCTCCTGCTATCACCGACGGGATCGACGCATGCCCCCGAGGTCTGGAGGGCGTCCGCCTCGGTTTGTATCATCGGCACCGCCAATATCGCCATCTGCAGACGACACATGTAACTCGTCCAGCACGCGGTGAACATCATAATGCATATGACTACCCGCGCGGGTATCCATCCTACACGGAGACAAACGACCAAATTAATTCGTCGCTTTTTTTCCTTCTTCTTCTACACCGGAAGCGAGGAGGCTCGCAACGCTCGCAATCGCGATAAAGATCCCCGATTTCGGAATTACCCAAACGCGAATTAGGAAGGCGCTTACGCAATAAACGGCTCTCGGGCATCGCGAGGGACAAAACGTCGAGCGAGAAAAATGCTTCGCGTAATTATGAAATATCAGTCGCGACGGTACCGACGACAGCGCGCCATATTTAATCGCCAAAAATGATCGCCATGCCGACGCGCCGTTTTTGTTTTGTTTTTTATTTGTCTTTTTTTTTTCTTATTTTTCGTTCCTTTTTTGACGCTTTTGTTTCACTCTCGATCTCGATGTTTTTCGTCTTCTATGCGAGTCTCGAATTTCGTCGCGACGGTTCACGCCGATCGGTGAACAAGTTGCATAACGACAACGGGACGGGGAAAGATTCTTCGCACTCGAGCGAGCCGCCGTGACACGCGAATCGAAGCATCATGGAAATATCGTGAAAATAATAGTAATTCGAGAACAAAAATCTACGGGACAAAAGTTTATCGTGACCCTTACTATATTTATTGTTGGTGCGATTTTTAAAAATTATTACATCGAAATTAATGTCGTTGGGAAATTTTTGGAAACATCCCGTTTTTCTTAATGGCCGAAAACAGGTTTTTTTTTTGCAGAACTCCCGCAGACTTGCGTTTGGGAAACGAGAAATAATTCGGGAGGAATTTATCGATCGATCGATCGATTGGGAAACAATTATTATTATAATTCGGGAATAGGCTAATATTATAAATATTATAAATAAATGGGGGAATATCATAAGTAGGGAAATATTATTGACGGAGAAATCGGCTGAGAATGTGAATTAATTTTGAGAAAATAATTTGTCCAATGGAGAAGAAACGAGAACGAAGATCGAGGCAAAAAAGCGAGGCGAAGAAAAATCGAAAAGAACACGATCTTCTGGCCGATCCGATGGATATTGTTCTCGACTTCGTTGTACAATCTCGTTTGATACGTGCGCGAGGCCGCGCTGTGAATTCCTTGTCACAGTGTCGCGTAAACGTCCGCGCATAATTTTCAAAATATCGCTCTATCCTACGTACACGCGTGCATACCAACGGTACAGTCCTATATCAATTGTTGCTGTATCCGTGGCATGTGCGACGGTTGAGTATCGGGAAACGCGTAAATTCTCGGCGATTCGTGAAATTTTTGTAGCTCAACGCTACGAATTTTCAACTCGGAGACATTTTTATCGTTAAACGAAATGTAAGAATTTGCTCGTTTTTCGTTCAACGTGAAACAAAATGTGACAAAAATATTTACGTAAAACAAAAGATAAGAAATGAAGAAGAAAAAATTATCGCGCTAATGTGACAATGTGTAAGAATTTTTTAAACAAGCTTGTTTCAACGTCATCAAAATGTAATAAATGAGAAGTAGATTCTCTTCAACGTAAAATAAATGCAAGAAAAGGAAAAAAAATTGCTTTAAGGTGTTCAAACTAAAAATGGAAAAAAAGATTCTTTGGTAACGTAAAAAAAATATGAAAAAAAATTATCGTGCTGTGACAATGTGTAAGAATTTTTTAAACAAGTTTGTTTCAACGTCATCAAAATGTAATAAATGAGAAGTAGATTCTCTTCAACGTAAAATAAATGCAAGAAAAGGGAAAAAAATTGCTTTAAGTGTTCAAACTAAGAATGGAAAAAAAGATTCTTTGGTAACGTAAAAAAAATATAGTTGTGAAAAAATTGCTTTCAACGTGAAACGAAATGTTGAAGTACAACGAAAAAAATTCAACCGGAACGAAATGGTAACATTCGACGCATTTTTCTTTCAGCATAAAACAATATTTAACAATTTCACGAATGATTCGAAATAAACCAAAAATTATGCAATCCGCAATTTTTAAAGAATAATTCGAAAAGAATTACAAGATTGTCAAACCGAATCGACGAATCTTGTTCATTTGTTTTTTTTTTAAAAATAAAAGAACATATTTAATTTAATAAAAGAAAGTAGAAAAATTCAACCGGAACGAAATGGTGACATTCGACACATTTTTCTTTCAGCATAAAACAATATTGAACAATTTCACGAATAATTATTTCGAAATAAACCAAAAATTATGCAATCCGCAATTTTTAAAGAATAATTCCAAAAGAATTACAAGATTGTCAAACCGCACCGACGAATATTTTTCGTTTGTTTTTTTTTAAATAAAATAACCGGCACTAAGGTAAAAAAAAAATGTAGCAGGTTACAACACGAATACTCACTCGGATAAAACTTCTCGTACACTCGGTCGAGCATTTCGGAGCGAATAAACTTTTTTTTTTATTTCGCGAAAAAGCTAACGTGAATTTTGAAGACTCGTGGCATTCGCGAAAATTGGCAGAGCCTAAAATAAGGCTAGCACTTGATAATTTATCGAAGAACAATCAGTTTGTTTTTGCTCGCCAGGTCTTCCCAGTAACGACCAAGTGCTCGGACGATTTACTATTGACTGACGAGACGCGTCGACTTGCCGGCCTATTTGAGGGCCCGGGACTAGACTTCGCAGGAGCGAGTGGGGGGACGAGGATCGACCAATCGGCGTGATCGATCAACGTTTACGGGTAAGCCGCGCTCCTCGCGGATCTTCGAGTAAACTTCGCACTCCCAAGTACAAGGGAGGGAGCGTCCCGACGATTTTCATTCGCTATCCCCCCCCTTCGTTTTTCTTTGCAGCGAGGGGTGGGGGCAGAAGTGCGAAGGTTCCGGAAAATTCCGCGAGATCGATTATTTTCGTATTGAACGTGCTATTTATAACATGGTAATATATAATAAATTCGAAATAGACAGAAGAACCTCCAGATACGTGTATCAATGAAAATGTATATTTTTATTTATTATACTATTATTATTATACTATTATCGGGAGGACGAGTATGTGAAATTTATTTTGAGGCGGAAGCGAGCGGTTCCGTCAATGAGACAGTGACGAGCGAAAAATCCAACGGGCAATTAAGAAGCCCGGGCCGTGGGGCAGGCAATTTTATTTTGTTTTATTTCATTCATTTTTATTATTTGTACATTTTTCCTTGATTTTGTGTTTTTAGTTTTTCTGAATATTCGCCATGAGCAGCTGAAGGGGACGATATCTTTAGGCAAGGAAAAAATTGCCAATTTTAATTTTTTTTAAGGGCACGATTTTTCAGTTTTCAGACTCACAAGGAACATCCCTCAAGCGACACCCTTCGATTTTGTTGAAATTTGGATATGTTATGAAGCACCGAAAACTAAGGGATACGTATTTTTTTTATCGGCGGAAAAACGGTTTTAAGGGGTGAACTTTTCCGAGTGGTGGTTTCACCCCTTAAAACCGTTTTTCCGCCGATAAAAAAAAATACGTATCCCTTAGTTTTCGGTGCTTCATAACATATCCAAATTTCAACAAAATCGAGGCGTGTCACCTGAGGGATGTTCCTTGTTAGCGGATGTTTTATTGCTACCTTTAGCCGGCGAAGACTTTTCTTTCACTGACACTCGTACGCACAATATAAACAAAAAAAAAGTGAGAATTGTTAAAAATCGATGGAATGGTATGCTTCGAAACAAAAGTATTGAATTTTTCGAAAAAAATGGCCACTTTTTGTAATTGAGAAATCCTTTCTTTTTAACAATAAAAAATATTTGACATCATATTTTAGATAATAAGGTCATAAAGATTTATACCAAAGTTCATCAGAATCGGTCGATTAGTTTTTTAGCTATAGCTAAAAAACTAAAAACTAACGAAATAAAAAGGGAAATATGAAGCTTGCAAATTCGTTTCAATTACGTTTATACGTAATAAAATAATAAAAACATCAACATTAAAAGTGAAAATAAAAATCGGCGACAAAATAGTTTAAGACCCAAATAATTCGAAATTACGAGGTTATGGAGCCATACGATTCGATAATCAGCAGAAAAGCAAAGATTACATGGCAATTACAAATCGAGGCTAGTGGAAAGTAAAAACTTCGAAAATAAATCGTTGTATAGATAAAAAGAAAATAATTCAACGAATAATTGCAACCGAACCCAAACGGGCTCAAAAATTCAAATTTTCATGATATTCTGGACCGATACGATTCGTTAATGACTAACTGTAAGGAAAAAAGCATCCATGCCAAAATCAAGTTGCAGATCCATGCTTAATTAATTAAATTCAAAACTAAGAATGGCAATTGAATTGAAAACGAAGCATTGAAATTAAATTCGAAGGTAAACATTGAAATTGAGTGAAATTCAAAACCGAAAATTAAAACTAAAATGAATTTGAAATAAAAACAAAATAATTGCTTTTTTTCATCAATTTACGAGAAATTGCGTTAATTTTGCCTGAAGCAGGAATCACCATTATTATTGATATTGTACTAATCGTTCGTCAAATTTATCAGATTCTTCTGTTATTCATCAGTATTTAATACACAATATTTATATATTCGATTATTGGAAAAAAAATCATGTTTAGATAATATTCTTAATATAATATTAATACTAATGTATTAATAACGTCCATGTGGTGTTTCCCGTTAAAATATATTCCGGGGCATCCGGGGGGGGGGGGTGGCACAACTCGACGTCGGGAAAATCCCCAGGTTGCCCATTAGCCTAGCGCACGAAGAGTAGTGGACATTGCGATTTTGGCTCCCTCTCCGAACAATGGTTCGTGCGACTAGAAGCGATTGTCCATTCTCGAATCCTCGGAATTTAAAGTACGTGCAATAAAAACGACACGACTATGTAAGAACGCTACCCTCCCAAATCCTGGAAAAATAATACCTGGAGGGCTTATTTTTCCTAGCCAGGTATGCGCCAAATTACATTTTTCGTAAATCTTTACAGCTCGTATTGTTCGAACCGACGTCTCTCTACCCCCCCCCCCCCCCTCGCTCTTTTAAGCTGAGCGACACCTCGTTCGCTAATGAGTCGCGTCCTAAAACGAATTGTGTGGTATCTTATTTTTGTATTACTCATTGATTTTCAATTCGCCAATCAATTCTCTACAGTATTTCACATAAAATATTTTTATATTATTTGATGCAATTTATTTTCGTTAACAGTAATAATAATATTAATAAGATCGCGAAAAGTAATGTGATAAAAATACGGAACGTAATAATGAATAAGTAATGTGATAAACGTTGGCTTGGCTTTATTCGAATTTATTTCGATATCGTATATAATTCTTATAATGACGATACGATATATTAATAAAATCTGCTATTATTATTACTATAATAATGACAACAACAACAACAACAACAACAACAATAACAATAATAATACTAATAATAACAAACAATAATAATTTGATAAATATTGGTTTGGGTTTGTTTCGGCATATCGTGATAAACCCGAACCAATGTTTATCAAATTAATGCCAATTATTAATAATATCATTGCATTATCAATTGATGATAATAATAATGAAAATGTTAGCGTGACGAAGATTGGTTTGAATTCGTTTGGGTTTACGCAAACAAATGTCCCCTATATCGTTCTTATAATTATGCGTTGATTAATCGTTAATAATTTATTGTTAACAAATAATCAATAGTTTATGATTATTTGTTAACAAACGACACCAAGAGGTTCCGAAATTTCTTTAGTTTTTTAATTTAGTTTTCCTCGAAGAAATTCACAAAAATGACCCTTTTTCCGGCTCCTAGGTGTATATCTCCCCTTAATGAATAATTATCCACCGTTTATCATTACCTACTAATTATTATCATTATTATTATTATTATACAATACTCTAACAAAGCTGAAACATATGTTTATCACAATTATGACTTATATACAATAATAATACTTAATAATTATATACAACGACAATAATAATAATAATAATAATGACAATTTAGCGAGAGATCTCTCTCTCTGTCGCTAAATTGTCATTATTATTATTGTTGTTGTTATTGTCATCATCATCATTATTATTGTATTATTATTAGTAGTATTATTATTATTATTATTGTCATTATTATTATTATTATTGTCATTATTATTATTATTATTATTATTATTATTATTATTATTATTATTATTATTATTATTATTATTATTATTATTATTATACTCTCTATATATATAATATATAATATATATATATATATATATATATATATATATATATATATATAGAGAGAGAGAGAGAGAGAGAGAGAGATGTACTTTCTATTTTTGGCAAACAAAGAGGAATGGACGTCAAAGGATTCGGTATCGCGTCGTTCCTTATTAGGGGCCATATACGGTGCGAAAATCGGAGACACCTGGCCTCAATAAAACTGAGGACCCTACGCGCAATGAAACCTACGTTCCTCGAAATGCGTGTACCTACGAGATTTTCGCAAACGGGAAATATGTGCATAGGAAGAATGGTCGCCGGCCCCGTTGGCCCAAGGAACATAAAGCCTGCGAGCTCAGACATCCTTTGCACTTTCTCTCGTTTTCCGCCCCCCCCCCCCCTTCCCCGGCTATGCATTTCTTTCGACATGCATAATTGAGGTGGCAAAGCGTCGTAGGCCGGAAATAATCCCCGACTTTTCGGAAAGCAGTGTTGTCGGGTGGCCCTTGGTCAGTCTTCCGCTTAAGAAAAGTCTTAAGAACCCTTTCAAACAAGTTGCGTCACGGGCTTTCATGTCGAGACAATTTTCAACGGCGATTGTTTAGGTTAAGTGGAAAATTGGCGGAATTAATATCGAAGGATTGTTTGGCGAGGGGGGGGGGGGGGGGGGCAGAACTCTGTGCCCGCGTGGGGCATTCTTCAAATTCCTGTTTTATATGGGATTGAAACCAGTGGCCTCGCGATGCATCTTTTTTTTTCGTGGATACGAATGATTTTGTATTGGGCTTACTCAATGAGGCCTCGTCTTGCGGCGCAATTACTGGAGTTTCCTTATTCCAAGGGTAGTGTGGAGTATTTTTTCGAAGTTTGTTTGAAATTGACGGCCGTTTGAAAAAAATGGCTGACGTTCGGAAACCCCAGAAAAATAGCCAAAATGATTTTCTCCCTGGCCCTTCTGTTTGAAGAAAATACCTGCATTTGGTGGGCAAATCCTCGAGCTGACAACACCGCTCCGGGGGGGGGGGGGGCGGTCGCTACCTGCCGGAATATTTCTCATTTCTCGCGAAAGAATCGTCGGCAATTATTTTCTTTGGCAGATTTTTGTTTATTTTTATTTCAAATCTTTCCATCTCTGGATTGATATAAAAGAAAACACGGCGTACGTTTTCAGAAATTGTCATGCTGTATAATTCAAGCGAGTTTGCTTGGGCTTGTTCGATTTTTTTTCCTGCCACGGAAGACGAAAATGAAATGAACGCGTTCTTACCCGGTTTGTTGAAAGCGGGCACGAGTGGCGTCCGCTCCGTGCATCCAATCACTGCGCTGTTTTCCATTCGCCTCGGACGATGTTACTTCATCGATAAATTTCATTCACGGGATACGCGTTAAAAATTTGTGACCGCTTCCGGTATCGAAATAAAGCGGAAAATGTGAAACTTGCCGTCACTGGACGAAGTCACGGCACTATCAGCGATTACCCCGTTGCACAGTTTCCATTCGAGTGCCGCGTGTAATCTCGAAAGTCTATCGTTCAACGAACGTAGGTCATCGTTGGGTCAGGGGGAGTTCGCGAGCTGGTCATAGATGGTGCTTCGTATTAAAAAATCCTTCACTTGTTCACATTGGTCAATTCGTTCGTTCAAGCACCTGGGGCATTTTCGAAAACTTGTCCGGATGTCCTCAAGAGGCCTTGGATAATTCTAGAGAATACAGGGAGCTTCCAAAATGTCCCTAGGAAATTCTAAAATATGTAGGACTATTTTTAAATGTCCCTGGACAATTTAAAAAAATGTAGGTGTATTCCCGAAAGGTTCCTTGAGAAAGCTAAGAAAATGTTGGGAATATGCCATAATAACATTTTCTTTTCTGGACTTTGACCATGTTTTGAGGTTCTACTTAACCGCAAATTGTCCGCTAATTACGAATATGACTGAGTTTTTCGCAATATGAATTTAATGCATGCAAAAAATACGACAAACCGTCCAGAAAACGTAGGGATATACCGAATGGTCCCTAGAAGATTCTAGATAATGTAGGGATATTTCAAAAGATCCATAGAGAATTCTTGGGTTATTCCATAAGGACATTTTCTCTCTGATCAAATAGTACAGTAACGGGTATAAAATCATGTGCGAATGTAACAATTTTTTTCGTATGAAAAAGTGATTCCCTCATAAAATTAATTGCACATCTATTTAGTATGAATATCAAGCTGTTAGAAAAAACATATACTTTTTTTCGATATACAAAATGGCCGACTACTCGAAACTTTTCGAAACAACTTTTTCCCAATTGGCGTGACAAATAACTTCAACAATTTTTACTCGATTTACTTCAAATTTAAAGTTTATGTTCCTAATTGCAGTTCGCAGAGAAGTACGGAATTTCTGATTAATCGAAAACTTTTCATTTTATGAGCAGTCATAACGAAATGTTTCACTGACAAACATTTCTTTAGTTCAAATACCTACAACTTTTGAATAAAACAATGTCACGCCGCGGAGCGCTTAAAAATAAGATAACAAAAGAAAGTAGCAGTAGACGGCTAACCGGTGCGATGGCCTAGTGGTTAGCGTGCTTGCCACTAAACCTGCGGACCGGGAGGTCCCGGGTTCGAAACCCAGTCGCGTACATTTCGTCGTGAAATTTTTTCTTCGGCATTTCGCGGCGAAATAAGACTAGTTCCACGGCTGGTGGGGCGAACTTGATGATCGGCTGTATCGGTATAGGTTTTCCGCAGTTTCCCCTATACCCATGACAGAAATGTCACGATGAATATGATACAGAGGGGGAAGTCGGCTGCGGCTGCAAGGAGGGGGGAATAGGGACAAAAAAGTGAGAGTTGTAGAAAAAGAAAGTCACAGTGGGGAAATAATAATAAGTAACAAACGCGAAAGTGTGTACCTTAGGAAAAAACAAATAAATAAATATTGGAGATAGCATTGTGCCCAGCGAAACATCACCATAAAGCGCCGTATAAATGAGACGATTTTTAGAGTCGTAATTTTTCGTTAAGCGTTCGGTTGCTCAGCTTGAAATTTTACCAGTTTACTGTGATGTATTTTTACCTGATCATAGACGGAAATGAGTTAATTGCTAAATATTTGCGCTCGCGAAAGGTATACCTTATGTAATTACTCGAATAATGGAACATTAATACGGTCTCGATGGTCATCATATTTCTATAAATGTTTGGTAATGCAGCTCGGAAGTGTACGAAAAATTCGTTACTCTTGTACCTTGAAATAAATCTTTAATTCATTTAACAAAGTTAATATAAAATATATGAGGGCGATGGTCGTTTCAGTAGTTATCTTCTCCAACTATGAAGACATACATATACGTATATGAATTTGTATTTATATTTATATGCATCACGTAGGTATCAAGGCAGGCCGTAAATGGCACAAATTCACATAGGGGATTAGGCCCCGATTGTCATGGTAATTATTTTTCCCAATGGCACTTTGGCACAAGATCAATGTACGATATTTAACGTTAACGATAAAATAAAAGTACTATATCTTTGGGAATAGGTGGTATAAAACTATATGGCTATTTGGAATACTCGCAGGTCCGTGCCCTGACGGAGTGAATTCGGACGTTTCCATCTTTCGAAACCCATGGTCTGGTCATTATAACTATTCGGAATGCTCGACGCTTTTCCCTTGGTTGGTCGTTGCTAACAGTCATATGTTTCGTTCAAATCGCTCGGTGATCGGGCGAGTGTCCCAAGGTTGGGAAGCCGTTACCCGATTGTCGATCTCTTGGGACATACCAGCCGATAATTATAACCGTATCGATTACTCGACGCTTCTGCCCTGGCCGATCGTTGCCAATGGTCATGGTTTGTGTTTGGATCGCTCCGTGATCGGGCGAGTGCTCCCAGGTCGGGACGCCTCAGTCCCAACTTTCGCTCTCGTTGTACAGAGGCGAACGTTCGCCGGTGATTTTTGGTGGGGCGGGGCAGTTTTTCGGAGGAGTCGGGACGCGCGGCGGACGGCCGCGAAAGTTTTGGTAGATGGGACGGTGTCCCCTCGATCGACCGCTCGGCCGGCTTTTCCAGCCGTCCCAGTTATCGCTCGGGGCGTAGAGCGGAGTTCTGCTCCCGGCGGGACGGATGTTCGATCGAGAGATGTGGTTCGTTCGCGGTACGGGGTATGACGATTTGGGGGACGCCCGGACGACGGCCGTCCCGCTGACGGACGACGGCCGACTCCCGATCGATCGGGCACTCGATCCTCCCGCGTCCGAGTTCTTGCCCGATTGTTCCTTTGATGCCAACGATCGAGTCTCCGCTTCTCCATCGCTGTCCCAACTCTCGCTCGGATCGTAGAGAGGCGTGCGACTGCCGACGGGCAGCGCACTTTGCGCAGCGGAAGCGTTACGAGACGAAGTACACTTTCCGGTTCTCGAAGCCGCTGGCTCAGGATCATTGTCCCAACTTTCGCTCTCGTCCCACAGGGGAGATCGATTACCCAAAGTAGAAGGAACGCTCGACGCTGGCCTCGGCTCGGCACGCGAATCGTTACGCGGTGGCTGCCGAACTGGTTCCTTCGAAACCGGTTCGGGATCGTCCCAGCTCTCGCTCTCGTCCCAAAGGGGAGATCGGTTACCGAAACTGGAAGGAACGCTCGACGGTGGTCTGGTATTGGCGCGAGGATCGTTACGCGGTGGCTGCCGAACTGGTTCCTTCGAAACCGGTTCCGGATCGTCCCAGCTCTCGCTCTCGTCCCAAAGGGGAGATCGGTTACCGAAACTGGAAGGAACGTTCGACGGTGGTCTGGTATTGGCGCGAGGATCGTTACGCGGTGGCTGCCGAACAGGTTCCTTCGAAACCGGTTCCGGATCGTCCCAGCTCTCGCTCTCGTCCCAAAGGGGAGATCGGTTACCGAAACTGGAAGGAACGCTCGACGGTGGTCTGGTATTGGCGCGAGGATCGTTACGCGGTGGCTGCCGAACAGGTTCCTTCGAAACCGGTTCCGGATCGTCCCAGCTCTCGCTTTCGTCCCAAAGGGGAGATCGGTTACCCAAACTTGGAGGAACGCTCGACGGTGGTCTGGAGTCGGCACGAGAATCGTTACGCGGTGGCTGCCGAACGGGTTGCTTCGAAACTGGTTCCGGATCGTCCCAGCTCTCGCTCTCGTCCCAAAGGGGAGATCGGTTACCCAAACTTGGAGGAACGCTCGATGGTGGTCTGGTATTGGCGCGCGGATCGTTACGCGGTGGCTGTCGAACAGGTTCCTTCGAAACCGGTTCCGGATCGTCCCAGCTCTCGCTCTCGTCCCAAAGGGGAGATCGGTTGCCGAAACTGGAAGGAACGCTCGACGGTGGTCTCGAATTGGCGCGAGGATCGTTACGCGGTGGCTGCCGAACAGGTTCTTTCGTAACCGGTTCCGGATCGTCCCAGCTCTCGCTCTCGTCCCAAAGGGGAGATCGGTTACCGAAACTGGAAGGAACGCTCGACGGTGGTCTCGAATCGGCGCGAGGATCGTTACGCGGTTGCTGCCGAACAGGTTCCTTCGAAACCGGTTCCGGATCGTCCCAGCTCTCGCTCTCGTCCCACAAGGGAGATCGGTTACCGGACGTCGCGATGTTCGTCGACTTTGCTTGGACTGCGACCGCTCCCTCGTCGTTGTCCCAACTCTCGCTCTCGTCCCAGAGAGGAGTGTTTCCGTTCGCGACAGTGCCACCGCGATTACCGACGGACTTCTCGTCCCACAGTGGCGTCTCGTTGCCGGTGCGCGGAGCGCTCGACCAATTGCCGCACGGTGAATTCGAGTGCGGGTTTGGCGTGCCCCGACCACCGCCGCGTCCCCAGCGCCCGCCCCGAGCCCCGCGTCCCCCTCGGCCGCGTTCTCCGCGACCTCGCGCTCTCCCGTCGTTCCATCCGGTCGAACGGCCGTTGCTAAAAATCACACCAAGAATTAAGCTGGCACGATGGACCTCTGATCAAGCCTTGAAATACGCTATGGAAAATTTACAGAATGCCCGCTTGAAAAATATCACTCAAGGATGCTGGCTGTTTAGAGTAAATTTCGGCTCTTTTGTATTTTTTTTAACTTCTTTCCAATAAGGGGGCGTCCATAAAGTACGTAACGCAATTGGGGGGGGGGGGGGGGGGTCGAGGTTTGCGTTACGTCACGATTTTACTGTCAGAAATAGCAAAATTTCTGCATACTCAAGTTTTTAAAATTTAAATCTCATCGTTCAGAACAGATGAAGTGCAAGCTCTTGTTATTTTGGAAAATATAATGAAGATGAAAAACCGTCATATCGCCCGCGACTTGATACTTTGAGGGGAGGGGTTCGCACTTTTGAAAAATCGATTTTTTTGTTGTCTTTTCTTATAGTTAAACATTTCAAGAATATAATCCGAAAATTTCAAGTCAATCAGAGCAAAACTCTCGAAGTTATTGACTATTTAGCCATGTATATTTTCCAAAGAAATCATTCTTCGCGGTAATATTTCCGTTATATATTTGTCAAAAAAAAAATATATTTTCGTAATATTCTCATAGAAACCATAGATTCTCGCAATATTTTTGTAAAAAGAAATATATTTTTGTAGTATCTTTGTAAAAAAAAAGATCGTTTTTCATGATTTTCGTGAACAAAAAAAAAATCATAAAAAAAAAAAGAAAAGTAGTAGATCGTCTCAAGATTTTTGGTAAGAAAAATATTTTTTATATTTTTGTAAGAAGACATAAAAAAATAAATAAATAAAAAAAGAAACGTAATAGATTGCCTTAAGATATTTGGTAAAAAAAAAGAACAGATACTCGTAATTTTTTTGCGTGAAAAGGTTGTAACTTTCGTAAAAAGGATGTAAGACGGAAACTAACGGTGCTTTTTGCCAGCTGGGTAAATCGTTGTTCGAACGAGGCGTGGAGAACTGCGTGCCTCGAGGCCATCCGGTGACGGGGGCGCCGGGCCGCAGGAAGTCGCCACCGTCGTTGTTTCCGGGCGTAGCTTGACCGTATCCGGGTGTTCGCTGACTGGACCACGAGGCGACGCTCCCCGGCGTCATGTAGGGAGTCCTGGCGGACGGCGTGTACGGTGTATTGGGACAAGTTCCCCCGTACTGCGAGCCCGCCACGATCGCGGGTGTGCGGAGCGAATATTGGCTCGGCGTGTCGCCGGACATCGAGAGCGTGTGGTGACTGACGTCGTCTTTAGTTTCTTGGCTCCCATCTGCGAAACGGTCGTAAATTCATTGCGGAAACTCGGAAAGGTCGGGATGGAACGAGAAAAGTGTTGCGCAAACATCATGCGAAAGGCGCACTTTTCGGCCCGCTCATTTCTGCGGTAATTATTCACGGAAATTACCGCGATGAGTACCATTCGTACTGGCGAGTAATGTCACGCATTGCCACGGTAACAAGCAACGGAAAATAGGTACTCGCCCTCTCAATTTAACAATTTTTTTTTCGTATGAGTAAGTGATTCTACTCATCAAATTAATTACACGTCTATTTAGTATGAATATAGAGCTGTTAGAATTTGTTTTTTTTTTCGATGTACAAAATGGCCGACTACTCGAAACTTCTCGAAACAGCTTCTTTCCAATTGGCGTGACAAATAACGTCAACAATTTTCACTCGATTTACATCAAATTTAAAAGTTACGTTCCCAATTGCATTTCGCAGAGACGTACGTACGGAATTTCTGATTAATCGTAAACTTTTCATTTTATGAGCAGTCATAACGAAATTTTTGTACTGAAAATTCATTTCTTAAGTTCAAATACCTACAACTTTTGTATAAAACAATATTTTTCTAATTCCGTACGTACTTCTCTCCGTATTCTAATGTAGATCGACGAAAATTTTTGTTTTTCGTTCTAGGTAAAAAATTGTCGATGCTAAATGTCACGCCGCGGAGCGCCTAAAAGAAGTCAAAGAAAATATTAGTAGTCGGCCATTTTGCACATCGAAAAGAAAAAGAATTCTGACAGCTTCATATACCAAATAGATGCGTAATTCATTTTATGAGTGAATCACTTTTTTGTACGAAAAAAAATTGTTAAATTCGCACATGATTTTATACCCGTTACTGTGGCCTAAGGCCTTAAGCGATTTAACTGCTTAACGTTAATATAGCTTTCCCCGGAATGCCCTATGTTGATAAAAGAAACAAGAACAGAAACATAACTTAAAAAAAAAACGCAAGAAAAAATAATTAGGACAAAAAAAAAAGAATAATTTTTAAAATCCGGGGCTTCCAAAAAACTGGCTCGAGCAAAATAAAAGCTGAAAACGCAACCGATGATGAAACCAAAAAAAACCGGGGCTTCCAAGAAACCGACTCTCAAACAAACCCAAACACACACACGCACGCAGAAATCCAAAACTAAGGCTCAAAACATAAAAAGTTATTCTTGTTTTTCGTATTTTTGTCGGCCATATTTCATAATCCAATGGTCAAATTGACGAAGAGATATCGCAATCTCCCCGAAAATATGCACCTGACATTAATGAATATACATCGAGTCAGCTACTAAGATGTATGAAAATTTGTATTTTACGTGTCTTAATTGGACTTCATTCAATCAATCGCCATTTCAATGAATTCGCGATCTTCAGTTGCAGAACATTACGATCAAATTGCACACCTTCTGTTCGAACAATAATGACCCGGCATGAACGTAAAAAATAAATCCTATACAATGTTTGATTGTTCCATTCCTTCGGTCCACCCAATTGTTTCTTCATCGTAATTCATTTCAAGCGATAATTCCATTAACGCGTGAAATGAAAGACGCAATGGGAATGTTCCATTGGTCCGTGACTGGCGGACTTACCGGTCGGTCCGTTGGGTGTGTACAAAGATGCCGATTTCGGCACGACGACCGGACGAGGATCCCGGAAGTGTTTCCGGAACCAGCTGAAGAGTTCGCCGACTCGGGCGAACGTGCGGCCCCTGTAACGCACACCGTTCGGCGAAACGGATATATACTCGTGCACGCTGCGCTCGCGCGGCAAATACGAGAGTAGAAATTTCCCCGGATATTTCTGTGAACCGATGAAAGAAAAAAGAAAAAAAAAACGAAAAAACGGATATCGAAAAGGTCCAGTTGGGCGCGATTGCGGGCAAAAAGAATGTCTTTCACCTTTGAGGCGGACAGCACGCAGGGAATGCGACACGGATTTTCCTTCTTCTGTTCCTTCATCTCCTGATCGGCTTTTTCCTCGAGACCGTCGATTTCCGGTTTGTAATAATGCGACTCGATCAATTCCGAGGCATAGGCCGCCATTGGATTTACGTGCCGCGCAATTATCTCGTCGAGATCCTCGAACTCCTCGTCGCCGATGAATAGACGCTTGCCAAGGGAGAAAACGTGATTCTTACCGTCCTCTCTAACGTCTATGTGATGAAGCACTTGGTCGGTGACTTTCCACGTGACCGTGAGGTGGTCGCTTCCCTTGCTGCTCGGGCGCACGATCGCCTCGCCCTGCTTCATCGGCTCCAACAACTTGGCGGCCTCCGTGTAGCTCACGTTGTGAAAGGACGAGTGGACTATGACGCGCTTTACGTACGCGAGACGTTGCTTGTTACGCTTCGCCTCCTCCTCCGCTTTCGCGTCTTTCTCCTCGGCCTCCTCGTCGTAGTAGGGATCCCGTTGGGGTCTGAAGAAAAAGCGGCGAATTCGCCTCGTTGTTCTTAACGGCTATGGGCAACATTGGGGCAATGGACAAATATGATCGTCCACATCACGCAGGGAAAAAATCCTAGAAAAGAATGCCTTTTTCGTCACCAAAAAATTATGGTAATAGTCAGTATATAGACGAATAAAAATCATTCTCACGTACCTGTTCAATTTAAACTTTGTAATTATAAGAATGAATTTTTGCATGTCCGAAAACTAAGACCTCGTAATGGTCGGTTATAGAGAAGTGTCCGAAAATTGGTACATTTGGTACTATTGAACATTTAAATGTATAAAAATTAAAATATTTAACTCTCCGGCAGTCACGGATGTTGAGTCCCCAATCGCGAATGATAATAAAATGCTGAAAATATCGTACGTTTTTGTATGAAGTATTTCAGAGGTCGTGTAAAAATTTCACATTTAGGAAGCTCGTTATCGAACAATTAAGGTAGTTCCTCTGCGAAAATCTCAACCAAAAGTTTACATACCATGTTCATGTTTAAAAGATTGATAATTGGTTTAATTAGTAATAAATAAAATTAAAAACTACGCAATCTTGACTCGGTACTAGTAGATAATACGATGGATATCATTTATTGCCGTAAAATATATTTTATATTGTGTTTTTGATCTACCATTGCCAGTAAACTTTTTGCCGGGACTGTCCAGACTTTTCCCCAATTCACTTGTTCGCTTGCAGGCCGAGCAGGATATATGCTATACGACCAAAATTGTGTGGGTTCTCATGATTATATCTTGGAAACTAGATGGTGAATCATTCTCATTTTTTTTCACATTATTCGTGATATCTTACTCTAGCTTATCCTCGTTTTTTATCAATGTCTTAATTTTAGTTTTGACGGTAGAATTAATGATGCTCTGTTTGCCCATCATAACGCATTTGTTACGTGTAAACCAAGCCAACTTTAAGTGTAAATATCTAAGGTTTGGGGTGATCAAACTTATTCAAATTGCACAGATGTTTGGATAATGTATTAAATAACATATATATCAAATTTCAACCATTTCTTAATTCAACTCTTCTGTAGAGGTCCTACCTTTAACATTCACAAATTAAATGTTGTCTTTTTTATGTTGAAATTTTAACGCGACCTCTTAAACACTTCATACAAAAACATACCAAATTTTCTTATAATTTTTTATTTCAACCCCTAAGGAGACTGAAGTAATGATAGAATTCTGAAAATTTGGTATGTTTTTACATGAAGTATTCAGGAGGTCGTGTAATTATTTCACGACGATTAAGAAGCTATTTATTGAACAATTAACATTAACATGTTTCATAGGGACTCAATATCCTTAATGCATGTGCTTTGAAGACTAGAACTTACGAGCTTGTCGTTAGATTCGATCATTTTTCTTTAAACGGTCCATGAGTGAACGACAAGTCCTACAATCTAAGGACGGTCATAACCGTCCGAGCATTGGTACCGTTAGCTCAAAATCCCGTGCATACAGAGGGAAAAATGTATAAGAAGTGACAGACAACGGAGCGAGAGAGAAAGAGGAGGGAGAGGTACCGCCACTCGTTGTTCTTATCGGCGAGATCGCTGCCCTTGCTGGAGCACTCGACGCTGAACCGATCGACCTCGATTTTGACGATGCGACAATGAATGACCTGGCCGGGTCGAACGCGGTCCTCGGGATTGGCGACGTGTTTGTCCGAGATATTTCTGACGTGTATGTAGCCGGAAACGCCGTTGTCGAGGCGGAGCCGTACGCCGATGGCCTTGCCGGGGCAGCTTCCGTCGTCGAAGTGATTCCATACGTCGGAGAGCTCGGAATAATCGTTCTTGAGGCAAAACGGACACTGCCATAGGCCGGTGGTGTCGTTGCGCACCGGGTTGGCCTGATCGAGTTGTTCGCCCTCGGGTTTCCGACGGTTCATCGACGTGACGGTCGCCATCGTGAGTTTCCCGATGTAGAAGCTCTCCGGGGTTTCCTTGGTGAGAATGTTGAAGAGCTTCTCGGGCCCGGGTGGCTCGTATGGTGCTCTGAGGTCCTTGTACCTGCAGTTGAGCTCGGCCCGTATGTCGTAGAGGGTGATGGACTTGTCGCCGAAGCCCTGCCTCTCGAGTTCCTCCGCGAAAGCGTCGAGGTCGAGGTCCTTGAGTCTCTCGGGCGTCTCGAAGATCTCGTTGAGTGCGTCAGCCGGATTGGCCTCCTCGTTCTCGTCGTACTCGAGCGCGTCGACCGCCATTTTTCTCGCCCACTCGTAGGTCTCCGGATGTATCCTCGTGCCGTCGAGCACCTCGACGTACGCGTCCGTACCGTCGCCCAGGCTGCTCGTGTCGATCCTTACGAAGCCCGCGCAGTTGATGAAGACCTTGGGCCCCATGTGGCAGATGGTTACGAGCTGGGTACGATTCTCGATACGTTTGTTCGTTCTCTTGAGGAGTTTTAGTAGGGCCTGAGCCTTGCGGGCGCCCAGGCCGCACACGAATTGCACGAGGTTCGCGCGGTTTTCGCGCTGAAGCGCCGCGTTCAGATCGACACCGACCTCGTTCACGCGATTTACGAACTCGAGGCGTAGGCTCTCGAGAAGCTCCTCCCGCGGTAGCTCCTCCTGACGTGGGTGATAATTTATGCAGAGAATCTCGTCGTCGGGGCCGCAGAGCTGCGAGAACTCGACCAGGGGATCCTGGAGGCGTCGCGCGATCGAGATCGCCTGTCGCAGCAGTAGGGGATAATCGCGAAACTCCTCGGCGCCCCGTGAGCCGCTCGCGTATATCTTGGCGACCTCGTTCTCGCATATCTCGACCGGGATCTCCGGGAAATTGTCCTCGAGGACGAGCCGGGCGATGCACTCCTTGAGATCGTCGCGGATCATGGTCGCCTCGCGCGACTCGCCGCCTATCGCGATCACGTGGGGCTTCCTCGTGGCAACGAACTTCCGGATCGCCTCGAGATCGGCCTCTTTCCGGGCCTTGTCGTCCTCGCGCGGGCCGTTCCTACGGCGCAGGAGATTCGGCAGTCTGAGGTGGTCGGTGCATTCGCCGTCCGGCGAGACGAGGCAGGCGAACGCGGCCTGCGAGTAGTCCGGCACGTAGGCCAATCCCATCACGCGCAGCCCTCCGCTCGTCGTCTTCCATTCTTCCGTCGGCTGAGCGTCCGCCTCGGGCTCGTCCCACTGTTCCGCCTCGGCCGGACTTTCGCCGAGGCTGCACGCGTAAGGCGCCACCCTGATCCAGTTGTAGATTTTCCGAGCGCACGAGCGCAACACGAACTCCTTCGCCTCGGCCATCAGTGCGGAGCGCAATTCTTTACGGAGATCGGGCAGGAGCATCCGCCGATAGGCAAGCTCGACCGCCTCGGCCCTCAGGGCGTTCCAGGCCTGGACGATTTTGCTGAACTCGTCCCGATGATAGAGCTGCTTCATCTCGCTCAGGTAATCGTCGCTCGTCACACCCTCGACCTTGTCGCTCAGCTCGATCGTCACGAGTTTGTCGCGCTCGGCGATCGCGAGCTTGAGATACTCGTCGCCCACGATTTCCTTCACCGGTTTTCCCTTGAGGTACTTGAGCCCGTAGATCGGGTGATTCTCGTCGATCTCCTTGGCGCCACGCGGCGTCGGCCTGACCGTCAATTTTGCGCGCTCCGCGTACATCTCGCGCACGCACTTGCGCACCAGGGGCGCTCGGGCCAATTGGATCGCTACCATGAGCGTGGCCGCCTTGGCGATCTCCTCGCCCGTCGAGAAATGCCCGGAGCGATAGTCGAGGGCGAGCTCGCGCGGATCTATCGGCTCCTGATCGATCTCGTGCCTTTGATAATTGTCCCGCAAGTTCTCCCCGTATTGCTCGGGGCTGAGGCCGAAGCGTTTGGCGAAGCCTTCGAGGCCGGCTCGACGGCAGAGCGCGTACGGTCCCGTCCTCGTCGCCGGCTTGGGTACCTCTTCCGAGCGATTCTGCGCGGCGCTCGCGAGCTCGTTGCTGTAGTAGAGAACGAAGTGATGGTGAACGTCGTTCAGTTCCTCGCAAGTCTCGATCGATCGCACGCGCTCCACATCCTCCTCGCTTATCAGGCGAAGCCCCTCGGGAAACGGCGCGTCCGGTCTCTTCATCAGCTCGTCCAACTGGCGATCCCTCGTTCTCGTCACCAAGCCCTCGAGACTCGTCTTCCGGTCTCGCAACTCGCACCACTTCGCGTCCCACTTGTACACTCGCCAGAGATCGTTTATGTTCAACTCCGGACTCACGTATTCCTTGCGATAAAACGAGATGAACGGCACCTCGAAGCTTTGATTCCTCATCAAGTCCAACGCCTTTCTTATCTTCGCGACCGTTCCGGGACCCTTGCGCGCTCGCTCCTTCGCCTCCTCGCTCAAGTGCGCGTCCTGCACCGACACCGGTGCACGGCAAAACGCGTACTTGTAGATCCACTCGGCCTCCTCCGTCAACTCGGTCGAATCCTCGGCCACCGGGCGCACCGCCACCGAACGCAGCTGCATTCGCTCCGGCACGTCCGCGTTCCGTATCTGTCACGTAGGAAAGCTTCATTTGAGGATGTCGTCGCCAAAATCGAAAATGGTACATTTTTTTTAAATTCGATAGCTCATTGTGCACATTTGAAAGGTTGCGTAAACATTTCACGACGATTACGAAGCTGGCTACTGAGAAATTCGAACTCACAAATTTCACGCAGCCTTATGGAAAGTGAAGTAACTTTGCAATTATCAATTTTTTTTTGTTATTAAAAATGATGCCAAAAATACAAAGAAATCACACTTGAGGACTGGTGGTTTCTTGCACCATAAAGCCACTTTTGTTTTTGATATATTTGAAATAAAAAAAAAACGATCGTTCATAAATATTTCTTCTATCTCTTGAAAACAAATCGCAAAGTTTCCTATTTGCTAATAGAATTGCAAAGTTACTTCAGTTTCAGACATTTTTACACAATCTTTCAAACGTTTTACATAATGACCTATAAAGCGTTGAAAATTTTATCACCATTTTCAATTTTGGACACAACATCCTTAAACATTAGAATTCGAATGAATTTTGGGATTTTGGTGATGAAAAAAGGGAATATTGTGATTGATCGACACGCCTCTTCGATAGCCACAAATATGTAGAATATGTTGAAAATTCAGACGGAATCGTTTTGACGGAACGGCGTCCGCTTTTGAAGCTGAAAGTTTAGAAAATATTACCTCGTTGTCGACGTCGGTGAAGTGTCCGCGTTTGAGTTCGCTGGGCTCGTACACGTCGAATATAGTTTTCTTGGGTTCTCGCTTCTTGCGCGTTTTCTTGCGCCGCGTCCGCGTCGCGTCCTCGACGACGTCATCGTCATCTTCCTCGTCGTCCTCGTCCTCCTCGTCCGCTTCCTCGCCGTATTTATCAAACTCGTCGTAATCGAAGTCTACACCGAAGATATCTTGGGCCTCTTGAAGGGCGCTGAAAATTGCCAAAACTCATACGGGACGGGCACGAGGGACGAAGAAGAAAAAAATGGCGACGGCGTCTACATCGTTCAAGTCCGATAACTCGGGAAATACGGAAGATACGAAACAAAGCTTTGTCGGCAAGCTGTATGGTTTTTGGTACTGCGCAACTAGCTGACCTTCAATCTTTTTCACATAACGCATTTCAAGGTCATTCGGAGGTCAACTTCGTTTTTTTAAAACATGGAAACTGAGGCTTTGCTTTGCGCTGTGCTTACGTGAGAAAGCAAGTAACTTTTGTCCGATGCAATTTTTATAATGCAATGCGCGGAGCGAAACGTTCAACGGGTCGGAAAACCGTACGTTGAAATATTCCGAGTTCGTGAATTTTTTGAGGTCGTTGGCCTCTATTTCCCGTTGAAGGTGTACAATGGTATTGTTATAAATGAGGAAAGCATCGACTCACGAGTCGCCCAGATACGCCCGTCTCTTGCGCCGTTTCTCAGCAACGGGCCTCCCGTCGTCGTCGACAATGAAATCGTCCGCCTCGGAAACATCCGCATCGCTGTTCACCCCCTCGCTGAACGTCTGCGGCTCTGCTCTCTCAACAGCCGCGCTCCTTCGGTCGTCCTCCTAAAAAAAAAGTTATAAATATTGTCCGTCGATCTCCGTCGCTCTCTGCCATTTGACAGTCCAGGGTAGGACATTCCCGTGACGATCGAGACCGGCATCGAAAATAAAATATTTGGGCACAGTTCCGAGATCGAAGGGTTTAGGTTCCGTACGAAAAATCGTCATGGCGAATTTCTTTTTCGTAGTGATTGAAACTCACATCGCCGGAACCGTCGAAAAGTTGATTCGCGATCGCATCCCTCTCCTCCTCGGGTTCCCGCTCCTCGTCCGAGTCGACATCTTGGACACGACGCAGACGCTTGAATCGCTTCTTCTGTAGGACAATTGAGGCTCGTCGGTGAATCGACGAAAAACATGCACTACGCGAATCGAAATTTTCTTCTTGCCTTCGAGTACGGTATCGAAAGGGCGAACGTTTAAGCCCTTCGTTGGCATTGACGCAATAGTGCGTCAAATAATTTCGTGCTCTGTGTGGCATTGACGCAATCGTGCGTCAACCTTTATTTTACTACTTAACTTGCTCTGATTTGAAATCGGAGCCTCACTCGGGGATTTTTGCGCCCGCTGAATCCGAATTTGATGTAAAAATTTGGAAATACAAAATGGCGGACAAAAATAAAAAACTTTACTCGATTTAGATGAAAATTAGTACTCCGGGATTTTTGAGGTCGCTTATTACGAATCTCAACTGTAAATTTGAAAATTCAATATGGCGGCGCTCGAATGGCGGACCGAAATTGAAGATTTTACTCGATTTAGATAAAAATTGGTAGTTTGGGATTTTCGAGGTCGCTTATTGCGAATCTGAAGACAAAATTCAAAAATTTTAATGGCGGATCTAATATGGCCAGTTCAGATTCGTAATGAGCACCCTCAAAAATCCCAGAGTACGAGTTTTCAGGATGAAAAAGTTTTCCCGCCATTTTGGGCACTTTTTGTAGAACTCTCTCTGCCGACGGAGGGGTTAAAAATCTTTCGAAATTCGGTTATTCAATGATTACCGATCTATACCGATTTTTCACCGACGATCGAATAATCGTTATGAAAAATCGCTTGCCGATTTATAACGCCACGCCTTTTTAGACGACAATCGAATGATCGTTGCGATAAATATAATGAATGTGAAATTGATCCGTACTCGATTACCGATCAATGCCGATTTTTTTAACCGACCATCTACCGATCGTTACGCAAAATCGATGAAAAGTGGAATTGGTCCGCACTTTATTACCGATTGATAAAGACAGATCGATGACGATGTTTTTGCACAACGATCCAATAATCGTTACGAAAAATCGGTTGAAAGTGAGATTGGCCGGTACTTGATCACCGATCATCAAGACGAATCGATACCCATCATTTTGGAGGACGAACGAATAATCGTTATGAAAAATCGCTCGAATGTGAAATTGGTCCGTACGTACTTCCGATCGATACCGATCTCGTTGAACGACGATCGACCAATATGAAAAATCGGTTGAATGTGAAACTGATCCGTGCGTGATTACCGGTCAATAACGACCAATCGATACCGATCTTTTTCGACGACGAACGAATAATAGTCACGAAAAATCGGTTGAAAGTGAAGTTGATCTGTACTTTGTTAGCTATATGCAACGATCGATCGATACCGATTTATTTCCGCCGCTTGCACAATCGACATGAAAAATCGTTTAACCGATCGATCACGACCGATCGACGCCGATTTTTCTCGACGATCGAATAACCGTTATAAAAAATCGTTACAAAGTCAAACTGGTCCTCACTCGATTGCCGATCAATACTGACCGGTTGTTACCGATTTGTCTTAGCCGATCGAACAATCGTTTTGAAAAATCGGCCGAAAAAGAATTTTTTTCAGCTTCACGTGTACGCACTCTTTGGACTGTGATGCCGAGATTCTCCTCGATGAGATCATAATCGTCGTCCTCCAGACGGTCATCGTAATCGGCGCTCTGACTCTTTCGCCTTCTCTTCTTTGCGCCGATGTCGGCGTCGCTTTCCCTCTCGCTCTCCTCCGGGGAGCCGTCGTCTATCAGGTCTTTGAGCTCTTCCCGCAGTCGATCGTCGTCGTCTGCCGGTGTCAGGGACCACCCCAGGCAGAGTGGAATATTCGAGATGGGAGATTCATTCGTATATTTACTATTCGGTGACGGTTCTGCCGTGCGTTTCGTAATGGCACGCAGGGCCAAGAGAAATGGATATTCGAAGGGGCTCGGAGAAAGTGCGCGATAACTAGCACGGGTAAAATCGCTTGCCGAGCTACCAGTTACCATGGGAGCAAACTCCGGCGTAGCGAGCAGAGCGTAAAATGCTCTCGCACAATTTTATTACGTTTAGTATTTCGTTTGTTTCAGTGGTTAGTTTTTTTTTAGTATGGGTGTTTGTTTGGGTTTGTTATTAGAATGGGCGATTTTTTGGTTCTAGTATTTTTTGCATTGTTTAGTATCGGATTAGTATTTTTTATATTCCGAGTGCACGTTATCCTCACCGTCCTCCTCCTCGCTCTCTTCCATCGCCGCAGCTCTTTTTTTTCTCGCCTTTCCGCCGGGACTGTCTTCCTGCTCGCCCTGAAGCAAAATAAACACTTTTCTTTGTCATTCCCAACAATGACGACGCATTTGCCTTTTTTTCCAATAAGAAGCATCGATTTTCCGAATAAATCGGACGGCAGTAGCGATCTCAAGGACCGGAAGCTACTCGTGTTTACGAATGTTTTTTTTTTACTACGATGTTGGGAGTTTACATTTTTTAGGTTAAGTTTTTTGCGAGTTTTCTTCGTTGTTTTCCGTTCCGGGTTCTTGCGGAATTGACACACGAGCACGGAAGCTACCAATATTGGGTTGAGACACGATATTTTTTGAGATTGAAGTTGTACTTACCTCGCTACTCTCCTCGGCCTCGACGTTCAACAAGTCTGCCATTTTCGCCCGGGGAAAGACTTTGTCTGCGACGGTTACGAAATATTTCTTCTCATCAGTGCCGCGGCTTTCAGATCACCGAGGGCTTCATCGATTATGGATATTTACGGAACGTAAACACTATGGGGATAAGCACGAAAAGTTACGGAAATGCGCTTTCTTGATGCCGTACAAGTTGGATTGTAGGATTTTTCGCGTCTTTCACGAACGAAGAAGTGAAGAAAGATGGCACAGTTCGTCACAGGCGAATGAATCATAAAGGACTGCGGAAGAGGCGGCGGGGGTGGCTGGAATTGTACGTTCGGTAGTCCAAACGAGCTACGACAGAGAGCGCTGGCGCTTGGGGCCCCGCCATTTTCGATAAGGGCGCCTCATTGGCTCCGCGCAGAGCCAATGAAGGGTGGGGATAATGAAATCAATCACAGCGCCCACAGTCCAAACAGAAAGAAAGCGACAAAAGAAACAAAATAATCTTTGATAACTATTTTTTGTTTGGGTTCAATTAATCAAAGTTGTTCAAAGTTGTTGGGAATTCAATTAATCTCTGATTTAATCTCTTCGGTTTGCTTTCGTTGTATTGCTCTACACCAGCCTTTCCCAACTTCTTTTAACGGCGGACCCCCTAGGCCTCGTTCGTCAATTTTGTATCTCTATTCATGTTGTCAGCTGGCCCCTTAGGACATGCTCGCAGACCCCAGGTTGGGAAACCCTGCTCTACAGCTTCCATGAGGTTATGGGAATTCGCAATTTTTGGTTCGCTCATTTATTCAGCATTTTTTAGATTTATTGATTACAGCTTACCAAAATATTCATTTGTTTGAAAAAATATATAACGTTATGCGCATAATCATAGGAATACCCTATTCCGTACACCCGTATTTACATCGTTTATGATACATCACTAAACAGCAGACATTTTTTACATTTGCCTATACATTAATCCATAGGCTTACGATTTTTCTCAAATTGAAAGATTCGGGCGAACCCCGAATATCGGCGTTGATCCACTACCCGTACGCCCATGGTGGCCAGAATTGGTACTAATTGTACAAATGCCTTGGATCATTTTTTCAGTAGATCTATAGGAAAGTCAATGTACAAGCACCATTTTCGTCTATCGGTAAGGCAATTCTGGCGTCATATGGAAGAAGGCAGCATCTACAAAAAAATCAAGAATGCGTTTTTGATACCGTTGGAATTGGTACATAATTTTTCATAGTTCTGTACAGTAAATCGGATTTTCGATTTTTTTGTAATTGCCGCCTTCTTCCATACAACGGCAGAGTTGGTGTTCGTTGGAAAATTATAAATTCTTCAATCTGGCATGTAGAGAACACTCATACAATTTTGGCACTTCCGTATACGTTCATCGAGTGACTAGTTGTTTCTAGCGTTGGTTCAATATCACGTTGAATCACTAAAACGATGTTAGTAAGTTATTAAAATTCGGCTGATTTCTGCACAGGAAATATATATATATATAATTCCAGAAAGACTTATAATGTTACTTCCGTCTCCTTTAGAGTTTTCCATTCAACCATAAACAATTGTGATATTTTATCGTGCACCCTTACTGTAAACTATGAAGAATAGATTTGAAGTACGAGTTGCGGAGTGTCGGTAAAGGTTCCGGCCACGGTCTTACATACAGGTCTTGAAACGAAGGCGAATTTCAGTGGCGGTGGGCTTGGTGTCCAGTGCGCTGCTGTCGACGGGTGTCCTCCCCCTGGCCCCTTAACCTGCCGCGACCATGTTTGTTAAACATAACTTGCCTACCATAGCCAAAACTTCATATTGAAAAATGTGCTCGTGTCTTGCTTTTTTTTCGTATCGTCGCCACCGTGTGTCGTTGCGATCGGAGCGTCATCAGGATAACCTAAACCGATCACCAAATGTTTCGTCGTATAGGCGTATGTGCGTATAACAGTTGAACATCGTTACGCGTATAAAAAAGTCGGATATGCCTAAATATCTCCGTTATGGATATTTTAATTATGTGAGAATCCAGAAACTTCAGGTTCCGAGTGGGCAGCATAACAATTCAGCTCTATCACCATTGCAATACAAAGAACAAAACGTCGACCGTTTTTATCATAGTCGCTTGAATTTTGCTTGCGGTGAATATAGATTTGGTTATATTTTTAAGCATGTATGTATTAATTTGTTCTTTTTAGCATGCAAATACATACTTTTTTCGTTTACTTTCCATTTAATGGATATTTCCTAGAAGAAAAATGAACCCGTGTATCGATACATCCAGTTTAAATGCATGCAAGAATGCGCAAGTGTATGCAATACAGACATATGATATTGCTGCCTTCTTCGCACATGACACTCCCTTTCTTATGCGCCGCATGCGGCCAAAAATTGAGGCAGAAACTCGACGCTAAGTGAACCTTTCTCCACTACCGTCGTTTCAAGACATGAATGTGAAGACCGTGGCCTACCCTACCTGCTAGACCAAGCCCCTGACACAGAGCAGTTTTAGTGGACCACGAAATGTCGCCCGCCGCTAGAGGCGCTGACGATGAGAGTCATTTCCCCCCCCCGACAGCGATTCGAATGTATGGTCAACGACCGATATATATATAATCAACCGGGCACGCGACTCCGGTGTCACACAATATATTTATACGCGAGCGACAACGCTGGAGACAGAGAGTGACCACTTTTTTACGACGGGAACGGTCTGCAGTGTCAGGAGCCTGTGTTAGACCGTGGTTCCGGCTTCTCGACCTGAAAAATAACCTCAAAAGTAGACATCCCTCTCTCCTTAGTTATTTGCTCGCACAATGACAGTAGTGTTTGGGACCGTAATCCAGGCAAGTCGAGCTACTGGCGTACGAGTTTATTCTGCTGGTCTCGTCCTCGCTAATGGTAAAATTGTCGCCGCCGTAAGAGCGTATGGTAGTTTCATAGAGTCCACCACCAGGTGTCACCTCGATCAAGTAGAAGTAACTCTGCACAGTGGCGTCATCGTCGCTGCCGCGTACACCGATCACTTTGTCAACGCGATGAATTTTCTTGAGCTTAAGTTTCGAGCACAAACGTTTGCCTTTCTTATCGCGATATTGTTTAACGAGATTATCAACGTGTTCGAGAAACTTTCGGGTGCCCTCAAGGGCAATTTTCCCGTCGGCGTTAGCGGCCTCGAATGCGTTACAGGCGCACCAATGGGATGAAATTCCAGCATCTGGGCATCCCCGTGCCAGTGGTACGGGTCGAAAAAGACTCTGACACGTGGGGCAGCCAGTGCTCGAGTTCGCCTCGCCGCCGGCTCTCGTCAGGACATCCCTGAGTGTCTCGTAGAGGTCGTAGGGCGAGGTCAAACGATGTTGGTTGAGGTACAAAGCCTCGGCGGCGCTCGGGTCGGAATTGCGAAACCAATCGGGTAACTTGACATAGATAAATGGCAAGCGTTCCGCGTACCAACCGACGAAGGTTCGCCTTATACCACCCCATCTCATACCGTGATCGCTGAAGAAAACAATCATGGTATCATTCGTGGTACCCTCGGACTCCATTTTCTCGAGCATGTAGCGCAAGCGCTCGTCCATCGAGGAGACGCCGTTAACGTCGTCGTGACTCATCGAGTTCGCCCAGAAGAAACCGAAGTAAGGCGAGCCTGCGAAAGTTCGGGCAAATTCAAGGCCGTAATTGAATATGCGCTCGGCGTTTATCTCGGGACCGGTGCAGTACTTGCTTTCGAAGCGTTTTTTCGAGCTGAGAAGCTTCTCCGTGGCCACTACGTAGGGACGCAGATAGTAGTCGGTGGGCGGTGCTACAAAACCGACTTTGTGATAGTTGAAGGTGCTCAGGCTCGTCAGGTCCTCACCGTAGGCAGTTACGTAGCCCGAGTTTCGATAATCGTACCAGAGCATTGAACAATTGTCCAAGCCGTAGGGTGCGGTTGGCTTGCATTTGGTGTAAGCTTCCGTGTTGTTAAGACCGGTAAGTATCGCCATAAGATTCGGAAACGTGTTCTCCCCCATTTTGTTGTAACCGCGAAGATGATACCACCCCGTGTCACGAAGATGGCGCTCGGTCTTAGGCAGACTCCGCTTAAAATTTAGGCGGGAAACGCTGTCGATACCTAACATCAAGACACTTAGCTTTCTCGATTTGTTCGCTTCATTTGTATCTACAAAATTTCCGGTTTCGCTGTTATTTCTGCTGCCTAATTGTTCCAAACGTTTCTGCACCTTCACCGGATTTATCACGGCGTGGATGTTTTTGTACACCGTTGCTTTTCCCCGGCGACAGGTTATCATCGCGATCTCAATGTCACGAGGCAAGATCACCCGATTTGTGAAGTTCAGGCACTTACCTACACTGTTTTGAGAAAAGCGAGACGTTATTTGACGATTGTTGAGCGTTTACGTTGAGCTGGGCGTTTGGTGGATGCTTTTAGATGGAAATGTTGGTATGAAAGTTAGACGTGATCGTACATACACATGCAGTGGCGTGCAGAAGTTTCGGGCCACCCGATTTTTCTTAGTAAAGTGATAAAATATTTAATTCCTGAACTCGTTAATCATCACAAGCTTCCAAGAGAGCTCTGATATGAATAATGGCGTGATATGGTATGTTTTATGGCGTATTATTTGTGTACGAGTCGAACTAGTTGCGTCGGTAGGCAAAAGTATCGGGCCGCTATCTCGTCCGGCTTCGTACGCACAGTTTGTTTGCATATTCTTTCGTGCTAGTTTTAAAACATGCAAGGGAACGAAAAATGAGTATTATTTCTACCTCGAACGCGAAACACCCGAATATTAAGGCCCGTAAAATCGCGTCGAAACTTTTTTCAGAAAGAAAGAGTTCTCGCGATATTGTGACTGTCTGAAAAATAGGATGGTCCGAGACTTTTGCACGAAACTGTATAGAAATAACTGCGAGGGGATTGTCATTTTAGTAAGTAACCGTTATTGCTGTGGTGACTGAAAATGCTATCGATCCAATACCGGTAACAACGAGTGAGTTACTCAAAAGCAGTAGTGTTTTAGTAACTTACTACTTTTTACTAGTGCTGAGCCAACCGCGTGTTGAAACCTGAACCTCATGCTAGTAAGTTATTAGCACGCTGGCTGCTCTTTGCTGCCTGTGAAATAACGTCATAACAGTGCAAAGCTCCACCGTGTGGTGTCGCGTCGGTCGTACGAGAACCAATAATAAAGCGGCACTTCCCTCTACATGCTAGCCACCGAGACTTCGTTTTCACGTCGATTATACGAGAATAACAATGGCCGTTACGTGTGAGCCGTGTGAGACTGGCTTCGACGGCAAATAAAAACCGCAAAAACGGAGATGAAGCAATACATCGGGAACGAGACGACAAGTTCGACGTGCTTCATCGCGAAGGAAAAGAAGAAGCAGGTAAGCGCAAAGACATTAACGGAAGCCATTCTTTTTATCCGCGTTTCGATCGTAAGGCAAAATATCAACTGAATTAGGCCAAAAAGAGGGCTGCGTACGGATATTACTCATTTTGTTCGCGAATTTATTTCGTAAAGACATTCGTAAAAATGATCGGTCATCGTGACTTCATAGGGTCTGTTCGTTTTAGCTACACTTTTCTACACTTCTTACACCTCCAGTGGACTTTCAATGGTCTGTTCGTTTTAGCTACACTTTTCTACACTTCTTACACCTCCAGTGGACTTTCTATTACTGTATCTGGTCAAAGTGTAGAAAGTGTAGCCAGCGCGAACAAACCTAGTCTCGTTTTCCGGTTAGGTCGTATCGTCGGGTTCGTTGGGTGCATTTTTTCATTTTTCAACAAAAAATGTAGACGTTCAAATGTTCTCTCAAGGAAAAATACAAAAGAGTAATATTTGTGATTGTTGTGAGAAAAAAAAAACAAATAAGGACAACGTAAAGACCACACAAAATTTCTTGCCTGATTTTTGTGTCCCACTCGCCCGTTGGCGGTTGGGAGGGTGGCGTTCTGGTTATCGGTGTCCAGCAACAGATAGCGCTCTTTCGATTTTTTGGGGAATGCCCGTTAACTATGAGCAATATGCTTCCGTTCAAGGGATCCCTTGTGACGTAACTCATGACCGGTTCCGTTGTGCACGCTTCGAACTTTTGTTTGATAAAGTACTTTTTTATTGATGAGTCCAGCGGATTTATTGACATCATATGGCACTTTGGATTCCACACGAGGTATCCGTCAGTGACATCTGCTGGCAAACGAGTGCGAAAAGAAAATAACGTTTTTTCCCCGAAAAATGACGATGGTAATCGCTTGATGATGATGATAATAATAATAGTAATATACTATTATTATAGTATATATTCTATATATAGTATAGTATATATACTAGTATATATACTATATAATAAAATATAATATACTATTATATTCGTGGGCCGACTTTGTTGCCCCCTTGAAAAAAACCAAAAAAAACCCGCCCTTACCAGAAAAATTGAATTAAATTTTATCGGTTCCGATTTGACGGATAAAGTAAACCAATGCAGTAATAAATATTAGTAATAAACAATAATCACAGTGATAATAAAAATAATAATAATAAACTAAGGAAGTGCGTTGCCTGGAGCAATAAAATCTTATCATAGAGAATAATATGATAATGGTATTTCTATTATCATTTTTATCGTTGGTAATTATGCAGTTTGAGGACTTTTCCGAAAAACTACCACACACACACGCACAATTGTCACCGGTTTTCAGTCTCATCTTTGCAATCGTGTATTTTGACAAACTTCCAACGGGTCAGAAGCCGGCCGCTCTGATATATCTTCGGCATTGTATTCAGAAAGGTTTTGTTACAAATCCCCCACTCCTCACTCCCAATTTAGACGTTGAAATTTCCGTAATTGCGCTATTTTGTTCCCCGTTTCCGCAAACTTCCAAACCCCATTCCGTATGGAATTAATGGGGAATGTCAGCCTCCCCCGACGGAATATCACTGACTAAAATGCAATAAACAACATCATGGTGGAAAAAAATGTTCCCGTCGTTTTTTTGTAAAAGTCCTCAAACTGCATAATTACCTTATCATTATCATCATTATTATTTTATAATAACAATCATCGGCATCATTATTATTGATTAGTATCACTATTGTCATACGCAGAATTCTATAAAGTGTCTTATAACGATGATATTAACAGAATTATTAAAATACAAACTAACCGTTGTTGAATAAAAGTACATAGTTAGTAGTCAATAACTTGAAAAAAGTATCCCTATTTCAAACGATTATGTATATTTATTAAGATCAATACATTTATTGATGAAAACGAACAATAGAAATTATTTGCAAGTGACGAAAAACAACGGCACTAAAAGAAAAAGTGTGAAAATGGCGATAAATATGGAAGAAGCAAAATGCTTACCATCACCGGAATTGTGGAATTTGCGGGAAAGGAAGTTCTCAAATTCGAGCTCCCTTTCGGATACAATGTACACGGTGAGCACGAGCAGGCAAGGAACAGCCAGTAAAAGGAGCCTCGGCCTTTTGCGCAGGCTCTCCAGAATCTTATTCGATTTGAAATTGACCATCCTGACTAGGCTCTAAAAACTTCTTTGGTACGAGGTTGAAATCCGGTATTTTTCTTTGTTTTTTTTTCGATCGTGTTCAACCGAAGCTTTATTTTCATTCACAATCTTCGTCAGGTCCGTTCGTCTCGTTTCTCCATGAAGTCCCTGCTTCGTACGACATCCTTATCAACCGAGTTGATGATAATTTCGCATCTCCTATTTGGATCGTTCGATCTGCTGGGCTTGTTCGATCTTTTTTTTATCGATGCTGAAAAAACCTCATCGAACATCGTCAGGAGTTGTTCGATTTATCGTTAGACGCCCCCGTACCCCCGAAAAAACGCCCCCCTAGGGCCCAATGAGTCCCGTGCCTTAAAAAAATGTGATGACGACGTTGTGAGTGGTCACTGCAATAGGAATGATAATATCTAAAGTTGATTTATAGTTACATCTCTGTGGCTACATTTTTTTTAAAGGAAATAAAGAATACCGATTTTTTACATTTTCACACATTCATTCTCGTTTTTAAGGGGTCCTTCTTGGTTCTTATTGAGATATTAAAATGAGTTGGGGAAATTATAGAGTAAGCAAATAGACGCGAGTTGGTGCCGATTACACGTGCGCACATCAGTATTGCCGGATCGTGGGTTTACTTTCCTACATTTAGGATTCTTTTCTTCCCATTAGGAGACAAAAAGTCGTAAACAATTGATTTTCAACACAAGATTCGTTACTGTTCGCATTCAACGATTGACTTTCAACATTTTTGCTTGTAACAATATTTTCAGCGGCTTCATAATTACGCGTCACAACTCGCCAATTATTTATAATAAAATGCGCCGCAACGTTGGGGTTATTCAGTTACGGGCGTGATTCGTGGCTTTCAGGGTGTTTATTGGTACGAGAAGTTATTATAACAAGAGGCTGATTATTCATAATAACTGGCTAAATTGATTATAACTACTGGAAAACTATTTATAACGAATGGCTATTTATTTTGACCACAAACCAATTCTTTATTAACGAACTGTGACAAAACGTTAGCATGGCTCAGTGATAAATTGTCATGAATGTAGTTTTGACACTAAACTCCCAACAGTTGAGCTTTAACAATTGTGTATCAGCAATAAACTATTAGCAATCGATTTTCAGCAATTAACTTAAAAATTGACCGATTCGTAAGACCAATTTTTCCGAATCAAAACAATTGATTTTCGGTACTTGATTCACAACAATTGATTTCCAAAATTGTCTTGCTCTCGTTTCCACTCGCAGAGAACTCCCGAGCTCAGAACGTTGGACCTACTGAGTTTTTCCTTAATTTTAGCAGTTATTCCAACATGACTTGACGTACGGAAAAGTCGCCGCGAACGTAAAAGCTTTAAAGAAAAACCTAGACGAATTTCGAAATCGAATCTTACGATTTTTGTATTCACCGTTTTTACGTAAAATGTCGTCTCAATGAGTAATTATAAACCGAATAACTTTAACTTAAGAATAACAATGTCACTTTTCCGTTGCCGAAAGATTTTGACCGGTTTAATTTATCATTATTAATTTTTGAACGAGATACTGCTGTACTTCGATCCGTTATGGCAAATACAAAAATTCTCTCGAGACACGAGATACAGAAATCGGAACAGTCCAGCGGCAATGCGGTGGCCCTGTCCGCGCGACGACTGTCCGTCTCGTGACTGCACAGCGACGGAGGAGAGTCTGTATCACGCGTCCGCGAATGTGTGTAGGGAGCCCGCGAATTGCTGACGCTAGCGAAGCTTCGAGGACAATGAGAAATAAAGAGAAGAAAAAAAACACAGTCGCAATCTCGCATGTGTGTACTTGACGCTCCATGCCGTACGCGGTATCCTCGGACTGACTTCGTTGCCCCCTTAAAAAATCTTTTAAAACCCCGATCGATTGCCATACCTCAGAATTTAATTTAGAGGAAATTTTATTCGATCCCGATATGACGGATAAAGTAAACCAATGCAGGCTTGCACATGTAACGCGAAGTTTGTTTGGGTTTACGGACGACGCCATGTCGAAACGTGATCTAGATGATCGTGTGGATTTTTTTCTGATGACTGGGCCAGTTCAGTGTGGTTTGTGTTAAAAAGAGGCTCACATAAAAAAAAACTTAAAAAAAGATCGTCTGAATAATTATTTCGCTCTATTTTCTTCCTGATACGAAGAAAGAGCCCCTAAATTGAGGCAAAAACGTCTGATCTGGCAAATGTGTGATTAATGAGAAGGTAATAAGTTGCCGTAGGTGTAGTGGTTCACAAATCGTAAGCTTGGCCTTCCGATAAGCCAATGATGCTCACTTGGATCGCCTCCGGAAGTTTGGTCGGAAGTGATGGTGTCGTCGAGCCTGTTTAGCGGATTTTGGCTACGTTCCACAATTGCGCGTGAAATATCACTGATACGACACACAGTGTGTCCATAAAAAGAGTAGCTTGTATCACGATCGATAGTTAGGACCGAGCTATTCTTGAAATAGCTGTTTACTAAGCTCGTTATTTTGGGGTTAGGCGAAGCTTGTTGTGAAACCGCTTACGGCTCCCTCCGCTTTTCGTCTTTTCCCCCTCGGTATTAGATTCGACAACGTCCGCAAGCACGAAACCAAGGAAAACGAGACTGACGTAGAATTTCCGAATCTAGGTTAGTCTGTACGCGACAACGCTCGTGAACCCCGGAACTGTGTCGTGACTGCTTAGCCTGCGGGTCTTTTTTGCGGAGAAGAAGGCTGACGTGAGAATGGCCACAAGTCTGCGAGGACTGGTTGGTCGTTGCTGCTTTTAAACTGCGTGGGAGAATAGTATTGACAAACGGGGCGACTTCGTGCTGGAGGGTGGATGTGGAATGCTTCCCCTTGCGTTGATAGCCTCCAGCACGCAGACGCGGAAATCTCCCCTTCCCGTATTTTTGACCTTTCTCTACCTCTTCGTTTCTCGCGGCTTAGTTGCCCTTCGCTGTTGTCCTTCGCTATGACACTATGCTCGTACGTCGTGGTGTGACAACACATGGTATTGTGTGATTGTCTTGCCACGTTACGGTACGATTGTAGGGCCATGGTATCTTCACCGCCATAACACTGAGACGAGATGATAGCTGTGTCAGGATCACCTCAAATGATGTGACACGCATGACCTGTGCTCACTGCCCACCCAAGCTAAACCCAAGCTATGATTCGCTGTGGTATTGATCATGGTATGGCATCAAACGACTATAGTTGTACGATGAGATACCACAATAAAACACTCCTAGCTGCCGTCTAGCTAATCGTATTCTTTCAAGGTGGTGGTTCTTTCATAAAATTCGTCCGATCGGCTTATTACGCAGTGGAAACGATTTTTCACGGGGGTGATACAGGGTGGGGCAGAATGCAGTCCGTAGTTTCAAAAAGTCACTGAAGGGCCCCCAGACCGAGTAGAGGGGCGGGGCAGGTGCCGTTAGGTCGAGGGAACAATACCGTTCTCAGTAGTCACCATGCCGTAGTCAGGTGAGCACCGGGGCTTTGTTGTGGTGACGTTCTTTAAAAACGGGGAAAGCGGTGTGGCTACGCAGAAGGCTTTTCAGATCTGGTTCAGGTTAAATCGTAATGACAGTGTTCCTGATTCTAAAACCATTCAGAAATGGATCAGTAATGTAAGGATGACAGTATCTGCAGTTCCTAAAAAACCAGTTGGGCGACTTGAAAGTGTGCGAACACCTGAAAACATTGCGGCAGTGAGAGCGTCAATTAAAGAGTCTCCAACCCGACCTGCGCCGAAACATGCCGCTGCGCTTGGAATATCGTCCAGAACTGTAAGGCAAATTTTACAGTCAGACCTTCACCTGCATTGTCTCTCTCTTCGACTTTGACCTCGAACCCTTGAAGCTCTGAAGAAGGCGATTGAGAACGTCGTCGCTGGAATTCCGCAAGATATGCTGGAAAGAGTGATCGAAAACTTCTTTGAAAGGCTGAATATGTGTATGGCTCGCCAAGGTCGCCACTTAGAAAATATCATTTTCAAAACATCATGAAAGAAAAACGATATTATGTGTACTTTTGAGCAATAAATACCTTTTTTATGTATCTTGTTGTTTTATCATTTTTATTATGGGCAATTATGTTATTTTATTTGTATCCTATTATTTTCGTTGCAAGCGGGTTACGAATAAACGTAAATAAACTCAACAATCGCTGGTTAGAGAACTCTGTTATCGTATTATCGTTTCCTTTATTTTCATAATTGTTAACATTAATATTGTTGCCTTTTTTTGAAGGAATGATTCATTTAATAAATCTCATTCAAATCTAGGGATATTGCTGCTTCCACAAGAGAGTTGGAAAAAAACACAACGTCTTAGATTAAATTTTTTTAAAGTACAAATGCAGTATTCAAAATGGATGAAACCATTCTATTTGAGTTCGCGGCACACAACCATCATACCGATCAGTTACCATAAGTTCGAGTGAATAAAAAAAAAGTTCACGTTTTTTTTCCATTGTGGCAACTTCCTGACTCTATTATATACCGACACAGTATATTGGCCTTAATAAATTATGTTGATGCGGTGACAATAAGGATTTTGTGAGGACGAAGATAAATACTAACGATTAAATAAACTGCCGATCGAGGCTCCATCCAGACATGCCGGGTGGATCACTAGAAATTAGACACGCGGGATTCCCATTTGATGAAGTGGCGCAAACCTCGAAGTTGTAAAAGAAAAACCAAGGCAAGCGAAACATCGTTCTTGAAAAACCATTTAAATTTGTGTGAAATCAACATTTATAGGAGTCCTCGAGTGTCTCATTTAGTAACTCATCCGGCACATGCTTACGATCATAGCCACCAGATGGCTATTGATGTGTATGCGCGTGTACGAAATGAGATATTGTGGAGTTAACGAGTACATTTTGCACCTTAAGACTAAAGATAAAGATAAAGGGGCACTTGACGAAAGTACTCATGCACGAGAACGAGAGAGAGAGGATAGAGGTAATGACGAAGGTATTCGACGAAGTGTTCGCGCAAAGGAATATTTTTTTTCTAAATCCCGCTTCGTTTTTCCGCGTGACGCGGAAGACGACAGTGCGGACGTAAAGTACAGAGTAAACGACGCGTCTGCGAACAACCCGTCAAGAACGTTCGGAATTTTTTGGTGATTTTTGTTATCGCTAGGTTTCTCCAGTTCCTACCGACAGTGTTGTCTTGTACTTTGACGAATAGGCCCGTGACAAAAGCGCGCAACCTTAATCGACGGCCGGACATCCTGAAATTAAAAATAGAGGAAGCTTGGTCGTTGTGGTAGAGATAGGTAATCGTTATAGTAGTCTGAAAAATTGGGGCAGGACATTGTTATCCCTTGAAAAATGAACCATGCCATATCTAACATAAACATTGTGATTAGTGATATTTGTAAAATACTAAATCTCATTCAACGTCCTTGATAACGGGTACCACTAACTTTGCGTTTGACTGTGTGATGCAAGTTTCTCTTTATGAGAAATATAATAATGTTTGACACGTTTCGACTAATATTCTTATAACGGGAGTCCAGGGTGACTGGTTACGCCGATGACCAACGGGAGGTTGTAAAGTCCACGGTTGGAAGATAACCAGCATCCGGTTTCGCGCGTTCCTACGAATATTGTTCTCGTCTTTTTATCTCGACTGATTGTGAGTCGTTCAGGCTACATGCTCATGTGCACTCCAAAACGTATTATATTCGCCTTGTCGCAGATTCTTTCAACCCTTTGTAGAAGAAATCCTTCGACTTGTAAGATATTACGTTCTTCGCAACGTCGAGGCTAAATTGTTTCTCGGCACAATAGGTACTCTCTCGAGATAATTTTGCATGAGTCAAGCTCCAACGACTGTTTGTTGCGCCAAGGACTGTCGCGAAGATAAAACATCTTGGCTTGAAAAAACTACGTAATTTTTGTTCGACTTCGTTCTTTACTTTCAGCATAGAGAAGGCATAAGTTTGTTTCGTCTGGTGTCAAAAAATTCCTGCAATTTGTCTCTAACCAAATGTTTGGACTGCGGACTCGGTCTTAACTCATCGGTAAATTATAGTGGCGCTTACCAAAAATAAGTTACAAATCGTCATTATACCCAACGATAGTTTCGGATAAAAAATTGCGTAAAAATTGTATAGATTAATCAATTTTTACATTTTCCTCGAAGAGTTATGGTTACGAAAATTCTTTTGCTAATCACATTTTTCCCAGTTTTATCATCAATATTTTCTTTAAGCGTTCGGTGATGCCCTGATTTTATTGTCATTACGGAACCAGCAGAATTGTTTACACGCGTAGAGCAGTTAATACCAGACATCTAAAAGCTCGGTAACTTGGCTTGATATTTGACCAGTATACCGGCATGTATTTTTACTTCTTTGTAGACGAAAATCAGTAAATTTTTAAATATTCGGATTCGTGGAAGGAATACGTTAAACGTTCCTGACATTTTGAGGAGATCCATCATTTCTCAAAATATTCGACATAACGCACGATGACGCCACTATCGTTCTTTTAATATCAGTAACGAAAGTATCGATATATTTCCATTTGGAACAACATCGGGCAACAGATCTATAATATCAACATGGGGTAAAAAAACAAGATAATATCGAAGACATTCATGGTGAGAGTTGATATTGCGCGCCTGTGGGAATTCTTCCCGTTCCACACCGGAGGTCGACGGATGATGCACATCAGTAGACCTACGTCGCGCCTGTTAGATAGCCGGCGGAGCGGCTACGTAAAGAACGAGGGTAATAGGGCTCTACTACTGCTAAAAAGGAACTGATAAAAATTCTACTGCTAAATGGCCTCTAGTTCTAAAAGCAGCACTGCTAAAGTGCTAAATGGCCTCTAGTGCTAAAAGCAGCACTGCTAAAGAGTCTCAATTGCTAAAACGCAAATGGGTACCCAAACAAACTAACCCGAACTAATCCAAACAAAACCCAACAAATTTTATGATTTTTCGTTAATTATGCAGCCCTAAAGTAAACTTTGGCGGTAAGTATTTCTAACTTTTGACGTTCCTGACGTCACAGGAGTACAAACGAGGTGTCTAGGAACGCATCCCGCCGGGTGCAGCACAATGGCGCCGATAGCAAGCTAAATTTTCTAAGAAAAATCTCAAGAAATCGTTAAAACCCCGCAAAAAGTACAGTATAACCTCCATCAGTGGAATTTATATGAGCCCTCTGTCAGAAGCTAGTTTTAGCAGTCTAGTTTTAGCAGTAGAGCTCATTTAGCACTACAGCTTTTAGCAGTGGATCCTTTTAACTGTACATCTTTAGCAGTGGAGCTTTTATCAGTACTTTTTTTAGCAGTAGAGCCCGCCCACGAAAACGAGAATTGCTTCCGCTTACCGTTGATAAGCTACCGAAAGGTTGCTGATCAATGAAATGCCAACCGAAGTTCTTGATTCAGATATTGATTAAAACAGACTGAATAGTTATCACTGCATTGGAAAGATAAGGTTCTTAACCGAGCTGACGTGAATGATCACGGGCTTACACGCTGATGGTCTGTGTTCCCAATAATGATACCCAATCATGATGGCAAAAATATCTCGATCGCGGAGCCGGTGATGGCCAGCGGTCTGCAGAGATCAATATCGACTCCAACAGTTTCGAGCTCTGTAAGCTGGTGATCACAATCGGAAAACTATTCACTGGTCGTTTGACCTGAGACACCAACGACCTGGTCACCTATCAGCGACTTCTATCGGGGGCTGTTCTTGATTGCCAGCTCGATGTCTTTGAAGAAAGCAAGTAGATGAAAGCGCAAAAGACCAGTAAGCGAAAGGAGTGATATTTGCAACAGGGATTACTCACTGCAGACAGAGCAATGTTTCTCGTCCGATCCGTCGCCACATCCATCGCGTCCGCTGCAAGTAATGGCGTCCGAGCGACATCTTCCATTGGCGCATTTGAATGGACAAGAGCGTGAGACTCTTCGGGTGCGATTTCGGGTCCTGCAAGCTCCGCGAGGCTCGTCACTTCCGTCACGGCAGGATACCACGGCGTTGCAAAACTCGTAAGCGGGAAGACACTGACCGTTGTTGCATCGAAAAGCTCCATCCGGGCATTCTGGAGACACAAGGGTAAAGTGTAAAACGGCGGGGATTGACGCGAGAAGCTGTCCTCGAGTTTTACGTACTTCGACGATTCTTGCATCCATCTTCGTCCTCGCCATCGGGACAGTCGCGACGTCCGTCGCACTGTCCAGCTCTGGAGACGCAATTGCCGCTCTTGTAGCAACGGAACGCTTGGGCGGGGCATGCCGACTTGGTGCACTCCTCGTCGGAGCCATCGGCGCAATCCGGTCTACCGTCGCACACGAAAAACCAACTTATACACGCACCCGTGCTGCGACATTGAAACGTGCCTGACGAGCATCCGTTGTTCTTTGCACCGCAGTCGAGACTTCCGTTCCCACGTGACGCGCAGTCGCATATGCCATCGATACAGCGGGAATTTCCGTCGAACATACGGCACTCAAGATCGATCGAGCAGCGGAAACCGATACTGACGGCACTCGTCATTTCGGTCTCGTGCCGATCTGTCTTCACCGGAGCTGCACGCCAGAAGATAATAATTCAAGGACAGTCGGGTGTGTTTCATAACTGCTCATAACTGGGTTTGGGTATTTTTATGGTGCCGTGGAGGCGGGAACGTTTTGGTAGGATGGAGAACCTTCAACGTGGATTTTAGTAGGCCGCCTTTTTACACGGGAACTCATGGAGGGAAAGGCTGCCTTGTCTGGATGTTCAATGGGTACCACAGAAAATGACTTTCCAGCGCGTGATTTGCCATATTCACCGAAAGTTCGTGTGATGTTGAGCAATTCAAGCACAGATCTTGCAAGTTGGACGTATCGGTAGAACTCGGGATCAATGGAACCTCCTACATCATACTGCAAATTCCGCCATTCGCCGGAATCACATAGGAGTTGGAGTGTTCACAAGGTAGCTAGGTGGGAGCCCAGGCGGCACAGAGGACAAGCAGGGGATTTCAACCCATTGACCAGCTTTCAATGTGGGCTTCTCGCCAACTGGGAAATTGCAGTTTACGAGGGAAGAACGTAAATACACGTACCCGAAGTCGAACTGGTCGTCTGTACTAGATCGGTTATGTCAGCCTCGATCACGATCGCGTCATCCCCGGGAAACTCATTTGCATTGGCTCGATTGTCGGGTCTCGATGTGGCGAAGGACGAGCGAGTCACGATGTTCACCGGGACTTGTGGTATCGGTGACATCGTTGACAGTAGTCTAGTTGCGTTTTTCAACCAGGAAATTTGAACACCTGAGTACCGACGAAGCAAAGAACACGTTGCAAGTAAGAAGGGAGCTTTGGTACGATTTTCGGATCACCGAAGGCACTGCAAAACGAGAAGAAGCAGATGTTTTTGTTACCCGTGTCAATCTCGTCCTTGGTATCCTCAGGAACCGTGACTTCCTCGGGTTCGGCGATAATCGGTGACTCATCCAAAGCCTGCACGTCGTCACCGATCCCTTGGGACAATATAGGTGGCTGCTGCGGTGTCTGGAATGACGGCGCTGGTGGTGGTGGTCTGACGCGACTGTCAGGACGGCAAATATCCCCGTCTCGACGCATCGGTGCGGTGCATTGGCAGTGGCCGAAAAGATCGGGAATGAGGAAGTCGCAATGGGTGTCACTGTCCCATAGACGGCAATGCTCGTGACTGTAACACACTTTCCCGGGTCTTGCGGCTGCACATCGAGAAAAAAATCTGTACAATGATGCTGTCGCTAGTGCAAATCGGAGTTCGTTTGGGTTTCGGCAATGAACTACAACGCCTCTTTGATTCGTGCATTGTAGTGATCCGTCAGTTCCGTCAATGGATACTCGTGGCACGATCAAATGGAATGCATCCGTGCAAAGTAGTGCCAAAAGTGAATTTGGACACCATAATAAGATTCAATAATAATATATAATTTAAAAAAAGGGATTGTTGTGTATAAACCTCGGCCGGACAAAAATGTTTCGTGCGATCGAGGACTGATTGGAAAATTCGCGATCGGCGGACGAACTTTGAACAATTGGATGGGGCGATCTATTCGGAAGAAGAATTTTTATTACCAAGGTAACGATGCAGAAGAAAAGAAAGAGAACGAGAGAAACCGGAGTAATAAGGAACTACCGCCTGAAGCAGAATCGAGAGGCGAGGTAAAGCAAACGGAAGCTACAAGGCTTAATAGGTACCTTATTCATGCATACGGCCTTCTAGGCCAAATCGGGCAGCCCCTGACTCCAACCTGACATAACCTAATCTCATTAACCGTCTATTTAAATTTATAATTGTTCATAATTAATGCCTAAATAGCAAATATTTAAACAATTTTCTTCGTAAAATAATTTCGATGCTTCTAAAAATATTAACTCACTTCGCCAAATGCTCGGCAGTTTTCGAAAAATGTTTTGCGAATTACCATTCGATTCTTTTATTCTGCAAAATTACCGTCTGATAAAAGATTCTTCCTACTTTTTCAACATGTAAAGATGAATAAAAAATAAACAAAAGAGGTAAAGCCTCAGCTAACTATGTATCGTTGCGAAAAAATTTGGTCACCAGGCACGAGTTTTGGTCAATCTTCCAGACTTTTCCATCTCTGTACCTTCTGCACCAATTAATACTTTTAAAAACAGCGCTATGAAATACAGAATAGTTATTGGAACGGAAGGTTGTTGCCAGGACATGGTTGATCTAGCCTAAAAAGTCCTGTACAAAGCGTATACCATGTATGGACATAACTGTACGATATAGTATTATGTATTATCGATACGCGTGTTTCCTTATAAGTTCAACATCAAGCGGATGGTTATGTATGTAGCGTACGCGGGCTATAGCTAATATGTATGGAGGAACAAGCCCCAGCTACTATACGGAGCCGATGGAATCTTGATTATATATATATATATATATTCTTCCTCTTGGATATCTCGAGAAAAACACCATGTTCCGATGGCCCTTTCGATCGAAGCCTGAGATTCCGTGCTAGTGCCACGCAGATACGAGTATAAGTAAGCATCTGGTTTGGCTTTCTTTGGCAATGACTAAACATGGTTATAAATGAATATAATGTAAAGATCTATTTATGTGAAATCGTCTCTTCTACATCTGCTTGTGCTTCAAAGCGCAACATTTTATGCTTATACTCCATCTGGTTGTCGTACCTCGAAAAATTCGATTCGAGGATTTACGTGTGCTGCTATTTGGGATCGTTATGGCTCGCGATATATCGAACATAGCCATGACAACGATCCTCAGAACATTTGCAACTAGGGCTGTTCATTTATTGCGTAAGACAATTTTGACCACTTTCTGACCCTCTTTTGAAGATTGGTTGAACCCCCCCCCCCCCCCCTTAATCTTACGTGAGATCAGTACCTACCAAAATTACAAAGAAATATAGTAGGGAAAATATAAAAATGCGTTGGTTTGTGTTATAGAAAAGTAATGTTTTAATATGTATTTTTTACGTTTCAATTTTGTGAATCAGTCCAGGGGCTCAACAGCTAATCAACAAGTGGATCCGCGACTGGCACATCTCTGCTCTGTGTTGGATCCATTATCTCATTTATGACAGTAACGTCGTTCACGTCCACCCATTCAACGATGTCAATATTGTCGTGTTTCATGGCACATAACTTCATTACCCCGTCTTGAATATGTGGCTAAAACACGCTCTTTTTCAATTTTCGAAGAAATGCCATGAACTTTTATGATCTCACGTAAGAGCTATCTAGATCCCCTCCCTTCCCCATGTAAGGAAAAATAAGACCTGTCCAGGACCCCCCCTCCCAAATCGTCTTACATAATAAATTAACAGACCCATACCGAATTAAGGTCGCGTCCGTTGTTCGTCCTTTTCCATCGGAACTAACGACTTGTAAGAACTAACGAGCAAAGGGGGAGCGGGACCTAAGCGATAAATGCGGAGTTTATGCAGGACGACCTTGGTGAAACTTATCCGAGAAAGTTGCTTCGTTTACGGGCGGAGGTACCTTTAGGCGAGAAAAAAATGTCCCGATCTGAATGACTTTTTTTTTAAGAAAGATTCTTGCACCATCTTTTTGACTCAGGGTATGGCTTATTACTACTTTTGGCTGTTACATGCCATTTTTTTAAATTAATCTTGAAAACGGCGGAGGTATGGCACGATCTTCTCAATTGCATTTTTAAAACTGGCGTGACGTATAGCTAAAAAAACTAATCGCTCGATTCTGATGTCATGTGGTGTAAATCTTTCTAGCATTATTGTCTAAAACATGGCCCCAATTGTTTTTCAAAATAGAAAAAGATAGTTTTTTTTTATTGCAAAATGGAGTCGTGATTTTTTTGGAAAATTCAATCTTTTTGCTTCAAGACCCACGATTTCATCGATTTTCTTTTCTTACTTTTTCTCGTTCATGTTCTGCGTATGAGTGTTAGCGAAAGAAGAATCTTCGTTAGTTTTTTTTCACATTAATTTCGCCGACGCTACGTGTCACGCCGTCAGAAAACATCCGCCGCAACCCGTTTAAAAGACCGTGGCATACGTCCGCCATTTTTAAAGATTATGTTTAAAAAATACCATTTAACTACCAAAAATAGTAATTAAACGTACTCCAAGTCTAAAAAATGATGAAATCATCTTTCCTGTTAGAAAAAAATAATTAAAATCAGCATTTTTTCCTCGCCTTAAGGTATCTCCCCTCTTAAGGTACAACGAGGGCGCACTCTTGATATCTATAGATTTTATTCAAATTGTAACCAGACATTATTCATATCATTACGCATATTTGAGTGCAATTTCAGGACAGTCGACTATTTATATTGGCAGATAATGGCTTTCGAAATTGCATCTTTTAACACTGCAGGGTCTGCATTGACCGAAAGTCAGGTCACATAACTCGTTGTACCATTCTATCATGTTGATAAATTTCGAAAAAAAATTATGTTTAGATAGCAAGCTAGTTCGGGAACGAGTGAAAAAATGTTGGATTCACTTTACAATTCAGTTTTGCTAAAAACGTTCAGTAAAGACAAAATAATTCCCGGTAAAAAATATTTGTCCCCTATAGTAAGAAGACATATGGCAACACCGCAGAACAGTATTGTTCAATATTTCGAGAAAAAAAATTATCTTGTTCCGAAAGTTAAAAACTTTTATCATAAAAAAATGTTTGCTTTATAAATATAAATATTTTATATTGTTTATGTTATCTTCATTGACAAATGAAAGTGTTGGTTAATTCATAACTAATTAAACACTTTGTTCGATTAAAAATTACTTTCAAATAAAAATGTTTGTTGTAGTATTATTTTCAATATGCCGTGCAAACGTACGTCATTGGATACGTGGAACGATGCAGTATTGCCAAATGTCTGCTTATTATAAGGGACAAATATTTTTTACGAAAAATTACTCTCTAAATTTCACAGCAGGCCGTGCAGTGTTAAAAGTTGCAATTTTAAAACCCATTATCTCCCAATCTAAATAGTCGACTGTTTTGAAATTTCACTCAAACATGGGTAATGATATGAGCAACGTCTGGTTAAAATTTGAACAAAATCTATAGAAATCAAGAGCGCGCGCCCGTTCTCCCTTAACGTAGTCCTATCGCTTCGCACTAGTCATACCACTGATCATACTTGAGACCTGCACAATTTATATTTTTAACATATGAAGAAAAAATAATTTGTAATAACTAACATCTTCCATTTGTAAGCAACGTTGAATTTCGGTCGTAGCATCTTCAGCCTCTAAGGCTATCGTTCATACTGGCGCCGCTGTGTGTCGCCTTTGTCGAGAAGGGCACCGGTCTTAGCGATTATCAATAACGCAGAAATAGAAAAATCTTGTTTGCATCACATGACATAATTACTAAATAATCAATAAAACCAACTGTATTAAGATGATCGATTAGTAAAATAGTGAAACCGCGGACAGAGTGAGATGGCACGACACTCGACTATGACGGTGCCCCTTGCGGTCAAACGTCGCAGTTACAAAGACGGACGCTAAGCGACCTCTCCCACCACCGTCGTTTCCAGACGTATGTAATACCGCGTGAGAGCGTGCTTCGTGCGACAGGATTCAGGAAGTGCACCGACCGGGCACTCTTCCTCATTCATACACACGCTTTGCTTCGCTCGAGTATATAATAGCGGTGGAACATAAAATACATCACGTGGGCCTCGTGACATGTGCGATGTGAGACGAACAGGAACGGAGAGAATTGAGCGTCAGTCATAAAAGCGGTAAAATGCGCGCAGCTTTTTGTGTGTACGAGGGAAGAAAAGAAAACGTCGGAATGCCTGAGTGGCGACACTACCTAGTATTCTAAACAGAAACTTCGTTGAAGTTCGGCAACGAAGCGATGTCACGAAAGAAATGGATATTTGTCAAGAGTGGTTTTGGAAAAATGTGGTGTTTTTCTTACAATTGAATTATTCGAATGGATTGAAGAATTTTGAGAAGTACCATTCAGAGTTCTATTTTGAGAAGTACCTAAGTGTGCGTGGGGAGCCTGAAAACTTCTTGGCCTGCTGTCTTGGACGAGCGAACAGGATGCCTTGGTCTAGAGTTTTCCAGCCTCCTCTCGTATAGTCTTTGGTAAATCGACAAGCATACATCTGACAGCTAATGTTCAATGTCTTCATTTGTCAAGATTTGGTACTAGATACTACTAGAAGGTTTTCTAATTACGCGTTATAATGAAATTCCCCGGAATGATGTCTTATAACACACGTCGTCTAGGCTCCCTGGGCAAGACCGCAAAGCCGAATAATGTTTGGTGGGCATGTACCCGATGTTTATGATCGACCCTAGAAAATCGCCGATTTTCAAGCAGGCTGTAGGAATATAACCCGTTCAAAAGTTAGGTGTTTTACGTACGTCCGAGGCAAGTGTGTCTTCGAAATTGTAGGTGTCCTTCCTCGCATCTGCAGACCCCGGCGAGGCAGCTGCTCTTGGCTACTTTCATCGAGCATTGCTCCCCAACGAGACAATCGTTACCAAGGAGAGTAGCTACGAAGGTGAACAAAAGAAATCTATTAGAGTACGAAGTCGCCCGTAGTCGGTACCAGGGAGACTAGATACAGGAGCCTAAACTCGTCATTTTAAGTGATGCCCGAAAATGAAGGCAACAGTGATCACGCTACGATCGCGCGAAGGCTCGCAGTGCTAAGCTTCACTCGACAACTGACTGAACGCGAATTTGACGTTACTTTGAATTTTGTTTTCTTCATTGAATATATTATTATATATATTGAATACTTCAATAATAATATAATAATACTTTTAAATGATAATGTTTGTGTATGTATGTGTGTGTGTGGTTTTCAAATAAGTTTCAGATATATAAGTTGTAGAAAACAACCCAATGTGATTTTTTTATTCGAGAGCATTTAAGAGTTGATAGAAAAATTGATTTGAAAAAATATTTGAGTACTTAATTTTTTATTTAAAAACTTTTCGGCTCATGTGTGAAAGTAGTATTTTAGTACGTAAGGCCTACTGTTATACTATTTAAAGAAAAAATCAGAGGCGTAGACTCAATAGTTTAGTTGTATTTTCGAACTGTCGTCTAAAATTCAGGTCTTAGTAAAAAAAAATCACAGGAACCAAAATAACTTCTAATCCACTGGAAATCGCATAACATATATGGGGGTTCAATCGATAGATATCGCGGTCCCCCATCGTTATGTTTAGCTTGTTCCACTCCGCGCTACACTCTGTGTATTTCGATTTTCTCCGGTTTCATCGTTTCTCCATTGGAGTTTAGGCTCCTGTAGCTAGCCTCCATGGTCGGTACGCGTAAAAAATCGTATGAATACCTCGTCCCAGAATTTAAAGAAACTTCCATTCCAGCCATGCTTATTCGGTAAACCCAAACCGCGTAATTACTCGACATTATAACGCTGTGGTCAAAGGGTTCTTATTCGCGGGACAAACAGTTCATACGTGCTATTAGGTCGAGTTTGAATAGGTTACATATGGTATTACACGGTGACTAAAATTTAGCAAACACTCTTTAGATTGTGATTCGACTGTTAGAATAAAGGACCGACCAAAAACTCATGAAGAACAATCATTCGTTCTCGTGAATCCTTCACAAGCTCTGGATTTATGAAGGTTTTTTTTTAAAAATAGTCTACCCCTCGAACTCCGTCGTTCTCCACCACCACTGATTTGCCTTTCCATAGAAGGCACGGACAAGCAACAAGGGTGATCACGAGACAGGGGACGAATGCAGTGGCATTGTTCGTTTTCTAGACTCACCCTCGAGACAACGAGTCTCGTTGTACTCGGCGTAATAGGGTCGACATCGGCAATATCCCAAGTGGCACTGACTGTTCTCAATGGTAGCCTCGCAGTCACGATTCCTGTAACACTCTTGTCCCAGCTTCAGGTTTGTCGTAGCCGGTGTCGTGTGTACGATAATCTGAAACGGAGGTGAAGAATATCCGTTCTCATAACCGACTCGACGTTGTCATAGGTTGGACAAATGCAGGAGGACAAATTCTTTATTCAGTAAAAAAGTGAAAATCGGGCGGCTCCTCTTATTTGCCATGTACCATGTTTTACGTCCGCCGAGCTGCCATCTAATTTTCATTCGGACGCCATTCTGTGACCAACTTTAGCATTTTCCTAATCGGCTAATTCGATGTGATTCGAACGCGAAGATTCCTATCATATCGCGTGACTTTGAGACTCTTAGGTATTATTGAATAGCTTGATTCAGCAATCTATTATGGAGATCCCGTTTTGTATTATATATGGACATGGGTACAAATGAGGCTGAGGTTATTGCGGTTGGAAGGTGGTCGAACACGTTTGAGTCTACGGGAGTTTGACCGTAGGCGGCGGCTGCAAGTGGTCACATTCTTATGCAATGTACAGTACCAGCGTCAACTATGACCAGCGAATTTCCATATTCATGGTCTCTTATTATTTCGAGGACGATGGACACCTCAATGGAGGATTCTTTGGATCTCCTAGGTCCCCATGTTTCATAGATCGACTTCGGGCCTCTTTTCCAAAAGGAAGGAGTGCTTTAGGGATTTCTCGTTACCTACTTGTGACCTAAGAGCGAAGAAAAACAGAAGTTCAGTAATAAAAAGAGCCGCCTCGAGACGGCCACACACTGGCCCTCAATCGGATTTTTTTTTTGGTATTGCAGCGTGACGCAGTTACTGGAAGTATCTTCTAGTTTCAAGTTGCTTTCGTTATTCCACAAGCCCAGCAGGGCTGCATGACATTCTGTATCTCACTCGCAATTTTTGGTTTCGCTTCACTCGTGTTATGTGAAGATTGCAACAAGTGGTTGTACTATAAAATCTGGGTCTTCGAGTGTGACTGACTTCCGTCGTGATATCACTGCCAATGAATTCTCTTCACTCTTAGCGTGCGATAGCATCATTTTGTGACAACTACGGCTAATTTCTCATGAGGTTGAAGTTTCCATCGTTGGAACGCAACGAAAATTAATATTCCTGAATTCCTTCAATTTATTTTAGCAATCTTTGCTTACAAAAATCCTCGCAACCATTTTTCAAGATATCTATTTAATGATCTACAATATAAATAAAAAGGATATTCTGTAACAACAACGAATATGGAAAATAAAATGTTAAAAAGAGCTTTCGTTGCGTTCCAACGATGCAAACTTCAACGCCATCAATTCCCGCACTGGACATCAAAACAACCCCACTTAGCGCATGTCGTCACCAGATCCTCCAGCATGTCTACTGCAGCCTAATTACTCCGTCGATTTCATCTATCAACTCAACGTAATCTTCACTCTTCGGTCAACCTGAACGGGACCTTGCTTCCGCTTCCTATGCCATATAGATATTTACCCAAGGTCAATGTTGTGCCCCGGCTCTGCTAGACGTGCACTAATGACTTCCCGGTTTCCCATGATCTCCAAACAATCGGAAACCCGGTGCTGCTTGGGTTACCGGAAGAATCTAGACCCGGGAGAATGAGATGGGAGCTCAGATTGTGAGTGATTCGAAGTGCGCGAGTTTGAGCACGCAGCGAGTCGGCATGAGGGCAAACGAGCGAAAGAAGGAGCTGGTGGGATGATCCCACTAGTGTAGTTGAGTGAAGAGAAAGAGAGGGGAAACAAAGGTGGTAGTGCGTACAAGTGCAGGGGTGCGAAACCAACATGTAAGGACGCCTGGAAAATACTCTCCTTGGGCGGCAATCTTCCATTTATCTCTAAGTACATATCTGCATATATATGCGTGATAAAACGTGCGAGGCTCAGTGAAGCTAATGCTCGTCAACGTGTTCACAAAGACGACGGCACATCCGTTGGTGCGTGCATCATATGCACAAGCCCACGTCTGTTCTCGCCTATAGTAGAGACCGTTACGAATGTTGAGTAATTCGGCCTGGGAGAATATCAGAGTGAAGGAGGTACATTCGTACATGTGTGACGTGAGACAGAGAAGAGGAAAAGACCACTTCTGGAGGATGACGCGAGAAACGGCGACGAAGACACACGAATCCAGGTGTATTTGCAACACTCGGAGTGCGGCAAACTAAGACGGAAGACGAGACGTACCGTTTTATGAATACACGCATATGTGGGAGATGGGCATTTACAAAGGGCACAAAAGGGAAAGAGAGAGCGAATTGTACGAGCTTTTTTTCTTCTTTTCTCACTACAGGAACCTTTCTTTACGTGAAAAATTGTGATTTTCATGCTCGGATAATCTGATGTCCCTAACAGCCGGAAAATGATGCTACCCCGAATTTATCGGCCCACAGAAGTAGCTAGGGGCTTACTATTCTTTTAGTCTCTAAAAGTAAGTCGGGAGTTACCTACTGTTGCTCCATTCCTAAAAAGTAACTAAGGCTTGCTTCTCCTAGCTGATTTCCATAGTTAAAGATAACTAAGGTTACTTTTCCTCTAAGTAGTCCTAAGAAGTAACTAAGGAGCTACATCCACCAAGTCCTTAAAATGTAAATGGAGCGTTACTCCTTTCCCAGTTCTCAAAAAGTAGTTAGGAATTTAGTTTTCTCTCAGTGCTTCAGAAGCTCTTGGGAAGCTCTTTACCCCCCAGTCGTCAAAAACTAATTGAGGTGTTACTTTGCTCTCAAACTTTGAAATGTAACTAAGCAGATTCTTTTCTCTGGTCCCTCCTCCTTTCCTTTTCTCTGGTTCTGGTTTTCTCTGGTAATTGAGGATTCGTTTTCCTCCTATATGACGTCAAAAAGTAACCAGGAAGATACTTTTCCTTCGGCTCCTTGGAAGTTAATAAGGTAGTTCCTTTTTTAGGTTTGATGTGTCCGCCGATTATGCTGTCCTGCCTCAGGAAAAACCCATCAGCAGTCCGAATGAAGGTTAGGTATCGATTTGTCGAGCGCTCATTTTAAGATCGCTTTGAGTTCGATGTTCGCTTTTTTTTTCAAAACAATGCTCGGCTTCGCAGCTTTATCGATGTTAGGACACGTGCAGTATTCGGTAGAAGTGGCTGCGGAAGAATTTTATCGCGGTGCGCGCATCTTTATTACAGCTCTTTATATACGATAATTCATCATCAGGTGCATTCTTATAACGAACCGCGCGGGAGCGAGGGTAATTACGATAAGCCTGCTGCGTGTGAACGGACTTTGTTTTTTAACCAACAACTATATATATATAAGCGCCATTATTAATCTAATCGTCGCGGGTATATACGCGCGCAGCTATCATCATCGACGATGCGTTTGGTGCGTTCGATGCATATTCCATTACGGGTCGATGTGGGTCTCGGTAGTTGTTTCACATTAGTCTTATAGTCTCGGCAAGGCGGAGAAAAGGGGGCCGACGTTATGGTCCCGCGCGTGGTTGGTAAAATAACAATTGTTGGAAAAACGGAACTACATCGCGGGAGAGAGCCAAGTGTCGAAGTGGCCCCGCGTGCGCGCGTGTGATGTGCCACGACGGGAAATGACGATAAAACGGGATTAAATTGTATTTGAAACAGAATGATGCATCGTGAATGGTATAATTGAATTTTACTGTTACGATTTGACGAGAGGCGCGTTGTTTTTTGTGCTGGGGAGCAGAGAACGAGATATATAGATAGGTGACGGGGGGGAGAGGGGAAGGAAGGAAAAACGTGGAAGAGGGACGGAATAAATCAGAGGGGGCGCATAGAAGTCGAAGATGGCCAAGCAAATACGTGAAAGGAGTACCTTACTGCGAGAGCGAGAGTTCCCGAGACTGGCTGTACTAGACCAGTGCGTCTTGTTTAGCAGGTTACACCTAGCTCGTGGCTGGAGGAAAAGAGGATTTTTTTTCGAAATACGTGTGCAGATTTTCAAATGTTCATTTTTTACATTAAAGAATATGGTTTTACGTATCCTTTAGATTTGTTGTATTGGAAAATATTTATAAATGTGGCAGATAGAATGATTTGTGCTGCTCGGAAACAAATCATCCGAAATAAAAAAACAAACGCATTTATTTTTTGCCCGAAATGATCTAGTGCCTGGACGAAGAATGTAATAAAATATTGATTTTTGAAAAAATCGCCGTTGTCCGAAGTGAAAGTATTGATTTTCGATGAAAAAAACGATGTATTTTTGTTGATGAAGAAAAATATGTATCGAAAAAGAAATTCCTTTGCTCGAACACTGATTTTTGATATGTAAATAAATAGCTTGTAAAATATGTATTTATCGCTGCGGTGATTATTGATATATCTCGTTCACCGGTCTTGATAAAGTCATTTTGAGAAAAACGCGTTCAAAGTTCGCCGATTCGCGAAACCTACTTACTATATAAACGCTCATAACTTCCTCAATTTTTAACCGATCGACTTGAAACTTTCCGAAAATATTTTTGAAATGTTATTTTTTGGGAAACCGATCGTAACTAAAAATTGATATTTAAAAAAATTCAGGTGGCGCCATTTTTACCTATTTCCCTATTTTTTGCTCGAAATTGTGCTTTTCCACGACTTTAATAAAAAATAAAAGGCACAGAATGTGCCCAAAAGTAAAAAAATCTTAGTTTTGATTGGAAAAATCAACTGAGTAACATATGAGAGTATGTTAACGGTGCTGATTGAGTCGTAATATAAATATAAATATATATATTTGTACTCGCTCGTTTCCGGCAATGATTTTAAATTCCTCGTGAACGCATAGCGCATCCGAGACCGTGTAACGAGATTATGTAATACGATGAGTTGCGAGGCTGGATGATTGGAGGGAAAAATAGTTATCCATTTTATGGTGGACGGAAAGTAATCGATGCACTTATGTTCGTGGAGCCATAACATTACCGTACAGTTATGGGAGCAAGCTTTGAGATTTTCGATGTTTTTGAAAAATATCCGGTCTTAGACCAGTGTTGGATACTCGTAACTTTCGGCACTCAAAATGTGTGCTCATAGCACTGAGAGGCAAGTAAAAAGTTTGGCACTAAAATCAGTGGCAGGCACATTCAAAATAGGCGAGCCCCAAATAGCGATGGAAGACACTCAAACGTAATCGACACTCGGATGGAAGCATTCAAAAAGTTGCTAACCACTAAAAATGATCGGTACAAAAACCCGTTGAAGACATTCCAACATGTTCGGCACTCGAACGCTTGGCAAACACTCAAAGAGTTGGCAATCACTCAACATGTTCGGCACTGAAAGCAGCAGCAGGAGCTTAATACATACTTTAAGGCCTTCTTCAATGTGAGGGGGAAAATGTATCGTATTTTTGGTTGGCTTAAATGATGTATAAACATCCCAAGAATTATATAGATTATGTTAAGGCCTCTAATTGTAAGAGCTCAATTTCTAAATCGCCTCCGAGCGCTTCGAAACGTCCGTAGCTGCGTCTGCCTCACGCGGAGCAATTTGCAGTCGCTTAGCCTAGTCGGTACTTGTAATATATAACCAAGGGATCGTCGTTGCTCGAAAGGAGCATAGGGGTAGCTAGTTTTCCTCTGGCACGCTAAAATTTATTTTAGGCACACTAAAATTTATTTTATCACAAAAATCAATATTTTGTAACAATCGTGTGTGCTTTGCTGGCAAAACCCATGTAGATTACGAAAAAAAATATTGTCTGTTCTACATGTTCATGTGCATCTCCAACGAGTCAGCCGGTGGAGGGACTCTAAAAAGCGTTCTCTTTCTATCGGGCACTGAGCTCTCATTTTGTATTTTATTGGAAAATAAAAAAATTATCCGAGTATCGAAGGTATATGAGGCATTAAAGAATTTCGGGCCGTTCCTTGGCTGCGAGAGTGGGAATGGAAATTTAATGAGTTTTTGGCAAGATGCCAATCTCTTGCGAATAAAGTTGCATGTGAAAGTAAATTCCTATTGGGTATTTACGAACTCGGATTATTGTTGAAGAATATGTCTAAGCTGGGGAATGATATTGATAGGCAACATTTTTCCAATTAAATATAAATATATTGAAATATTATTCAAGGAGAAATAACCCATCGACTTGACAACTGACAATTTCTGTCATTGGGACGACTGACTATCGCTAAAGCGTCGTCGACTATAATACTATATACGTTTTGAACACAATTATGGATTTTGAAATACCCGCTCGTTGATGCTTCGCTGTGAGTGACTCACTCGACAGAGCCAGTTAATGCGGTGTTGCCACGTTTAACTTAAAAGTTTCGCTAATGGGCGACCACATACCGACACGCTCAAAATTTACATTTTTTTCGAGTATCATTGATAAACAAAGCAGATAAACCACTCAATTGTTTGGCACGACATTTCTGGCATTGTAATCACGGTGTGCTTGGTTAAAAAAATGTTTAACCTCAATATCAGTATAGTCCCTACAGTCCAACCAGGTAACGATATCAATGCTCGGACGGGTCCCACTGTTCGGACAGTAGTTCGAATATTTCACTATATTAGGTATATAATTGATAGGTAGCGAAAAGTGACGCTTTCATTCTATTCAGTCTTCAATTATTAATTTACTACTGGAAAATTGTACGCTAATAACGGATTTTAGTAGTAAAATTGACGACTTATATTAACGAGTCCATGTCAGTCATGTCATGAATGCACATTTCTAACCCGGAGAGCTAAAGAGTTGCGATAATTTGTGATAGTAATAGGGGTCTTTTTTTTCATGATTTCTAGACTAGACTTATGACCAATCGAAAGCATATTGAACCGACTTTTCGACGCCGCCGTTACATTTCGGTTTCGATACGGTGTCATATAATAAATTCAGCGTCTCATTAATTGGGACATCTATCACACGCATGTACCACGGTCGAATCTCATGTCCGATTACTGGTACGAAAGAACGTAGTCGCAGAGACCGAATCGCCGGACGCCAAGCGTTGACAATTCGTTTCGCTCCGTACCTCGCGATAAATGACTTATTACTAACTCAGTTTGTGATTTTGAAAAAAGAAGTGAAAAAAGGCGAGTAAATGAATTGGTAAGTACATGTGTCCCATATTTAGATATTATAATAGGTAACGTAACTAGTCGCGACGCAAACAAAGTTTGTGGTTATGTGGCCAGCTTTCCGCGAGGTTGTACGGCATCGATGCCGCCTTTTTCTTACTTATATATTCGAAATGTGTCCGGAGGGTTACTTTCTTTACTAATATATCGAATTATTGCTTACGGGGGTCGAATCACCAAAAAATTATGATAATATATGGTCCGTATATGGATGAATAAAAAAAAAGTTCTCACGTACCTGTTCAATTCAAACCTTGTAACTATAAGAATCAATTTTTGCATGCCTGCTGACTAGGACCTCATAATGGTCGGTTAGTCATTAGGGACGTGTCCGAAAAATGGGTCATGATAGTGTCCGAACATAGGCACGTAACACTTCCAGCTGTCCGAAGATCGGTACATTTGGTACTATTGAACATTTAAATGTATAAAAATAAAAATATTTAACTCTGCGGCAGTTAATGCATGTGTTTTGAAAACTAGAACTTACAAGCTTGCCGTTAGATCCGGTCATTTTTTTAACCGGCCCATAAATAAATAATAAGTCCTACAATCTAAGGATGCTCTTAACCGTCCGAGCATTGGTACCGTTACCTTAAGTGGTGTTCTCGAGGTGCCATGTGATCTATCAAATGGATATAGGTTCAACTTGACCATTGAAAATCGTCAAATCTATGTTGGAATACTGATCGATTTTCGACATAATTTCGTATAATTTTCAATCGAGTGTGAATATTTCGATTTTAGTCTCGAAACTCCTTAATTTTGGACACGGAACGTCACTTGTCCCGCGCGAGAAAAAAATCGATGCGACCCCCGAGTCTGAGTCCGTGTACTATTTGTGGTAGTCCGTATGAACGCCCAGTGTGGTGTTGATCTTGAACCCTCGCGACCTTCACGTCAGAAGTGACCTCGATACTTCATATAGAGCCATACCGCGAGCACGACCAGCCGATAGGTCGTTCGGTGATGGATGTTTTATGAGACGAGTCAAGCGACTGCGAAAAAGATGGACGACAATCGGGGATTCCTCATTTGCAGGCTAGCCTTTACAAATTCATGAGATTCAATCGTACGCAGAGGCCGGAGGGCATACTCGCCAGCGGAATATATTGTAGATTACCTTAGGTAGGTTGTGGAAAGTGAAGAGCAATGGGAGGGTATGTACCGGTAGAGAGGGCTAGACGATGCGGCGACGGAAGTGCGTCATGCCGGCCATCTTGAGGCGGCACTTTTTACGACGCTTACGAGCGCCACTTACGGCCATTCGTGCAGTCTGCATACACGTGATGGCTAGTAACGTGAAAGCTAGTAACAACTAGTAAGTTACTGAAACGCTGCTGCTTTTTACCGTCAATGAAATACTTAGGAATACTTAGATAGAATACTTAGAAAATGCTGTAGGCCACTGTTTCACGAGCAGTAAAAAAGCCGCAGCATTTTGGCAACTTGCCGTAAAACAGGGTTAAATTGACATTGAGGGTAGCTTTGCCAGTTTTTGGGGCTACTTTAACAGAGCGCCAAAATACGGTTTAAAGGTGTGCGCATTTGAATGTGCTTAAATCTGTTGTTCAAGTTTATTATAATATTCAAGTTTTTATGAGTTATTATAATTTCAAGTTTAATATAATATACTATATACATTTTGATCTCAATGATAATTATAAGACTGATCAAGTACCTATAATAGTACCGTAGGTACTTGATATTTTTATGTAAAATGTTTCCTTAATAATTATGACAATATGATTGTAAAAAATCGTTGTTTTTCATTTAATTCCATGTATAATGCGTAAAATATGAATTTTTTAAAACCCAAATGATGTCAAAATAACAGTCATTCTTTGACATAAGTTGCATTTCAATGCCTTGTCAAAGAAACCCCACACTCCAGGTTAATTTGACACTTAAAAAAATATACATAAAACTGGAGGGGGGCTTGACTTCCTTATACATTTGGTAGCTAAAGGATACATTGTTCTATTGGAGCAAGAAAAGTAGGAAATTAGAATTCTAAAAAAAGTTACCTACAAAAAACTCTCCAAACCTGTTTACAGAAATCCCATTTTACGGCACTCGTTGTCCAATAGCATGACGTGTCACCAAAACACCAGTGCGTAACTAAAACGTTGCTGCTTTTTAGTACCGTACTGGAATTGGTTTGGTGATTCAAGACGTTATTGGCTCAACGCTAGTAACTTACTAGTTGTTATTAGTTTTGTGCCTGTAGTGTGTTGGATCACCAAGCCGATGCTTGTGAGTTAATATAACGTTGCTACTGCTTTTGGCCTCGTATTAAGTCGATTTTCCACATTGACTTTATCGCTCCCCCGACGATTACAGAGAGAGAAAGAGAGAGAGAGAGCGGAAGGCCGAGAAGTATCGACCAATTTAGAGACTCGGAATGAAGGAATGCGATCGAAGCGATCGAGAAGGAACGAATTCTGCGGAACTTGACGATCAATCGGTTCAGGCTACCGATCGGGATCGGTGGATCTCTTTCTCCCTCTATGAGCCGGAAAATTGATCACTCACCGCAGAGTGCCGGTTCAGGTCAATCCGTGACTCGAATACCACACACCTGTGTTTCCTTCGCTCGATCCCTTTTACCCTCTCCTGTCTATCTCAGTCTCCGTCTCGCTCTTGCGAAAATGACTTTTGATTGAGCTTCCTATCGACCTCTTCTCTCTCCTCTCTTCGTTTCTCTTCAGATGCTGCGTATTCATTATTATTGAAATATTACATTATTTTGTTTATTATATTGGGTGCAATTTAATAAAGGCACACGGACATTGAGAACAATAAGAATAATGCTTCAATTTTTGTAGTGTTTTTTAAAGCACTCTATCTGTGTGTACAATGGTCGTATCGAGATGAAAAAAAAGCATTTTGAAGCTTCAAGTTTCTAGTTTCGACATCTTTCGGCAAACATTTTTTGTGAGCTACAGTTATCGCGCAATCATAGGTAATAGAGGGCGAAAGAAATTCAATTTTTTGTTTTTTTTCAAGGGTCCACAGACTCGGGATTTTTTTTCAGTGAAATCAATGTAAAGGTCAAGGCATAATTACTGAATACCGATAAGATAGGTAGCATTTGTGCTGTCTACGACGTTGCCATGATTGCACAGTCAAATATTTTGTGTGCTCGATTTATGCTCAAATTCGCTAACAAAAACTCAGCGGATATTAATAATGTATTGAAAGACGATCGGGCGTTTTCCATAAGCGTAATGTAATTAGCCCACGAAATACGTCGATTTGTCGATTTTTTTCTCTCAAAAACGGTACTGTCGATCGTATTCAAACTGCACAGGATGATCAGCAAAGAGGTTACAAGGGTCCAGAAAAAAATTCAGCTCGGTGGTAACATGTTGACCTAACCCCACATCAACCTTAATTTCGTGTGCGATCATTGGTTGCTAAGATATCGATGATCAAAGACAAAAGGATCTTTTTTCATTCAGTCAGATATCTCAGCTAAAAATTGACGTACAGAGACAAAAAAACCAAATTGAAGTTGAATAAACAAGGTAACTGATCTATACATAGATATGATTGAAAACAAATCCCCGAGCCTGTGGACCGTTGAAACGAAAAACAACAAAATTTGGGGAATGTTTTTCTCCCGTTATTTCTTATGATTGCGCGATGACCGAAACTCGAAGCTTCAAAATCCTTTTTTTTCATTCAGATACGACCATTTTTCACATAGATATAGTGCTTCAAAAAACACTAAACAAATTGAAGAAATGTTCTGATCCTTTAATTTTCTGGAGTAGTGTATTGTATGAATTATGAAATTATATAAAGATGAAAAATATATCCTTGGCCTGACATCAAATGGAATACACGGGAGGATGAGACTAATAATATTATTATAGTTTATTTTAATTCTTATTATTGTCATTTATGTTTGATCTCGAATACCACTCTAACCAAAAATTCTTTTCATACAAAATTGTTTTCGTAATAAAATTAGTTTGTGTATTATAATAAATAGTTGTATAGTCAAGTTGCTCGAGGAGCGTTGAGGACTGGTTGAAAAAAAAATGGTTTATGTAATTAGTAATGTCTAAGCACAACATTTGTAAAAATAGGTCAGTCTATTCTGCCTTTTAATCGGAGAATATCCAAATTCTACTATAAAGTTTAAACAATAATGAAAGTTATATTTTAGAGGTTTATCACAGGTTTAGAAAAAATTAAATTCCATTACGAATTGTAGTTTTTTTGTTGTTATTATTGAGGCCTCAATTAATGACTGAGTAACAATGTGCTGCAGGTTTTTACACATAACCATTCCCAATTGAACTCTTTCCTATCACACCCTACCCGCAGTTCGCTAACTTGACCTAACATAAACCTAAAGCATATCCTTCTGATTCTCTGGTGAATAGACTTTTTACTCAAGTATTCTACACAACCAAGGTCTCAGAAGTTAATGGCCTTCCGCTCACTGGTTGACCCGCCAGGCAGTGCACGGCTAAGCGGTCACCGCTCCGAGTAGTGGCCACGCACAATGCTCGAAATACCGCCAGAGCCGAACCCCGACCACCCATCCACCAGAGTCAGTTATAACAATGTAGTTGTTTACTTTCCTTATCAGACACGAATAATAATAATAATCCATGAAAAATTGAATTGTTGCACTAGGTTATTTGATATTTTGGTTTTTGCCAAGATAATTTTTCAATTCGCAAAAATATAATAATAATACCTCAATAGAGGATACAATTATTATATGTTATATTGACGACTACTCTTAATATTATTACTACTGCTGATTAATAATAAAAATGATAATGGTTTTCTCGTCATGATAGCGGTACCGATTATTATAGCCATTTGAAAGTAGCAGATAAGAAAGGGGGTACATATTATTATTATTATTGTTGTTATTGCACCTCACTCGAAGAATTTTCGCTCTTGGAAAAATGGTCGAAAAATTCCTGAGACTCCGGATATACGCTCAGACTATTGTGCGTCGGAATATTAATGCCGTTGAAATCGTGACTCGGTTCCCAAGTGAATAGGATACACACGTGACCATACTCGAAGATATTCGAATTTCGAGTGCCGAATGCTCGACAGGTTCTCTTTTCTTGTTTTGACCCTCCTCGCACGCTCCCCCCTCTTGTTTTGTTCCTTCCTCCCTTTCTCGAGGTTTAGACGATATCTCAGGCAGCGCAGGAGACTCAAGAGGAAGTCGATGTCAATGACTCGCCGCTCGTTTAGAATTTACGGTCCAAGGATAGACTCGCTCGCATTTATCGCCGGGAACACAAAAAGGAGTGGGAACAAAGTAAAGACAAAAAATAGGGCCCCTTGCCATAGAAGGAGAAAAAAAAACACTTTTCAAGGAGGGTATTCCATTCATAGCTGACAGGCAAAAAAACGTGCAAGACAATTTTGGCTCCTTTTGTCAAACTTTTTACTCTCGAACGCGTGACTTTTTTAATTCAGTAATAACAAAAAAGACGCTAGACGGAACCTGGGGTAAATTTCCGCAAGGTATGGTACTGTTTTTTCCCAAGGCTTTTGAGTTTTTTGGGGAAATAAAAAAAGCATAGATTTTTGGAAACCTTGGACGAGCTCCGAAGGGTAAAAAGGTCGGGAATTGTGGGAGCCGATAGTTTTCCTAAAGTTTTGGCAACGGACCAAAGTCTGGAGACTCAGAAATAAAAGTCACCAGTTTTTTATCTATATATTTCCCGTTTCGTATGATTATTTTGTATTTTAGAGTAAATTTCCTTGAATTCGTAGTATTTAGGCCCTTCGTAAAATGAAATTATTACTTTCATCGTACAGAAACTTTGGCCGAAGTTGTAAGCCATTTAGCTTTCTAAACCAAACAAAAACCTATCAATAAAGACCATCAACTGCACCCTTATTTTCGTTGTGTTTTATATTTTATAATTCTACTACTTCGATCACACACATAAAGAGCCGTGAAGGCCTTAAAACTAAAATACTTCGATCTTTTCCAATTTCGTAACTTCCTCTTCTTTTATCACAGTTCTTTCGATTCTACGAGCAAAAAGCAGCAATTTCCACATCTTCAACAAAGAAAACAACTTTTTTGTTTGGTAACGGCAACAAATTTAAAATACCGCACAATCGCACTACTTGTAAGCAAAAAGTGAACTCACCAGGAGCGACAGAAACGCGAAGAGCCCCAACAAATTGTCCTCCGTCATAATCCCGTCTTTTTTGTCGTCTTTGTTTTTGCCTCGAACCAAAATTCGGCGATTGCTTATTTAACGAGCAAATTGTTTTCCGTAAAATCGTTATTTTTATTTTAGAGGTCCATGAAGCATGCGAAGGTTGCGTTTAAAAAAATTGCAAGAACGCGCGTGATTTTATGCAGAACATTATTGGCTGGGAGTTTGTATATAAATAGAGGGGTACACGTGACCCGTGTGCTTTGTACGCCTGCGTGATGAAGACTGAACGCGACGACGACTCAACGCGGGGCTTTCGATCTATCGCGGGGCGGGAAAGAGAAAAACCTGCACTGGGGCTCGCGCGGACGAACTCCCCACCTCGTTCCATTGTACTCCTTAACACAGGGCTTGCATTCGGGCACCCCATAGAAATGAATTTCGACGCGTACACGAGCTATACGTCCTTTTTGGCAGTTGCGCCGTTATTCGCGGTATAAGCGTCGCGACGAAATACGAAATGTCATAAAAAATTAATTCCATTGGGTTCCTCGGTCGATAAGATCGATGCCGCCATTGTGAAACACATTGGTCTTGGGTAAGTCACAAAATCGACGAGCCCAAAGGGCCCGAGATTCCGTTCTGTTTGGGTTGGGACAGCCGTCGGTGCCCTTTTTGTTCCGTGTCGACCAGAATCCTTTGGGAAACCCTCCCGACAGTTCCAAATCGCCCAATTAGAAACTGAATGGTGGACGTTTGATCATAAACGCTATTTGCCAATACCGATGGTTTTATTTAGGTTAGGGTATGTTTACCGGATTCCATCGATGCTTTTGTTCGAGAATGTTCTATTATCCGATGAGCCAGAATATCCCTAAGTTCAGATGGAGGTTGTGAACTATGTCGGTTTTCATACAAAAATATGGTAATCCACAAGGATAATAATTGCATGCATTTATAGAGTGCATGTGCGACCAGATTTTCCAGCGTGCCTTAAAAAACAAGCCATTGTGCGGAAGTAGCACATTTGGCAATCTAGGATGCGCTAGTGCCGTTTCACTTCGATCGGTTACACGAGTAAAGTTTGCCGGTTTTTGTTTAGATTTTCAAGAGGTATTACATTTTTTACAACGTATCGAATAACAATGGGGAAAGCAGTGTAGAGCTATCGGGTTATTGGTAAAAGAAACTGGTACATCCGTTTTGTAGGTCAGTAAACAGATGGGTCGCATAATGCTAAGCGAATAAGCTGCAAGTCCAGTACAATAAGTGCCACCTCAAAATGGCCGCTCGCTGATGCCTAATTTGAAGCATTTTTCGGCAATGCAGCATGACGAATATGCCGGAAGTACCATCGAATTTTTAGCTGCTCTCGTTATTCCACAAGCCTGGCAATGCACGGTAATGTTTCGTATCCCATTCACAATGTTTGGAGCTCACGTCACATATTGTATGATGTGACGCGTCTGACGCCAAGGCATGAAGACTACATAAACGAGTACGAACTCCAATGAAAGGGATATGGAAAAAGTGACCACAAAATCGAGGAATGGAAGGCTTCCCGAAACCGCCACTTCATGGCGCTGATTGTTACATGCAACAGCTTGAAATTAGCTATGCGTGAGAGAGATCGAATGATGAAGCGCCATCAATCGATCGGCCCTATTGAATTGCTGAACTGTATCGTGGAGACCACACCACTAGCTAATTTCAAGCTGTCGTGTGTAACAATCAACGCCACGAAACGGCGCTTTCAGAAACCCTTCCGTTTCTCGATTTTGCGGTCACTTTCCTAATACACAGTTCGGGCTCCTTCATCTAGCCTCCATGCGCCAACGTCTCTGCACACTCCAATGACTATCTGTAGGTGGCGGCGCTCGCGAACGTCGTAAAAAGTGTCGCCACAACATGGCTGGCGTGATGCGCTTCCGTCGCCGAATGGCCCAACCCTCATCGCGAATACATTCCCTCCTGTTTCGCTCGAGTATTTGCAAATCTCTCGTGCCGAGACCGCCGGAGCGCGAAGCATCCGACGTTTGCATCGGTATGTATACGTATCTCACAATTCTTATTCATAGTAATGCTCGAACGCTTGTCCATACATTAATAACTGAAGATATGCGGATCTTGGCTACTGTGAGTAAGATTTGTGCACCATTATATCGGGTAATCGTTCGGAATGAAATAAATCGCGGTAGTTTTCATTCCTAGGGATAAAATTCATGCATCTTCTCACTCAACCGGAAAGATCGGAGGTGATGCGTTAACGCGGCCATATTGTTTCAGCGGTTCCGAGTACTCTAACCTCAACGCTTAATTAACGAGCAAAATAGTGTTTATTCTGCAGCACCACCACTATGCTTCAGTAAAAACTCGGAAGCGTAGGTATTTTTATTATTTTTTCTTTCAATGTTGCTTATTACGACACGACTGAGAGATGCTTCTACGTAAACCGATTGTCTGCGTAAACTAACGTTACATGCAAACTAGCGACCCCCAAAGGGCGGAACCTTTCATTATATCCATGAATATTGATACGAATAACCGTGCAGCATAAAAAAGAATAGTGTTAATAACATGCTTGTCTATAATCATCATGCAACAATGCGTAGGATCCACTACCGCGTTAGATACTTTCCATGCTATCTCGAACTCCTGAGCTGACCAAGGCTGACTTTGATCCGGATTTAGGTAATTTTAGGAAAATTTAACGTCATGGAGAACATCTGGTATCGATAAGAGCCGAGAAAAATCGTATTTGAGGTTATGTCGTTATGGAAATTCGTCATACCGCGTGAGACCCTGCAACATATAAGCAGGAATTCATATGCACTGCTACATAAACCGTTTGTTACAGCTCGAGTACGTTGACTCTTTGAAGGAGGGCGCGAGGAATCAGCACCTGAAATGCACACATATGCACCTTGAAGGTGTATTCACCTTTTATGGATTCTATTCCAACAGACCGTTATATATGTACATGTATATATTCGTGAATTAACTATCCCGTGGATGAGCCATTACTGTATACTGGTTACTTATTACCGTTGTGATAATTCATAAATTTTATTGTTTCGACGCATCGCGTATACGCGATGGGTCACGATAAAAGTGATGTTAAGCAGCTATACGCGAGGTTGGCGCGAGAGAGATGGCGCTGACAGCGTTCGCTGCGAAGAGAAAAAGATCGAGGGAGTTCACATCACCTCAAGGGGCGAGGTGAAATCTCCATTTCTGGCCGGGGCAACGTAAAACGGCTCCTTATGGAATATTCCGAATAATGATAGCTAGAGGCTAATGATGAGTTTCGTATTGGCAATTATAAAGTCAACAACAATAGAAATCGGCATTATTGATAATAATTTATTTAAAAATACAAAAAGTGTTTAGTATTGTTAATAGTCTATTAATAATAAGAAGCTAGTCATTTTAGTATCCGTTAATAATTAGTAAATTTTTATATTGTTTATTGCTTTAAGAGCATATAGGTAGTATTGAGATATGTGTATTTATATAATTAGTATGATTTATTAGTATAATTTTGTTTTAGTTTAGATTTTATTCCTATAATTTTATTTTATTAAACTATAGTGTAATTTAATTAGTATAATTTAGTTTTAGTTCAAATTTGTTTTAGCTTCTATTGTATGGGGTCCTTCCCCTATTACATTCCCTACCCTATTCCACTGCACATCTCCATTTTAGTTTATTAGTATCAATAATTTAATAACTAATAACATTTCATTATTGCTACCGAAGACCATAATAATTGAGTACTTGTGTCTACGAATTTTACAAGTATGTCCGATTTTCGCGAATTCCCGAATATCTATGCATTTTTAGTGGAACCAGCTCGGATAATCGCATTTACGGATCTGCATGAGATTAAAGACTTTACTGACTAGCTACTAACTACTGTGAAAGACTTCTAGTCTCCCTGCTCGCCTGAATGAGTAAAAAGAGACGGAGATCAAATCAATGTTGCCAAATATCAAACCCAGAATTACCACGCGAATCGTTGGAATAGCTATTTTGTCATTTTTCTAATTAAATGTGGCCATGCATTAAACAGTTTACAACTGGACATTTTTAGTTAGCTTTAGAGCTTTAGAGCTTATGATAACCCAATCTACATTTTTTTTCTCAAATTCGGAAAATTTGAGGAGAAGACAGCCGTTCGTCTATCTATTTGACGTCGTTTGGCAAAGTTTCGACGGGATCTGAAGAGCCGTTTCAGAGATTCGTGGGAATCTATAATCGTTCTACCATACCGACCGCGATAAGGTATCATTCCCTCTTAAACGATCCCCAGACGTTTTTAAGATTATCGGTCACCGTGCCTCGAGCAACTATCGAGACCTAGGAGGTCCGCTACCGATCAGTTACCAACCGAGGGCAACCGTAGTGCTTGGAGCCCCTTAACGTGTTCTACTCTACCGATACTTCAACAGAGTTCCCTCTGCCGGTACATCTTGCGAGTCGTCTCGACGCGATCGCGTTACGTAACGTCTGCGCGAGAGGCTAGCCCGTGAGACCGGCGGCGCCACCGGCGACCATCTTGGCAACTGCTCTTGTACATCTCGAAGGGAGTCCGAATCATGGCTTTGGTTACTGCTAGAGCGATTCTCAGCCCCGGTAAGAACGCTTTATTTACGAAATATCACGTTATTCGAGTGCACCCGTTGCATTCGTCAGACACCGATGATTCTCGAGACGTGCGACGGCACGAGGTGTTGCGATCGCGCAACCTCGAGAAATCTGCTCGCCGCATGTCCCGAGAGGTTATGTGTTCACGGCGTAACGGGGACTATCGAAAAATGTTACGCGGCTTCGGCCGTATCTCCTCGTCGATTCTTGCCGACAAAAAAAGAAACAAACAAAAAGCACGATCTTTCTTTCAGTACTTCGTCGTACGGTCAAACAGCTCTTGCTCAGTGGACATCTAGCAAAATATGTAAGTTCCTCGTCGCATTACGATGTCAACAAATCCTAACATTTTCAAAATGCTTCGTCGCCAAATTCTTTTCTTTCTGAAACACCAACACGGGCCACCTACAACCAACAAACACCACCACCTTATGGGCGTGTGTGTGTAGATTCGAAAAAGTCTCGAAACCTTAAAAAAATACCAAATGCTCCCCGATCTTCACATAAGAAATACACATTCGATAGGCCACGGTCCGAATTGCGCTGTAAGCACTCGCAGCGTCCAATAGCGACTGGAATCGAGCCGATCGGAGCGACCGCAAGCAGGCTATGAAGGCTGTAAGCACGATTCGGACCGCGGTCATGGATACATGTATCGTTGTATCATTGGCAATTATTGAATAAACGAATGTACCGATAGAATCGCAAGCACCTCCTCAACAGTCAGATCTTTCTGCCGAGTGCTACCGCCCAGAGATTCTATGCCGAGAAGAAGGTTTACCCTCGAGAAAAGCCACATTGCAACGTCGGCACGATCGGCCACGTCGATCATGGAAAAACAACGCTCACGGCTGCAATCACGAGAGGTGATCATTTTTGTTGATGTTACCGTCGGGACCGAAAGGAGCGGTTTTGACGAAAAGGCGTTCGCGATTTTTCGCATCGAAGTTTCGTATGTAAAGTGTACTTGCATCGAGTGGGTTCGATCTCTGCAAGATTGTAAATATTCGGGACGCTGAAAATTTACGAACGCATTTTTCAAGCGTGTGATTTACGGTAGATACGACGAACGGAAAAACGTGACTATTCATTTGTTCGACGTGGTTTCCGTTTGCAGTGCTCTCCGAGCAGGCATTGGCGCAGGCGAAGAGTTACAACGAGATCGACAAAGCGCCCGAGGAGCAGGCTCGGGGTATAACGATAAACGTGGCGCACGTTGAGTACCAGACGCCGATGCGTCATTACGGGCATACGGATTGTCCGGGCCACGCGGATTACATAAAGAACATGATAACGGGTACGGCGCAGATGGACGGGGCGATATTGGTGGTGGCGGCGACGGACGGCGCGATGCCGCAGACTCGCGAGCATCTGCTGCTCGCTAAGCAAATCGGTATCGAGCACATAGTCGTTTTCGTGAACAAGGTCGACGCGGCGGACGCCGAGATGGTGGAACTGGTCGAGATGGAGATTCGAGAGTTGTTGACGGAAATGGGTTACGAGGGTGATAAGATACCGATAATCAAGGGCAGCGCGTTGATGGCCCTGGAGGGCAAGAGTCCGGAGATCGGTAGCGAGGCGATAATGAAGCTGATGGAAGCCATCGATGGCCACATACCGACGCCCGTGCGAGACCTCGACAAGCCCTTCATGATGCCGGTCGAGAGCGTCTACTCGATCGCCGGTCGCGGCACCGTCGTCACCGGCAGACTCGAGCGCGGCCTCATCAAGAAGGGCATGGAATGCGAATTCGTCGGTTACAGCAAAACCTTCAAGAGCACCATAACCGGTATCGAGATGTTCCATCAGACCTTGACGGAGGCCCACGCGGGCGATCAACTTGGCGCCCTCATACGAGGCGTCAAAAGGGACGAAATAAGGCGCGGTATGGTGCTTTGCAAACCCGGCACGATCAAGGCTCACGATCACGTCGAGGCCCAGGCTTACATACTCAGTCCGGCCGAGGGCGGACGCAAAAGGCCCATCTCCAATTACATACAGCTGCAGATGTTCAGCAAAACTTGGGACTGCGCAGCGAGCGTTCTTATACCGGAGAAGAGCATGGCGATGCCCGGCGAGGATGCAAAGTGAGTCAACATTGCCTGGCTTCGTCGCGCTTTCAGCGAACAACCCGAGCTTGCCATTTTTCACTTTATTCAAGTACATCGCGAGCGGTACAAAACTATCGGGATTAGGAAAAAGTCGTCGCAAGTATCGGTTGAAAAGATTTTCGCAAAAATGTCAATCGTTGAAAAATCGCAAGTTCATCGGATGTTTCGTTGTTGTTTTATTTATCAACATTTAGGATGGCGTTCCATGGGCAGTGAAAAACCACCGCGACGTTATAATTACTTGTTAATTGGGTCAAACCAACAGGGCTCACATTTCAGTAACTCACTACCTTAATGGTGATGTTTAGTAACTTACTAGCGCGCTCTGGTAAGTTACTAAGTATAATTGGCAACTTTTGATAACTTACGAGTGACTTTTAGTATCATATCTACGATGCCTAGAAACTTCTAGTAACTTTCGAAAAGATTCCATGCAACTACTACCAAGTTGCCGTGACTTGCCAGAGTTACTAGAATTACGCTATACGTGAACTGCCGAGGGTGGAATTTTATTGTCAGTGAAAAAAATAGCTACGTTCCGGTAACTTATCAGTAACAACCACCTAGTTTTACTAGTAAGTTCTAGCAACCAATTAGCATCGATCCGGTGATTTTACGTGCTGGTTCTGAACTATCGAGCAATTTCTAGCTGTGATTTACTAGTGACTTGTAACAAGTTACTAGCAAGTGTCACCAGAATTATGTTTCTTTGAGTTCCTCCACCGTCCCTGGAACGTTGATATCGATTCAGCGTCTCTTTCCCGAGGAACTACGAGTCTTTATTGTCCTCGCATTTCAGGCTCGAATTGAAACTCATGAAGCCGATGGTTTGCGAGAAGGGCCAGCGTTTCACGTTGCGCGACGGTGCGTTGACGCTTGGCACGGGAGTAATCACCACCATACTCAAGGGCCTCACTGAGAAGGAGCGAATGCTGCTGACCGAGGGCAAGAAGGGAAGGGAGACAGCTGCGAAAAGCAGCAACTAATTTACGCGTTGAAAATTGCGCCGTGCACCCCCATCCCTCCCCTTACCCTTTAGGGCCCGCTCCGCGGAGCGTCGTAATTCAGTGTAGCTCGAACAAGAAGCAAAGCCGCGGGACAACAAAACAATAAAAGGATTGTCGATTTTTTTTTTTATTTCTTCGATGAGACGAACGGCCATTTTTTACGCTCGGGAGCGCGGGATGGCTATCGGTTTTCCCAACGCGACGGAACAAAGAGAAACGTCTCTGTTCGCAATTTTTCAAGCGAATAACAAAAGTGAAGGAGCGAAAGAAAAAAAACGAGAACGCGACGACGTTACCCAAGTTTTGGGAAAAGAGGGCGAACCGGTGCGCCATCTACTCTAGTATTTATCCAACTGAGGAAGTAATGTAACGAAAAAGAAGCGTCGAGTGTACTGCCGGACTCGACTTGTCACGTGCGAGCCCGCTGCACCATTACTCTCGCATGTAATAAACGTGTCTTTTTATTTCGAGAACTCGGCGCACTTTTTATATCTTCTACACCGTTTGATCCGTTAGGGCCCGAGATGGGCCATCACGCTTATCACCGAAGTAATCGATGACGCATTGTGATTTATTTACTCATTGCCGATTCCCTTAGCCCATAGCGATTCTTTTAGTCATTGCCGATCCTCTTAGTCATCGCCGCTTTCTCTAGTCATTCCGGATTCCCGTAACCTTTACCGACTCCTTTAGTCATGGCCGAACAGATGTTTACTTTTCCATTACCTAGGGTGAGAAATCCCTTTAGGAGCGTGAAAAATAGGTATTTTTCGGGATTCTTTTTAGAGGGGATAAAATTATCTGATCGTTTTCGAATTTGGACATGAGTTTATTATAACTGTCAAGTTAAATCGAAACGGCGGCGTTATTAAGGGTCTTCGGACGCCTGTTTTCCGCGACATCGAAAAGTGCTACAGTTGTCATTCTTTTTCTGTTGATCTGAAGAAGATTTAAGGATGTTGAGTCCCTATGAAACATGTTAATGTTGATTCGTCAATAAATAGCTTCCTAATCATCGTGAAATTTTTCCACAACTTTTCAAATGTTATGCATAATAACCTTTCAAATTTTTAAAATTTGATTACCATTTTCAATTTTGTACACATCCTTTATCAGAAATTACGTACGTACTTCTCTGCGATTTGCGATTAGGAACGTAACTTTTAAATTCGAAGTATATCGAGTGAAAATTGTTGAAGTTATTTGTCACGCCAATTGGAAAAAAGCTGTTACGAGAAGTTTCCAGTAGTCGGCCATTTTGTCACTCGTGTAATTAATTATACGAGTGAATGACTTTTTCATACGAAAACAAAATTGTTAAATTCGCGCATAATTTTACATCCGTTAGTGTGGCCTAAGGCCTTAAATCAATGCCGATTTTCGCAACCTCCCCGAGCATGTCCCAAGGGTTCCGCGAACAAAATTGACGGATACAAAGTTGACGCTCGGGGACCGCCGTTAGAGGTAAAGAAAGGCCGAATTAATGAATTGGTTTCTGGCCATTTCGATCGTTTCACTTTCCAGGCCAACTTGAGAATTTCCAACGAAAATTCGACTCCTTCCCTCCGGCAATTTTTATGCCTGCAAAAACTAAGTATTAAAAAACCGCACAACTTTACCATCTTCAAGGTTATTTTATTTCCTCTGCTCGTTCACGGTCGTTGATACATCTTCGTTCCCCTTGCTTCTTCTTTTAATTATATGTTTTATTATTAAATTCAGACATCAGCGTTACATTTTGCCGCAACCGGGGTTTGTTTTAACTTTTCGTCCCGCGTTCAGGCGTTCCATACGGGTACAACGGACAAAGTTGAATTTACAATTTTTCCTTATCGGCCTTGCTCGCGGATATTCTCTTTGTCTCTCTCTCTCTCTCTCTCTCTCTCTCGGAAAAGGGTCATTTTCAACATTTAATCTAAGCTTTACACAGCACTCTCGCAACGCTTCTCTCCCTCTCCCCCTCCTCCTTCCCCTCGCTCCGTCTCTGTGTATCGTAGGAAAAAACTTTCTTTCATAATTTAAGGTTTCGAACAAATCGTACACATTCACCTTCTCTCTTTCTCTCGCTCTTTTCTTCCTCTTGTTTCCTACCGTCTCGGTCGCTTATAAAAATAGTAAACAGACGCAAACAGGCTACAAACTGCATTTCCTTTTTCTCATTTATTCGCTCGAGGGGAAAGAGAAAAGAACAGAACGAAAAAAAAAAACAAGAAGATGAATCGGGAAAAGAAAACATTCGTTCTATTACACTGGAACACTCTGGCTATAGGATTAAAAAAAAAAAACAATTCTCGCAACATTTTCGAATTTCTGACGCGTCTTTTTTCGCTGAAGATTCACTCGAGTTCCGATTTATCCTCTCCTTTTTGTTTGTGGCCCGTTTTTCGTGGAAAAAAATGTCGAGCTGCGTTCCGAAATTTCGGATTTCTTTTCTACTTCCGGTTGGATGGTGACAAGCGTAAAAAAAGATCGTGAAAGGATTCTCTCGATCGACCCTCGAATCGCGCGATATAAAATGCGCCTAGGCCATGCCTCGATTTCGTGAGAAAAAAAAACGTCCTTTTTTCTCCTTTATTTTCCTTTAGTTTGTTTGTTTGTTATTGTTGTTGTTTGTTGTGGAGATGCAATGCGCGTTTCCCTTTACCCTCGTATCTATATATAATTTAATACAACTAGAGGTCCTCGTCGTCCTCTGGGAGCGCCGTTTCTTGAGCTTCCTTGAGATCCTTCTCGATCTGTTGCTGCCATTGCGGGTCCATGGTGACTTCCGGCGGAAGTAGAGCGGGCATCGCCACGAACTCGAGATTCGGATCGCCGATCAGTTTTCTCGCGAGCCAGAGGAACGGCTTCTCGAAGTTGTAGTTGCTCTTCGCGCTGATGTCGTAGTACTGCGTTTGTATATTTTTTTTTTTTGTTGAAATTAAATCGTATTCGTTAATGGACAGATCAAAAAATCTCATTCCGATTGCGACTTTCGAAATTGTGATTTATTTTTAGTTTGTGAAACATACGAGTTTTTTTTTCGCGGAAAAACAAAATCTCTGTCGATTCAATGGGCAAATTGAGGGATAAAAAAAGTATCGAAGTTGACAAATTTGGATCGGCACGTGACGTCGTCAGATTAGAGGGACAGAGTATCGTCTTCATAGACTTTCTTCAGAGTCCTGATTCATCATTCGAACGAGTGCGGTATGTCGTTTGGGTTTGTTTGCTTTCGGATAAATGCAGCGAATCACGCTTATTTGGATATTATTTTTTCAATGATTATCCTTATTCAATTAGAACGATTCTCAATTGCTTTGACACTATGAGGTCAATAATACAAGAAGTGTTAATAATTGTACGAATAGTTGTTATTTAAACAATTATTATTATTATTGCGATTGTTGTTGAAACCTACAAATCATCAATATGATTTCTGGGCGGGAAGTAATATTCATGATCATTGGTAATAAATATTATCATTACTGTTGAAAGTGATTAATGATAAAGTATGGACTTGTCATTGATAATTGATCCTACAAATGCTCGACTGATAATATGCATTGTGAAAATAAATAAATAAATAAATAAATAAATAAATTCTAAAGTGAAACGCGGAGAAAGTCGACGTAAAAGGAGAATACAAAAAAAGCTTCGTACCTGAAGATTCTTCTTCCGATGAAAGACGATGCTCTTGGCCTTGACCTTCCTGTCTTTAATGTCAACCTTGTTGCCGCACAGGACGATGGGAATGTTCTCGCAGACCCTGACGAGATCCCTGTGCCAATTGGGTACGTTTTTGTAGGTGACGCGCGACGTGACGTCGAACATGATGACGGCGCACTGTCCCTGTATGTAATAACCGTCGCGCAGGCCGCCAAACTTCTCCTGCCCCGCGGTGTCCCAAACATTGAAGCGTATGGGGCCTCTGTTGGTGTGGAATATCAACGGATGGACCTCCACACCCAGCGTTGCCACGTACTTCTTCTCAAACTCGCCCGTCAAGTGACGCTTGACGAAGGTCGTCTTGCCGGTACCGCCGTCTCCCACCAGCACGCACTTGAATGTTGGAATTTCCGCCTCGTGCGCCATTTTGTTCTTCTTTTCGTTCTTCCTGCGGCTGTTCCCTCCTAGGTACCCTGCAGGAGTGACGCAAACAACTTTGTTCCGGTTTGGTCCAAATGTGACACAGAATGGAAAAATACGCGTTTTTCGAGAAGAAAAATGTTAGAAGCAAAAGCCTTCGCACGAATTTGAAAAAAGACTTCCAGCCTTCTTGAAAATACCAGCTAAAGTTCAGAAAATTTCCAAAAACCCCCAAATCCAAACAAAATCTTGAAAAATATCGGAGTTTACGAAAGATCGTTGGAAACTTTTAAACTCTGTCTGAACAGTTCTAAACGCGTACATTCTAAACAGTTCCAAACTTTGGACGGTTAAGAACGGTCGGGAAATTTTCCAACGGTTCTTGTGTGGACTTTAATATTTTTCAAGATTTTGTTTGGGTTTGGATGTTTTTGGAAATTTTTCGAACTTTACACGGTGTTTTTGAAAAGCGTGGATTTCTTTTGGAAGAATTTTCTATCCTTCCAACGTTTTTGAGGCATTTTTTCAATTTCGGCAAAGGTTTTTAGTTGTCTTGAACATTTCCCGACAAGTTTTTGACCTTTGAGAACGAATTTTGGGATTTTTGGGGCGTTTTGTTAAGTGACTAGGGAGTTGTTGGTTTTTTGGGATTGAAAAAATTTGTTTGCGTTTGTTTGGAGGTTCTCGGACAAATTTTGAAGTCTCCGTAGAGATTTTCTGAGATTTTGCAAACGCTTCGAATTTAAAGTTTTTTGGACGCACGACTTTTTTTGTTGCCATGTTTGAGATTTTTCAAGTTTTCGTTTGATTATTTATCCGCTTTTCTGACAAGCTTCGAACACCTTATCGAAAAATATTGGATTTTTTAGAAAAATATTCAATCGGCCCATTTTGCACTTTTTCCCTTTTGTGTCGATTTTTTTTTTGCGTAATAACAATTTTATTTGGACAATGGATTTATCTCGTAAAACTTTCATTTTCCGTTAAATATTGTTGGGTTTAAGGAGCCCGGGAGAAATGAATTGTTCGAAACGCTCGTGTGTCACGTAAGGCGGGTTCAGACCAAGGGAGAAACCGCGAGCGAATTTTCAGGTTAGGAATTCTCGGTTCGGCGATTCGTGCCGCGATACAGTGCAATTGTGCTATAGCGGACGAGAACACATTTTACAGGCGATCGAGCGAAGGAACGAACCTGCGAAAGTTAAATTTTTTCGAAAAAACTGCACAAGCCGACAAAGTTTCGAGTCGTTGCGTATCCACGCGCAAAACGTGGGTAATGCCGAGATCCTCTCGGGGCGCCGGTGGGCGGCAAAGAAATAACGCGTTGACGGGAGCGCGACTCTTTCGGGATCGAATTTTCTCTGACAATTTCGCGACGTTAAATGCGGGAAGGTCGTATGTTTTTTTGCTTAATTATTAATTTGCGAACGAGCACGGTGAAAATTGGGTAAAGTTTGCAAGGGGGGAATGGCGCCTTTGGTGCGACTCTCACATACGCGCCGGACCCGAATTTTTCCGTCGTTTCTTCACCGATTCACAATTTACAGCAAACGAGCGGAATTTCAAAACGACCAAAAAAAGTATATCTACTCACGTTGATTTTTTTTTTCGAATGATGTTCCAATTCGTTTTGAGGCGCGAGACGATGATTTTTCCCGGGGCACGAGGAACGCAGGAAGTGAAAATGGACGATAAAATTTACCGTGTCGCACAGTCGTTATGGCTCACAATGCCGTTCGTTCAGGGCGCGAGCCGAGAGCCCCACCGCGACACCTCGTTATGCCTTTCTCAACCAAAAGATCACACCTACGACTTCTCCGCCCACCAATTTGCTCGAAAAAATTCAATTTTTTTTTACGCGAACGCTCGTGACAAAAGAAAATACGTGTGACCGAGAAAAACGTGAAAATACGGAAAATAACGTGGCGACACCTGTCACGAACCGCGGCAGGGCCGTAAAAAGGAGGCGCCCATTCCGTTGGGCGCGCCCCGCGCGCCAGTAGCGCTAAATTCAACATGCCCAAGGAGTGCAAATTTTAGGCGCTGTTTGCAATTACTTGACGGTCTTTGAGACAAAAAATTGTTTCGAAATGTCCAGAGGGGAAGGACTTACGAGGGAACATTCGACAAGCGAAAAGCGCACCAAAATTCCAGTTTTTTTTCTAGTACATTTTTCGAGATGGAATATTTTTCTATGCAATTTCTCCCAAATTGTTTAAAAAAGGAAAAAAATTATTTGCCGCTTTTCAAGCATTTCTGAACCTTTCCTGGTGCTTTTTCGGTAAGTTTGGAATTGGTTTCACCGAATTTTGGATTCTTTCGAGGCTTGTGCAGAATCTCTCAACTCGCCAGGGAGCTTTTGTTATCGGTGATTTTTTAAAGTTCATTCGGCTTTGTTTCGGCCGTTTTGGACAAAACGTAAATTTCTGGTTTTTTTTTACAATTCCATCGAGTATTTTGCTTTTTTGCAGGTTTTGAATTTTTCATAAAATTTCGGATTCTTTCAACTCTCAGAGAATTTTTGAAGTCACTAGGGCGTTCTTTCATTGGTGATTTTTTTAAATTCATTTGGCAGTCTTGGTCGTTTTGGACAAAACTTTGAGTTTCTAGTTTTTTTGCATTTCCATTGGGTATTTTTCCATTTCTTTGGTAAGTTTAACATTTTTTCAACGAATTTATTATGCTTTCAATTATTTCAAGGTATTTTTTAAGCAGCTAGGGAGTTTTTCTATATGGATGATTTGTTTTCAATTTTCTTGGCGCTCCTTCGGCCTTTTTGAACAAAACCCAAAGTTTCTAATGTTTTTAATCATTTTATTTGCGTATTTTAATATTTTTGGTAGCAATTGAATCTTTTCAGTTATCAACGAGTTTTGTATTCTTCCGACATTGTTGGGGAATTTTTTAAGTTACTACGGACTTCTCCTTCATCGTTGGTTTTTCAAATTCGTCTGGCTTTGTTTCGGCATTTTCAGCCAAAACTTAAAGTTTCTAGTTTTTTTTACAATGTCCAATTTCTCTGAAGACCGTTTTTTCACCTTTCATCATATTTCGAAGCCATAAACAATGTCACTAGAAGCACTACCAAAGTTAACAACGATATTGTCCGAAGAAAGAGAAACGCGTTCGAATGTCGCGCCATTGCCGTCGGGCGTCTGGGGGCGTAAGGAGCGCGCGACCGTTGGGCGAGAGTCTCCAGGAGTGGGGGTAAGCCGGGGTTCGCACGTCGCTCGGTACGCGGCTAACGGCAATGTTGACGTCACCGACGCGTGCGCGGTGGGGCGACACGGCACTGCAGGAGCCCAGAGTGGTGTCGGGGAGTGTGTATCGATTTTACGATCGGAGTGTTACTCTCTCTACGCGCGGGCTTAGTGCGTCCAGTTTCCTTTAGTTTTTAGTGGCCGTGCACCTCGTCGTATCTCCTACGTACCGTTACATACATGGATAAAAAATCGTGAATGGGATTACCAATTAGGCGTTACAAATTCGTACGTCCGTTGACTCGATAATCGTCGATTAATCATGACCAAGGATAGATTAGCAGCCCTCGTCGCGGTGAGTTCACGGCGGCTTCGCTCCGTCTCCCTCTCTCTCTCTCTCTCGCTCTCATTTTTTTTTCCATAATACGTGCACACGATATACATATATGCGCGTGCCTATATCGTTCGCGTACGCGAAAATTTATATGCCATCGTTTTTTTTCCACGTACGAACGAAAAGTGTGCGTACATGGCCGAGAATGGCTATAACCTCAAAAATCCTCGTACTATATCTGTCAATCGTTCGTCAGTCGAGCGAGCAAGTGCACGAGGCCTGCCCTGCCCCCTCCTCTTCCCCCGAGCGACAAATTTTCTTCTTTCCATCCTTGGTTCATGCTCGCGAAAATGCGCCCTCGCGACCGGAAGTGCCGGTTCCTTTCTCGCACCTAAGGCCCGTTCGACCGGATGTCTCCCCGGCGAGGCTTTGTTTTAGCGAACACTTCCGAACAATAATAGAGTCACGACGAAAATGCCCCACCCCGATTTCCGGCAACCCGGAAATTTCCTCCGCTCTTCACGCGTCCCTTCGACCTTTCGACCACTCTGATCGCGTCGAGCTTTTTTCCTTCCTGCCAGCCGTCTTTGCGTTCTTTTTTGTTTTCCTGTCTCTCGCGCTGCTCGAATTAATCGCTTTCGCCGTGCGTGCGCGCCCGCCCGAGGCAGACGCGAGCGAGAGAGATCGAACGCGCGGTGACACGGACGTTTATTGCTGAGCTTTTGTGTGTCAAACGCCAGGAAAATGTTACACACACATATACGTGTGTGTGTGTGTGTGTGTCAATATTTTTTATAGGAAAGTATATTTTCTAACTGACATTCACTGCACGAAGAATACATTGTGTATAATATACTTCGAAGTTAAGCTATTTTTACTTCGAATAAATTCAAAGCTACAATATTTGCGACACAAACGCACGTGTGTAATGTATAAATGTTGCATATTATATTTCGTTGCATATTTTATGTGACAAAATGTTTGCATAATTGTTGGAATAAATGTTTTACAATATATATAGACACGACCGTGTACACACACACACACATACACACACGCGCGCGCGCGCGCGCGCTTATATTGAATATATAATCAATAAAGTGTATTAATATTATAATTCTGTCAAATATTATATTATAATATATAATAAAATATATTGATTAAATATTTAATTAACGACAGTTATAAGTTAGCCATATGTTTTCCAAGTGTCTGGCGCGAAGAATTGAGCATTCTGGAAAATAAAATAAAAATTCTATTTTGAGTTCAGCAGAATGAAGGAAATTCAATTCCAAATGCGAATTCCTCTTGAAAAATCTTTTTTTTATGGAATTCAATTCGATTTATCCACTCTACTATGCTTCTCTGATGAAAAAAAAATCTCGGTGACGGGGAAGACAAACGAAAGTTTTTCAGAAACTTTTCGTATTCGCAATTGAATTGTCTTCGATCTGCTGTACTCAAAATGCCCGCCCCCCGAACACTCAATTTTTTCTGGCAAATACTGTGCAGCCCAAAAAACGATATATTTTGTTTTCGAAGAAAACTTGAAAAAAACAAACCATCTTTTTTTCGGTCGCAAAATCTCCGCGCATGTTCAAAAACCCATGGCGATCTTGTAATTGTACTCTGTGTATGTATACGTATGTATAAGTTTTAGTATATTTTCAAGTAAAATGTATGAATAATAAATTTTTAGTTGGAATGAATGTCGAGAAAATACACACACATAGTGACAGGTGGCGAACGTGGTCTCTCTCACTCACTCTCTCGCTCTCTCTCGCTCTCGCTTTATCGCGAGCGCGAGTCATCCGGATTTTCTGTCACGCGAAGTCACGAGACCCCACCCCGACGTCGTCGACTTTCTGCCTCGTGCATTACGAGTTATTATTACGGTTTTTTTAAGGGGGCAGATTTACCTTTAAGCCCGGAAAAGATTGCTGTCTTTCACAATTATTTTTTCAAAGAAAATATATTTTCACCATTTTTGAGACTCGGGGTTATGTTCCGTTACTACTTTTGGCTGTTGCGTGGTATTCAAAAATTAGGTTATTATTCGGAAAATGACCCCGAACCCGGAGGGGGTTAATAGATCTTGGCCCCCTGAATACGATGGTGAAGAGAAAACGCGGCGGTCACCCCCCCCCCCCCCTCCCATAAAAAAGTTATGGGGTTTTGAAGTTCGCGGAAATACCAACGCAGATAAACCAGTACTGGAGCAATTTCTTTTACTTTAAGACTTGTACTAACATGTATGAAAAGCCGAATTAAAAATATTGTTTTGCTTTTCTTAAATAAATTGTCAAAAACGACCCTTGATTTTGCCCTCACAAATATTCCCCCTTATTACCCCTTAAAAAAGCGTTATCTCGAAAAGAAAAAGAAAACAAAGAAGAACGCCTTAAAAAGTAATCATTGAAATAATTATTGTAAAATAAACAGTCCACAGGTTATTTTTTTTTATATTGATAATTGCTCCCTTGTTTAAGCATCGTTTGTTTGCGCTGAAAAACAGAAAAAAATGAGTAATCGTTAAAAAGAACCGAAAAAAATAATTTTCAAAAACAGTAAACATTTTTTAAAGTCAATTTCAAGCTAGTCGATGTTTTCTTTTCAATAAATACTTGTTCCTTTTGAGGAATTGGTTGTTTGGTTCAACAAATCAGGCAAATAAGAGAAATTGTAAAAACGACCATCTTGGGGAACAAAAATCATGATGGTCCGATGGGATTTGCAATTCGCCCACGTAATTACGAAAAATTCATTTTTCCACCTCGATAAATTTCGGGGTTGCCCGCACCGCTTCCCTATTCACCATTTTGTAGACGATCATCTCGCTTTTCTTTTTCTGTTTGTTTTTTTTATCTTCGTTTTTTTGCCATCCGAGTCCCAACGGCAGAACCTCGCGTACTTTTTTACATTTTTTTTCTCCAAGCGTCTCGTCCACGCGAAGCAGTCACTGCCTGTTTCGTTCGGTGCTGAATGAACGTGAGAGTTACGCCTTTCGCCCGGCCTTTTTTCCCCAACCACCGATGACGACAGACCGGTCATTAAGATAGTCCCGTCGTGAGCCTCTATTTTTGTCTATACGTATGCGCACCTTTATATATACGTTTGATTCACCTCAACGTGAAGTTACGAATACATCCACTGAGACGATATTTTTTTTATCGTAATAATAATGCTAACCGGACGGAAGCGCACACTAATCCACTAAAGTTTACCGTATAATTTTTTTTTTCGCATTAAAATTAACAGTGACATGATATGGTTTAGTCGTAATGTTTTTCGAATTGTTCTTCACGATATATGTTGAATAACAGGGCTGTTACGCGTGTGAAAAACAAGGAAAACCGGGAAAACTCAGGGAATTTTGGAAATTCTCTGGAATTTTTTCACAATTTAATTTTTGAAAGAGATACGAAAAATGAAATCGACATGACGAAAAAACTGAACGGTAAAAGAATAAATATTTTTGTATATTTTTAATATTTATTCTTTTCTTCATTGTACACAAAATAAAGTTATGTCAGTGCCGAACATTGAGAATTAAAAAAACGGAAAACTGATTTACTGTAAAGCTACATTTGTAAATTAAAGTGAATTAAGAGTAAAGCTACAAAAATACATTTGCATTCGATCTGTCGATACACAACCACATTATTATCATTATAGATAATTGTTTATATTTATTTTTTGTCTATTTTCACCGGCGTACAAACTTTTGTTTATGGTGAAGAACAGATTCTGTATTTGCTTTTAAGGAAGTTCATCTGGTACCGAGTTAGTCGAAAGAAAAATTATTACGACTAGCGTAGTCGGTTCAATAAGTTTGGCAACGCTGCAACCAAGCGCGACCGCGTATCCTGTGAAGCTGTCATGTGCTAGAAATTTTTCACTCGCGTCCATGGTTCATCGTCGATCTCTTTTTCGACCATGGAAGAAAATTTAAAAAAGAAAGCGTTTTTCTGGAAAGGCAAACAAAATCAATTTTCGAAAATCAAATTTTTCCTCAATCAATCTCGAAATCAATTTTTTATGTGTTATTATTTCGTATCCTTTTTTTTTAACTACAATGATTTTATTTGCGATTAATTTATTTGATTTTATTCTTTAAGCTGATTCAGTCATTACATTTCCAGTCACTTCTGTATAATTTGCTGTAGAAGTGTAGTGCACATTGCGTCGTTCGGAAAATATTAGTGTTGATTTCAAAAAACGCGCGGTTGCGACGTTGCCATCATAATATGCGACTGGAGTAATATGGAGGTTAACCTCCAAAAAATCAGCATTTTTCGAGACAAATTTATTTATTCTGATCTTCACAAGTATCTAATGGATTTTAGAAAGCTGTCCAAACGTTCTTTAGTTATTTTTTTATCCATAATAAAAGTTTCTTTCGAAACTGTTTGTCAATGTTTGCAAATTTCACGTTTATCGACGGGAAAAACACGACATTCCATAAAAGACCATGGTAATTTAGAAAAATTTTATTTATTAATTGCTCACAAACAAGGTATCCGGAGAGTTTGAAATTTGAACAGGTGACTTTTTAGATACTCATAAGTGAACTCGCATTTAAAAAAAATCAATATCTGTTTGTTAATTCGATTATCAGATGAACTTCCTTAATGTCTTTTTTTTACTTTATAATGTTTAAATTATGTTTCGTATTCCCATTTAATAAATAAATATCAATTTTATCAAATTTCCATATATTTGGTTTTAAAAAATGATGTTATCCAGTACAACATAATTCTTCAACAGAAGGATCGAGTTGAGAATTTCCTTTCTTTCTTCAAGTCGGTTAAAAATGTTGTTTTTTTTTCGGAAAAATTAGTCATTGCTATTTTTACGTATATAATTTTCCCGTGTAGTTTGTAACGTTTACAGAGACTAATATCTCTCTAACTCAAAAAATATATGTTTGATGAAAAGAAAGTGTTCTTTATTTGACCCTAATCTGGCTAGCCTGCAAAACCTGGATTTTTTGCAAAACCTGGAAAAGTCAGGGAATTTCTGAGTCAATAATGCGTAACAACCCTGAATAACAAATTATTTATTATTTATTTTTTATTTGACGATTGTTAGTGTCGTTAATAATAATTGAGTCATTAATAAGTACATAATAATATCATTACGAATAAGTAAGTAATAAGTAAGTCAGTAAATTGTTAAGCCTCTGCACTTGAGCCCTTTTTCGCTCGGATAGAAAGTGGCGAGCGAGTCACCTCTCGAGTGCAAAGGATTAATAATAATAATAATCGTGATTAGTTCAGTCATTTTCGACGCGTTATTTAATTACGCTTTGAAAATAACGATAATAATACAATGAAAACGAATATAAATACCAATTACAACGACAACAACAACAATAACAATAAACCGTCGAAACTATTTAAAAAAACAAGCAATAATAAATGCATTAATGCTTTTTTTGCATTGTTGAATAAAATTTCTTTGAAATAATATTCATTCAGTAATAAATAATTTGTTGAACATGTATTATTTTCCCATTTAATAATAACGAAATGACTAGAATATGGTAGGGTGTGTAATAAGGGGCAAGATCTCGAGGAATGGAACTTACGAGAATAATAAAATTAAAATTAAATATAAAAAAGAATAATGAATTCAATGAAATCAATAAAATGGGAAGTACCCTAATAAAAGCAAGAATTAGACCAGCCTAATTGATTTTATCTGATAATAATAGCAAGAACAATAAATAAACAAAACAATAATAGCAAATAGACAAAAGAGAGAAATTTATTAATGTGAAAAAGTTCAGTCATTATTACTATTGTGTGTGTGTATATATATATGTGTGTATGTATGTATATATATAAATTACTTACATGCAATAACATTTTAAACAATAATGATAATCACATCCGTCCCACTCCCCGCAAATAATCGCCAACCGCAAAATACACTCGGAAGTCATGGAAATTACACATTTTTAGTGCACGTATCTCGGCTAACAATAAGCCTGACGAAAAAATGTCTCATGACAATGATCGACAAAAAATTGTTGTCCCCCAACAGCTGTGAATTTTACGAAATTCATAGTGTAGCTAAATATTGTCACAAGGTTTGTTAAAAAAATGAAAAAAAAAAAAAAAAATGGAAAACTACGTTTGCAACGCGTGAGCAGCTGCGAAAATTACGAAGCCTTGTTCGCAACGGTAATTTGCCCCTCCGTTTTTTTTCGCACGATGCCGCTTCGCGACTCCATTGTTTTCGGCGTTAACGAGGAACATTGTACGGCAACGTTATTACAATAGAAGAAAAAAAATTGAAATTAAACGAATTTTTGGAAAATAATATTTAAACATAGAACTACAAACGAAAACATTAAGGAGTAACAATTTAAAAATGGAATCGAACGGTAATTATTTTAAAATGGAAACACAATGAACAATATTTGAAGAAAATAATAAAGAAAAACAAATATTTCAAAAAAGCAAGAAAAAAAAATTCTGCTCAATATGAAATTATTTTTTTGATTTCTTTGAAATAGAAATACCGATTGAACGATAAAAATTACGTTTGGCTGGGTTCGTTTGGGTCCGCATAGTTGACCTAGAGTGATTATTTTAAAATTTGGGCCACGTTATCTATATTTTTTTCTACTCTCAATCTCCGTTCATACGGAATTAAAATTCCCCTCGAATTGATTGATCTTTCTTTTTCTTCCGAACACCTGTGTACACTTTTGCACGAACATTTTTCTTATTCTTTTTTTTTATCTCTAAATTTCAATGCACAATTTATCGTAAGTTCCGTCACGAGCATATGTACCGTAAAAAACATTCTGTAGGAAAAATTAAATAAGAGTAACACTTGAAATAAGATTATACACAATAGAAATATGAAAACATTTATCCAATATTTACTTTGAATTGAAAGAAACATTCGAAGCGTCGAGAGCCTTGAAGTGTAGGTGGGACGGAACTGGAAAGAGTTAGCATTATCTCAGTTATCCTTGACCTACAAACCAATCAAAGGAATTGTTTGACTAATTTCTATACGTCTCCGAAGACTCCCAGCCTGTGAATACAAAAACAGCAACAACAACAACAATAATAATAATAGACCATCGAATCGCAATAAAATAAAAAATAAAATCAAAAACAAGTGTATCAATAATCCTTTTCGCATTGCTTGAAAATTTGAGACACATTTACGAGTGTCCAAAAATGAAGAGGCAACTCAGTCAAGAGGTGGTGAAGAAACGGGAAACTTTGGGCGAAGAAAACATTGCTGATTTTCATGATTTTTTTGAAGGATAATATTTCTTTTCCATTTTTAAGACTTAGAGTATGTTTTATTATAACTTTTGGCTGTTACAGGGTATTTTTTTAAAAATTAATCTTTAGAAATGGCGAAAGTATAACACTGGCTTTTAAACGGGTTGGGGCGGATGTTGCCAGACGGCTCGACACGTAGCGTCGACGTGATTAATCTATAGTAAACCGCTGTTCACTTTTAGTTATCGATTTTAATTGAATCATAATTTTTTGGTGGTATTTTACTTTTCATTAAATTGTTCCATTCAATTGTTGTTATTCTTCTTCTCATTGAATCGTTGTTCATTTTTATTTATCATTATTACTATTATTATATAAACTTTTTTAAATTTCTTTCTAAGCTATAGCGTGTATATATTCTATATATACTTTTAAAATACACATTACATAAAACATACTTTACTTTATTATATAAATATAAATATATATATATATATATATATATAAGTAAATGATATAAGTAAAATTACTTAATACTATTTACTTATTACTATAAGTAAACAGTACTTAAAAATTTATTTTGTAAAAGTACAAAATACTTTAAAAAAACTTTAAAATTCTATATATACTTATAAAAGTCATAAATACATATAAAAAGTACCGAGGGCTCGAAGTAAAAAAAGTCTCGATTGCACGATCCCAAATATTTGGGACGGTTGATCTCGTCACAGAGAGAATACGAGGGGAGAATTTTGCCACGGAGTATTTGTTTTCGTTTAAATTTATTATTATCATCGTTTTTACGAAGCTTCAGTAAAATTGATCGCATGCGGATATGTTTGGAAAGTGAAATGCGCCCCTCGTAACCTCGCGTCGAGTGGTACGTGTACAGGCGCCCGCTTCGGATTATATTCGAAGCTCCCTGCGCGCTGCCCGATACAACGTAATATCGTCGTAATCGGATTTCCTCTCTCGCTGGACCCGATTCGTCCACGCGATATTATATTCCATTAAATTCATGGATGCTCATAGTTCCGTGAAATTTTGTTTACAAGCATGGCAGGATATTGAATCGTTTGACATTAGGGGGGGGAGTCTCGTAACGCCGGACGGCACCTAGCGTCGGACACTCGTACTATCTCGGCAACGTCGCAACTTTTTACCAAAGTTTGATTTAAGTTTTTAAGTAGGGTAAGGTCGTGAGTACGCGGGCGATAAGAGTACGCAGTTACGCTGCTGACGAAGGAACGGCAATTCCTAAATCGAAAAATTGAATAAATTGAAAAATATAATAAAACCGTTGTTGAAATGAAATAAAAATTATTTTGAGATTAATCAGAATTTTTAATGTGGTAAAACAAGCGACGATGTTTTTGGGGGAATTTTTTTACTACTTGGCGTTCTTTTTTTACCTTTTCAAAGTTCTTGAAGGAATTTCATATCTTTTTGAAAGGGAAAAAACTTTTTTTTTAGACTCGGTTTAAAGAGAAGTGAAGCCAATATGTCTGAAGAAACTATACGTCTATAGTTTCAAATTCGTATTGAGCAGCGAAATGTATTTGCAGAATTGATCGGACCTACTTGTACTATAAAGCGTTTTCTGATTTTTCTTATTTCTATAAACCTGAAGATTTCATTTTCATAATTATGTTGACTAACTAAAAGAGCATTGACGGTAAAAAAATAAGTCGCGAGTTGTAGGGTTAAATATCATTCATCGTAAGAATTATCACGTTACCGTTCGCTGTTTGCGAGTTTCAATATAAGCAGATCGCGAAGCATTGTTCTTTGACAGGAGGAATTGACTTACTGTCGTATTTACCTGAGAAAATAAAAATTGATTCAAGAAAAAAAGGATCAGTATTATTTAAGACATTTTCTACCGTTCGTTGTACAATTAAGCATTTTTATAATACACTTGACTACTTTTTATTCCACTTGTATACCCTTGCGGATTTTTACACCTCCCGTCTGTTCCTCCTTTATACATTTACATTACCACATTAACATTTTTATAATATATATATTTATATATATATTTTTCTATCACTGCGTATTGCATTATTATTTCCGACATTTTTCACCGTTAACTATGCAATTAATGCCCACTGTTAATTGGGAATTGCTATGCTAAAAATATTCTTCAATCTTTACACATTTACGGCGATCTCTCTGGTATACATAATTTTACATCTCTCTCGCACGTAGCCCACTTCTCGAGTATCATTCTGCCTCGTACACAGCTCACTTCTCATGCGTTACTTATTCCGTCTCTGTCACACGCAGCTCACTTCTCGAGGTCTTAGCGATAGTGGCGCCATCCCTGCTTGCCCACGTTTTTGTAGTCAGTTTTTTTAAAACTCCATAAGAGTTCGAACTCCTCCTACTCTAGCCTCCCTGCATCAGACGATTCAGCGCGGACACTTATTCTCCTCGGGAAGCTTGATCGGCGATATTTCGTCCATCGCCCACCAGTATCGGAGAACGAAGACGAAACTCTGTATTTCGCCGACCACGACGTTGTACGAGCCACAGAGAACATATTTTTGTCCATGGGCTTTAGCAGGGCACATTCTCTGTTTCGCTCCTCGCCACCGACACAATCGAGGACAATGGCAACGCCCTCCGGGGATTCATTGCTGCAATCGCTTCCACGCTCGAGGAGATGATGAATCGTGTTGGGCTACTTGAGCTCCTCGTATTTCGATTTGCTGCAAGCACCAAGTATCGTGACGTCGTCGACCGTCTTTGGCAATCGAACGACTGTTTGGCCCACACCACCGCCGACACTCGAACAGTAGTACCTAAGGACGGTGTAATTCATGGTTATAGTTGCCGCAACCGAGTAGCTCATTCCGGCTTGTAGAGCAAAAACGGAGGTAGCCGGAACCGCGACGGAGCTCAGACCAGGCTTCGTGATCGGGCAGAGGCGCGACTCGGTCACCCACTTTGAAGTTTTCGACTCCCTTGCCAACGGCCTCGATATCACCAGCGCACTCGTAGTCCATGATGAACGGCGTTTTCGGTGGAGAATCGATGACTCCCTGTCGTGACGTAAGATCCTGGAAGTTAAGGCCAGGTGGTTTGACCCGGATGGGCACTTCACCCTCGGCGAGTTGAGGCCGTCGATTATTTCGTTGTCGGGATTTTTCGTCGATTATTTCGTTGTCGGGATTTTTCGTCGGTCGGGTGCCAGCGTCCTGAGGCGTCGCCTTCGACGAAAACAAACTCCGCTCTATCACACACTATTACACATTGCATGAAATATATTCCGAACGAACATGCGAGGTTATAGCTCCTGCTCCCGAACTGTCAAAAAATAAATTGTTCGGGATGGATGCGAGCGCGGTCGGTAAAAACGGAACGACGCGAGCTGCGCGCCGCCAGTGTGAAAACAGATCAACTAAATTTTCGTGACGGTAGATCATATTTTGAGCTTTGCAGGTACATTGTTATTCATGAAAACAAATGAAACAATTTAAGCATTGTTTCACTGGGTGCTGTTTCACCATCGAGAGCATGGTTCTTGCCAAATTATCGAAAATGTGATGCAATGGTTAATAATTGACAATTTTCCCCATGGTAACCACACATCGGAAACATTTTTTCGAAATCGTGGAAAATGGCGAGAGCCATATTCTCGGAGCAAGTGTTCTGCATGTGCACAACAAATTTTCATTCCAATTGGCTGTTCCGTTTGGGAGAATTCTTATTTCAAAATTTCAAAGTTGTCGGAGGCGTGTGGCACATGGTTTTCATAACTTTTCACCATATTCACTAAGAATGCATCATTGGCTATGTTCGAGGCAAGAAAAATTATTATCTGTGAACTCTTGATACCTAAACGTGTGAATTTTTATCTTGTGCCGTCTAGCACGCAAATTCCGTATCTCCTGGTGAGTCCGATTCCCTACACACTAATCATTGCACAATTTTCTTCCTTCGTCCAGGGTTTTCTTGCTGGCCAGGTAAATAGGGTATATGCGAACGACCTGTACGGGGCATTCAAGGTATTCCCATTGAGGGTGCGCAGACAATGATCATTTTTTACACAACGCGCATAGTTGAAATTTAACAATAATCATACAGCAATAATTACTGTTACAGCGAAACTTCATAATATGTATCAATCGACGATCGTATTTATTTATAAGACGAATCGTGTATCTTTTTATAACACAAATCGTGTATTTTTTTTCTTCTCTTTCCTCCTCAGGCCCAGTCGGACGATGACGATGTGGCGGACGAAGTTTCCGTTCCCGTGGGCGGTCCGGATGATTTCATGACGGAGTTCTTCGCGGAGGTGAGCTAATTAATTTTCACCATATATGCAGGGGAAGAGAAGGGGGCGGGGTGTTAGCGACGAGCACTTGGGGCGTGCGCAGATTACGTTAGGCACTTAGGGGGGGGGGGGTCCGGCCAGGCATTACGGTCCTACCGTACGTGGGGGGAGAGGCAGGCAAAGGTTTGCGTTACGTTACAATATTTGAACTGCCAGAAGTAGCAGAATTTCTGCTCGCTCAAGTTTTTAATTAAAAACTCGCGCGCAATTTTACCGCGGAAAGTTGACAGCTTTCCATACGAAATATCAGTTAAGGGGGAAAACGACTGTCAAAGAAAATATATTACATGAAAGCACAGGCCGTATGGGAGCGTTGCCATGATTTCTTGGGGGGGAGGGGGGGGGGAGTGCTTAGTTAGCACCCCAATCACCTTCAGCGCTTCCTGTATCGAAAATATTATACATACAATTATACAAACTACATATTAAACAAACAATACTCCATAAAATTTCTTCACCTTTTTAAAGTGTTTTTTGGAGGGCTGTATCCATGCAAAAAGTGGTCGTATCGAGATGAAAAAAAAATAATTTTGAAGCTTCAAGTTTCTAGTTTGGAGATCTTTTAGCAAAAAAAAATTATGGGGTACGGTTATCGCGCAATGAAAATAAGCGGGATGAACAAGTAATAGCGGGAGAAAAAAAAATCCATTTTTTTGATTTTTTTTTCAAGGATCCACAGGCTCCGGATTTATTTTCAGTTAAATCAATGTATAGGTCAGTAAGCTTGTTTATTCAGCTTCAAATTGTTTTTTTTGGTCTCTCGACATCAATTTTTTGTTGAAATATCCGACTTGAATGAAAAAATATCCTTTTGTCTTTGATCATCGATATCTCAGCAACCAATGGTCGCACATGGAATTAAACCCTTTCAAGGGTTTCCTTCAATACAAGACCCTTTCGTTCATTTCTGAAAACGGTTTTTTCACCCTTAACATTAATTTGGAATAAGTACAAAAACATGACTAATTTGGAATAAGTACAAAAACATGACATAACAATATTCTCATATATAACAATACATATAACAAAATTCTCATATATAACAATAATATAGTAACATCGTGCATCCGGTTATGGAACAGTCCCCTCCGGTTGGGTCAGTAATCAACGATGCTGAAGTTTGCATCGTTGGACTGCAACGAATTTAATTTAGTTTTGCAGATTCCGCCCACAAAAATCCATCAATCATTTTTTAAGATATTTATTTTGCGATCTACATAAAAATCTACAAAAAAAGATTGCCTATAATAATGAAAATGTGGAAAATAAGATGTACAACGGAACTTCCGTTGCTTCCCAACGATGCAAACTTCAGCACCATCAGTAATCACCACTTCTAATTAGCGGTAGCTCGTACCTGCTCAGCAGCATGTAAATTTCGTGGTGAACTCTTTCGAGGCTCTCGCCGTTCGCTTCGTCGCCGCCGGATGGCGCCATTGTTGTATGTTGCACTCGGGGATTTCACGTTCCTCGTGGGACCGAGCGCCCTCTACCCGCGATGAATTTGCCCTGATGTGAATTTATCGTTACGTGACATTAACGCCCACTAGCGGGGTCGTAGCCTCAGGGGTTGCATGTATACATATGAATGTTGGTCTCGCGCTCTCTTGATCCTCACGCCTCGGTGTTGAGCGCAAGAGCATACTTTGATGCCACCCACACACTGCTCTTGCACCATCGCAAACGCACGCCTACGCGCATCCACGCGCGGACCTCTTGTGTAGCTTTGATTTTTATCGACCGCGGCCGATAAAAACTTGACACCGGTGTCCTGCGGCCCGGTGTGATTGTCTTTAGATGTTTTCTTTGCAATGAGAAATCGGGCATCAGCCCCGATATCGAGAAGAGTGTTTTTAACGGTATTTGTCGATTAAAAAATTGAACCAAAAAAGCCATTTTGTTCGCGAACGTAGCTTAAATCTATCAGATACTTGATCCATCGGCTGCAGCATTCGAAAGACAGCTTGGCAGCTGTCTTAGATTTTCGGGGATCACGCAATAACTAAGCATTTTCGAGCCGCTTTTGTGGCTACATAGTCCAAGAGCCCCAACCAAAAAAGTAGGTTTGGCTAAAAACGTTCGGGAACAGGTATTTTTTTTTTTGGAAAATGTTCAGGGGTGTCCCCTGAATGTAAATCCAAGTGGGCGTCGTGGCTTAAGGTTCACTTCAGCCGCCATCTTGAAAAACACGTTTTATCAAATATCTCGCGAACCGCGCATCGTACGACAAAAATTTTTTTTGTATAACGCATAGATTTTTAATTATAGCGCTCCAAACTTTTTTCAATATGGTTTTTGCTAAATATTTAGTTAATGGTCAATTCTTTTTATTTCAGTGATTTCGGCAACAATTTTCGAAAGAGAAAATAAAGTGCTGACGAATATACACAGTATTTTACGAAATTTGAAACAATTAAAACGGTTTAGCGATTTTCCGAAAAACTCAGATTCACGTTGAATTCAAAAAAATAAAAAATTCAAATTGAATACCAACCTTCATATTCTTCTATTAAAAAAGAAATCATTATTAATATTACAACACATTCCAATATACAATATAAAATAATACTTTACAATATAAAATAGCATTATACAAGCATAACGTTGATTAATAATAATAATATTAATAATAACAATAACAATTCTTGCGACGTAGCGTTATGTACTATTGTTTTTTGCCACATGGACATTCTTGTATGATTATACCGTTTTAAGTAACAATAAAGATCGATAAATTATTAGTTGTTCTCCACACTATTTATAATTTTAATTCATTCGCTACACAGCTGCATTGACATTTTTTTGAACACTTTATGCCATTTCATGCGTTATGAAATTTTTTTCGTATACAACGAGCAATATTGCCACTGATAATGTACGAGGTGCAAGTTTTACCAAGCTGCAGCTCCTAAACTATAAATACTACGGGAAAAGTTTCAAATGAAATTTATAGGAAATTTCATGCTCTACAATTCAGTTACCACCATTTTTAATTTATCATTAACCATTAACTAAATATTTAGCAAAAACCATATTGAAAAAAGTTTGGAACGATATAATTAAAAATCTATGCGTTATACAAAAAAAAAGTTTCAAATAAAAAAGATGGCAAATATTATTATCTACAATAATGATCTCTACAATTTTTGTCGTACGATGCGCGGTTCGCGAGATATTTAATAAAACGTGCTTTTCAAGATGGCGGCTGAAGTGAACCTTAAGCCACGACGCCCACTTGGATTTACATTCAGGGGACACCCCTGAACATATTCCAAAAAAAAAATACCTGTTCCCGAACGTTTTAAACCAAAGAGAACCCGGCGCTTGGCCTATACAGTAATACGATGTTGAAGTTTGCATCGTTGGACTGCAATGAATTTCATTTATTTTGGTAGATTTCGCCTACAAAAATCCATCAACCATTTTTTAAGATATTTATTTTGCGATCTACATAAAAATCTATCAGAAAAGATCGCCTATAGTAATAAAAATGTGGAAAATAAAACGTAAAATGGAACTTTCGTTGCGTTCCAACGATGCAAACTTCAGCACCATACAGTAATAAAGTTGGAAAAGGATCGTCAAGTACTTTTTCCTCACAAATTTCATGCTCTACAAGATCGATTCTATGCATTTTCTTTCCATACTTGACCGTTTTGATTCCGTACGCTGGTTACTGGTTATCCGTCGTAACGTACTGATCCGTTAGGAGTCCAACCGGTCCAAAAATGTCTTGAGACGTTCCGAAGCGGAACTTCGTCCTAAAATCGCGGATTTAAAGCTATGCAAAGAGACGACAAGTGGAAAGTTAGAAACACGGTTAAACACATTTCCAGGTAGCAAGTAGGTAGGTAGGAATATATGTGCTAAGCTTTGGGAGCTTCGTCGCCGTGTTGAGGAGAAGTTGGTGCGGAGCGGGGACAATGCGATTTACGTTGGTGGACAGTTAGTGGCTCTGCGAAATTTTCATAGCGTGACACGTGGGTCCATCCTTTTAGCTGGACAATCGCCCACCACGCACGTCCCAACGTGAGCTGCAGTGACCGTAATTTGATTTCTTTCACCGACATTTTCTACTCCATGCTCTTCCGCATTTCCGCTTTCATGACGGCTGAAAGATGGGGTTTATTTTCCTTCTTTACGTTCTCGCGAACGAAGCCATTTCTCGAGTTCCAGTTCACTCGACGAAGTCGTTGAGTCTTTCGGTTAATGTCTTTTGGATGGCCCGTGAGGGAGGCGCGGGGGGATTTGAACGTCAACGAAATTTTATATTGCCCGTGAAGTCATCACTGAGACCCGAATTTCTCCGACAGCGTTGACGCACTCTCTCTCCCTCTCGCGGTTTCAATTGAGAACTAAGTTTTTAGTTGGCTCGCAGCTGATAAAAATAAGTGCTCGGCTATGCTGCAGCTATAATAACCGGTTTTTAGTTTTTTTTTCTCCGCCGTTAATCTTCGATTGTGTTAGTTTCGTATAGTTGCCAAATCAGGAGTTTCGTCTAAATGTAGGGTTTTTATCCTCGTGCCGGTTGCAAATGGGACAAACTCATTTGGGGTATCTCCGAAAGGGGTTTTCTTTCTTTGGGAGGACATCTGAAAACACTGCCATGTAGTACGCGCTCATAAAAGGCAAAGTTGTGGTTTTCAATAAAACCTTTGGTACGCTTAACGCACCACTCATTATGGACACTCGACATGACGAGGTAACTGAATCCACTTGCGCCCCGGCTCAAGGTAAACGAATCAGAATCTTATGGTTTGCCGTGGTACCCTAAGTTATCTTGGTCTCTCTGTCGCTGGTACCTCTATCGTTCCTCGCTGCCCAAATACATCGCACATACGTGTATTCTGATGATCTAGCCGATCATAAATCAATTCCTAGGACTTGACGCAGATGAAAAAAAAACGGTTATTATTGTTAAATTAGTAGAGAATAAAAGGCAACCCTTTTCCGTCTCTCATCGATTGCACCCGCGTCCTAGTTTCAGCCAGAACTTTACTATCGCTGCAAGTATCTTTCTCGACTTTCCAAGTTTGCCTACGTCAGTGGCAAGGTAAAAATTATTGTTAAAAGCGATTTCTTCGAAAACATTGTTATGGATTTAGATCGAGCAGGTAAGACACCATACTTTTGAAACATTTTGCTGTGTTATTTGTTTATGGAATATTGTTTTTCGTAATTTGAAAAAAAGATGAGAAGCGTTAAATTTGCCTACCAGATTTCTACGCATAAAGAGCTTTTCGGGGTGAACAAACATGATAGTGAAAAGAACAGAGATCGTATATTCAGACGGAGTGTAGCCTTGATATTATAAACAGGCTATTACTAAATATCGACCTACTAATCACTAGCATGAGACCAATCCTCACAAAAAATCAATGCCGTTCACGAAGGATGCACTTGAATTGATGATTCCCGACGATGCTGAAGTTTGCATCGTTGGACTGCAATGAATTTCATTTATTTTGGTAGATTTCGCCTACAAAAATCCATCAACCATTTTTTAAGATATTTGTTTTGCGATCTACATAAACATCTATCAGAAAAGATCGCCTATAGTAATAGAAATGTGGAAAATAATACGTAAAATGGAACTTTCGTTGCGGTCCAACGATGCAAACTTCAGCACCATGATTCCCGCTGAATCTGACTGAAGATGACTCACGAAGAACATCACTTAAGTGTCCACCGTCGCTTTTGTTGAAACGGATATACGTGATTAAAGCATTGGAAACTATTCGATAGGTATTTTTTTATTTGCGGATAAACGGTTTTAAGTGGGGAAACCACCCCCCAAAGAAAAGTGTATCGAGGGGTGGTTTGCAGTTTCACCCACAAGCAGTCCACCGATCTGAATGGAACAAGCACCAAACGTCTTGTAATGTGAAGCGACGAAAAATTCACTATAGAATAATTGAAAAAAAATGCAATTAAGAGGCAACACGCCTTGTTTCAGTGGTCTTTCCCCCTTAAAAACTTTTTTTGTCAGATAAAAAAAATACGGGTCTAATAGTTTTCAATGCTTATCACATATATGAGGTTCAGCAAAATCGGAGACGGCTCTTAAGTGATGTTCTGCTTGTCAGATTCAGATTTGGAGGAGGTTCCTGAAGACGCAAGGCGTGAGCAGGACGAAGAAGAGCCATGTCACTCATCATTACCATCTTAGTTATATGAATTATATTAAGTTTAGTTTCAGAGAAAAATAAAAATTTTAGTAAAAAATATAGTTTTATTATTTTTTTTCTCTATAAAACCCACATTTTAGGATACATTATTCATCGCAAAACACTTCCTATGGATTAAAGTCAATTAGAGAGCCATTACAAATAAATCAATTGCAAGAAATAATGTTGACCGTCTAGATTGGCAAAATACCCCTATGTGCATCGTCCGTTGATTGCAGAAAATAAATGAGCGGTTCTTCGTAGCTATGTGAAGTTGGCGACTGACTTTACGAGAAGAATTTTTTTCTTGCCTTGCTTTGTATTAGGTTTGTACCCGATTCTACCACCGTTAATTTCGTTTGTACCTTAAGAGGGAGAAAAAGTCTAGGGGTATGGGAAAAAGGCCCGCAACCCATTGAGGGCTACGTCATGTTGATCGATGCGATTATAAAGAGAAGCGTTTGTACCCGGTGGTTGCGTTGAAACTTTTTAATTGTAATCGGCGCGTAATTGACGGTAACGCGGCTAATTCAGTTTGCACCTTAACCCTTTAACGGCTGGTCGGACACATACGTACCACCTGCTTTGAAAAACCATGACCTCCAGAAAAATGAACATATCGACATCGTTAGGGTCGCGTTTTAAAGATGAAGGATGCATCTAATCATGACAAATTCGGCAAACGCAAGGGTTGCACCCTTTCAGTTTCACACCCGGTTAAAAAATGTGAAAATTGCAAAAAAAAAAAATGAGAAATGAGCATAACTTTCAGGCAATTTTTTTTTAGATTCGCGATCGCAAGGGTGTGCTTTGAAATAACGTGAAACATTTGTAGCAACAAGGTCCGGACCAAAAACTACCCATAACAGTAATGAAATATCGGTAGCCACTCCTAGCAATTGTGATACGCCTAATAATGTACTTTCATTGATGTTCAGTTCATAAATATGTTTGCAAATACATGAAAAATTTGTAGCAAGAATATCCAAATGGAAAACTACCCCTAACAGTAAAGAAACATCGAAAACCCACACTGGAAATAGTGGTACGCCCAAAAATGCATTTCCATTGATGTTCAGTTCATATACAGAGTGTCCCTCTTATCTCTGCCACCCGAAATAACTCTGTAATTATCGACGTCAAAAATGTTCCAGACAAAAGTTGTGTACTGTGTGCAGGGGCCCATCAAATGCGACCAATTTTTTTTATTTTCCATTAACACCAATTAACGCCAATTTTGCCAAACGCTCCAAAAAAACGTAGATTTTACAGGTTCAAAGGAGACGAAAATAGAGGGTGTAAATAAGAAAAAAAAATCTGCCATGTACAGGTAAAATTGGCCACAAACCGAATACAAACGAATGCAACAAAAAAATTACATTTTGTACAGTCAGTTGCCAACCTCACATAGGTGTTCTTCGCGCCCATAATCCGCACCGCAAAGGCGAGAATCCTTTTGGTCTCGTGGTCCACAGCTTGGCACGAGGACTGCTTGTGGAGGTTTTGGAAAGGGCTGGAAAGGGCTGGAAAGTGCTGTTGTTGGAGAATGGGGTTGGCATGGTTTATATCCTTTCCTCTCCTGGTGGCGGCTTAATTGCGCTGCACCACTTCAAACGGCTTCAAAGCCCGCAAGCCGCGGAACTGTAGATACACGCGGCGCGAATCGACGGGAGAACGTGCATAGAAAACAGGCTAGCAGTCGTTGAGTTCTTCTGCTTTGCAAGTAAACGCTTGGTGGCACTTTGTGGTTACGGCCGAAACATTACGTCCGGCACCTTCAGCCATAGATGCAGGCTATTTCATAGGGTGAACAGCATAATTTCTGGCTACTTTCCTAACTTGAGGGTTTTACGGATCAGGGATGAGAAAAAATATGGCAGGGGTTGACTCTGATGCATCTGTGATCATACGTGAAAGCATGTTAGCTGTAGGCCTATTCCGTAACTCGTAGCGGTATCGTTAGCTAGCGACAGCCAATAAGAGGCTCCCTTTCTTTTGTAATCGTGCATGCGATTGGCTGTCGCTAACGCTAGCGAAAACTGTCGCTACCGAGTTACAGAATAGGCCTACTGGGCGCTCATTCTGATGCCCGTCTCTGCTTCCAGTCTTGCAGGATTGGCTGCTACTTAATGCCTCCGTTATTCGGGCTTTGCACTTTAGGAACCACTCGATCATGAATCCACCTTGGGTGAGCGCATGTGGCACTCGACTAAAGTGGCTTCCGTAGTGAACAGGAGGACCGAATATGACATAGTTACTGTGGGTCAGAAGCCAAAAAAATGTGCTGAGTGCTGGCTTTTGTAGGCATTTAGTGTTGGATCCTATAACCTGAGGACCTAGACACCCTAGCAACTCTTGGTACCTCAGGTACATATAGCTAAATATCGAGGGCGAAAATAAACAAATTCCAACTACTCTCCTCCACCAATTTGCCCTCCACCAATTTGAAGATGATGCAGTTAAGCTCGCGGTTAGGAGTAGGTCAAGAACCAATGAAGCTTGCTCCTGCTAGCACAAAGTTGATGAAAATCGACCTGTTCTATGACATGTTACGGCTGGTGTGATTTGCCCGGTTTTAACGAAATTAAAAAAGTACTTCTCGTATTGGAGCCTCATGGTAGGACGGTCGGGTTGGCCATTACTGGAAGACTATATAATGACTATCACTTGGCAGGTATGCCTCGCGCCCTGCTTTCATCATATCACTTCTGACGCCGCTACCAATTCGTTACAAAATCTTGAGTGAGATTGTTTCATCTTAACACGGGCTGTAAAATCCTGGCCATTTTACTTAAGTCTCAGGTAGCCCGCTGATTGTGTTTGTTTGCCGTTGTGGAATGGAAGAACAGGTGCAGCCCCCAACACCTGAGCAAGCACGCTTGTAGGGTGTACGGAAGAAAAAAAACTCGAGTGCTTGTTGATTTGCGGATTTGGTTGCAACAACGTGCCAATCGTACATTAACATTACGCTACTGTCACTGTATGTGATGGCACACTTGGCATAGGAGTTAGTGACGCATTGATCGTGCGGTTACGGGGTCACCCATCTAAGCATCGGCCCTGGCCAATCATTGCATATTATCAACTCCAAGGACTATAAGAATAGCAAGGGGTCGAGGCATAGCACGCCGCTGTTCAGCGGACGGACGTGACGAAATTATAAGGGTTCTCGCTGTGCTACGGAGCCCTAGGAAAGCTCGCTTATCGCGGGGAACAATATAAGCCATATATTCGAAGCTGAATCGCGGGCCGAGCGTACTAACCGCGGGTTAAACTGTGCTGAGGGGCGATTGACCGTGGGACGCGTGCAAGCAACTCTGTGTCTGCTTGTACATGTGTCTCCGCAAGGTGAACAAAATCGATTTTCCCCGCTGTCTGATGTTTCAGGCAGATTGTAGTTTTTTCCCCTTTTATCTCGTTCTCTCCGCCTCGTCCTCCGGTATCCGCGAGTGCCACGAAGCGAACGACTATCGAAGCCTCGTACATATACACACACGTGGCGTACACGAGATGCCAATCGTGCCTCAACCCATTCCGCGAAGAGAACTCCTCGTGAATGCCGGTGTTGATCTCGTACGAGTGAGTGCCGGTCGTATCACAGCGACTTGCCTACTCTATGTGGAATTAAAGCTGTTTCCTATTCTGGCGGACGAGTCCTCGATGGGACTTGCTCAGTGTCCTTCTTTGATGTTTTCTTCTTTCCTGTTGCAACGTCGGCGTTTTATAGGTACTCGGCTTTAGAGTAGATCCAGGTAGTGCCAGGTGACGCTGTAATGACGGCTTCAGGCTTGAAGCTTTATATTCCACCAACCTTGGCAGCATGTGCCGTTATTCTATGGTTAGGTCAGAGTCTGAATTGGTTGTGACAATGCTAGGGATTGGAGTTTGGAATACAAGAGCGAGGATGAAGGGGTGCCGTCAGATTTCAGCCCGCATTGCTGATTAGTGATCCCAACTAATTAGATAGTCTCGCTGTTACGCTAGATTTTTGCGTACTGTTACTGTACGGGCACTGTTGACAGCTTTTCAGAGGCTTCCAAGCCTCCTAGCTTCTAGGAAGCTAGAAGGTTGAAGAGGGTTCGTTCAACTACGATCTACGTGGTTACCGAGTGTTCTTCTTTCCTTTCAGCAACTCTGCCACACAAGGCTCGCACCAATTTCATCTCGATGCAGACCCGAATTTTTCTCATTATTCCCGTTGCTCGCAGCGCTTCTCGCAACAACTTGAGAATTTTACCTTCGAGCGGGGCGACGGATTTTTCCTTTCTATTCCTTCAATGATGTCCTTGCAGCGTTTTCAGCTTTATCGGCCCCTTTTAGTGCTCTGACTAGGGATGGGAGAACCGTAAGGGCAGTCGAATCAGGCTGAAATTGGATCGCGGTAAACTTTCACCCTCGTCTAGCCGGACTTTGTCGAGGCCCTTTTTTCACCCCTAAAGCTTTTTCGCGCGTTGCGCCGAACGCCCTCCTTTCTTCGTGGAGCTGACTTCCGGCCCTTCTCGAACCACTGCCTTCAATCTTTCGCGCCGATTGGCCGTAGTCTCACATTGACTGAGCCTACACCTCTTCAAGGTCGTTAAGCAGGCAAATTCGTCCCGCTCGTCCTCTTCCTGCCACCTCCAACACCGAACGGTCCTTTCTTGAGGTACAAGGATTCCTTGTTTCTCTGTCCGAGGTTCCCAAACCCTTTTTCGCCTAAAATGGAACTGCATAAGCTTCCTTATCTGATAGAAGGTTTCGAGCTTCCTTGAGAGAGGGCAGTAGCTATTTATTTTTAGGTCAATGACTAACAAAACACAAACATAACCTCTATCGATTCAAAAATGATCCACCATTATTTTGCCATAAAATGAACTCGTTCGATCCCGAGTAAAAAAGGCCCTTCCTCGTATCTTAATGCGAATAAAAAACTATGCAACATCTTGCTCCGCGAATAGTTGGCTGTAAAGAGCAGAAAATCGAGTATTTTGGCGATATGTGTAATGAAATGCTTCCTTTTTGTTTTTCATTTAAAGGTGGAGGAGATACGCGAAATGATTGACACGATCCAGACGAATGTCGAGGAGGTTAAGAAGAAGCACAGCGCCATCCTTTCGGCGCCGCAGACCGACGAGAGTGAGTCAGAATATATTGTCATATAAATTCCTACACACGCACACGCATACCCGCTCATATAAAAATCCGCCGGAAGGCACTGTCACACTGCCACCTTGTATCGTCGTTCTTGTTAGACTTCAACAACTTCATGGCCTTCGTCTTTCGTTCAGAGATTGGCGCACGCAACAATTTCTGAACATCGCAGTTTTATTTCGTTAACAATCGATTTGTTTTCTAATGCCCCTCCATATTGCGTTCACTTTGAACGTACGCATGAGGGCACAGGGAAACTGTGGGAAACTCCTTGCGATACATGGGGCTGTGTTTTCGGTTTTCACCATTGCAAACTTTGCATAACTGCCTTCCGCTCAGTAGTCGACGCGGCTAAGCGATTGCCCATTCAAGTATTGGCCTGGGCCAACGCTGCTGAACGCGGCAGATTTCCGGAGCCCGTCTACTATTGTCGCTGCAACATTCAACAATAACCCAACTCAAGGGAGGACACTACTGTAACTGCCCATTTTCGACCGTTGGCTTTGAATTTTTTTTAAATAGAGGAATAACTACATCCCTGGTGAAAAGAACTTTCAATTCAAATTCAAAAAAAGTGTCAAAAGAATACCAAATGGCGGCGCACGAGTCGTTATAGCACTACTGGTTTTCAGTTTTTTAATCCTGGTACTTAAAGTGAAATATTTTCGATAATTATATTAGTCTCAGCAGTCAAGTACCCTTCTTGCGCGAGCTGTAACACAACTATGCGAATTTAAATCATCCTGCGATCATCAGCAATATTCCTAGATTTCGTGTTAGCTTTGTCCCGCGTTACGATGACAGGGGAATAGCGAGGCATGGCTTGAAAGTTGATATGCGAAATGTACGTGCCGTGCTGTCCGCGGCTGGGCGCGTACATCCTTTTGATGGACGGCCACATCCAGGCAGGTGGTAACGCCCGCAATCCATACATGGCATTTGAGTTCGGTGGTGCCGGTGGGGCTGAAGTTGTCACGAGTAGTCTCCTCTCATCTCGGGTTTACCATGACACGCTGCATATTCAGCCGTGCACGATCTCCGGTTCCAGTGTGTCAGCTGCATTGTCACGACAGATTCGGACATTGAACAATAATCATTCAAACTCGACTATCCGGTGATACTGTACTTATAGTATACACACGCATGGGTATGTGTGCGTGTGTGATTGTAACCTGAATAATAGCTTTGAAATGCCTATGGTCTATGCAGCGTTTGCAATCACGAACCGCGGTGCTTACATCACCAATGTGATGAAAATTAGACAAAATTAACCATCGAGTAGCGTCATCTCAATAGTTATGGACTGGGAGTTACTATCGTCTCGCCTTACAGCGAGCTTTGCGTTAGCACTTGAGGAATGATGTCCGTGGGCTCGGATGCTCGATAGGACCGAAACTGCTACTGCTAAACCACAGCCTCGTTGGCAAATGAACTCTCGATTGCAATGAAAAGAATTACAGAGGCGAAAGTACCGAAGTAGGTATGCCAATGAACCAGCAGAGTCTGTTTGGAGTATGCTGATCAAGCTGCGAAATTGTGAGACGTTCGAGGGAGTTGCTGTTGAGCGAGTTGACATATTAGATGTCGTACACTATTTAGTAAATACACAGGGATCGATCCGGCAGCTGATGTCATTAACATCTATTTATTACGGTTAGGTATTCGATACTAAGAATCACTTTTAGTAATCCGTCATAGCGGAATACCTCGTAGTGAGAGACCATGAGTTTATTTGGATTTCAATGGCTGAAAGCCTCTGGGTTCAACCAAGCACTCAGTGCCCTATCTGAAGCGGTAAGCTCATCTCTCCGAAGCAATGCAGAAGACGCGAATGCTCCTTGTCAAACTTCCGGGTTGGATCGTGCGATACATTGTTTTGAGGCCATGTGAAATACCTGCTTTGACGATTGTTCCTGTTGTATCTTTTAGTGCAGAACGATATCGCCAATTTGTGAAGGTAAAAAACGTTTGCACGTAAACTAATGAACTTTCATGGGAAGCTAACTAGAGCACCAGCGCGTGATTCGTCATTTGGGTACACAGTGGTAAATCATCACTTATCGTTAGTATCCGTAGAATTTTATCGCGTGCAAGATAAGAGTTTTCCTTTCAACGGTTGAGAGCCGTTACTTCACTCGTTTCCAACAAAATCGCGGAGTATAATCCAGCCAAATCTTATCTGATTCCATTGGGCATTTATAGCTCTGAGGATTGGATGGTGGAGGCTGCAAGGAAGGGAGGGAGATGGAAAGGTAGCTGGGTGACGCAATGGCCTGGAAACTCTTTCGTGACGTCGAGAGGGATTTCCAATGCCGAAGTCCCTCTTTTACAGTTGCTCAACGTGACGTTTTTTGTGCAGATGTACGGAAAAATCGAATTTTCCGCTATGAAAGAGGTAGTTTCTCATCTTGCCAGGTGCTCTCCCACTTTTGTCGGCTAACCCTCTTCTTCTGGTTCCGCTGCTACAAAACCTAGAGAATTCTGCATTCGGTGAAGTATTTTCATCTTCGATAGGGAAAAGCTCTCGCGTCTCACTGATCTCTTCTCTTACCGTCACTCCTCCTGTCGAGATCATTCATCTTCGGTCTCTTCGTCGAGCTCTCGGAAAATGGACGATGGAGCGACAGCAAAAAAGTGCCTGTCTATATTTTCCAAGTGGCTCTACGAGATCCGAGTCTCGCCTCCCTTCTGCTCCTCTTGTTCTCGCTCTATCGTTAAGACTTGAATAAAAGTTCCGCAGGCACATTCCTCGTGGTTGGTTCAAGATTTAGGCATCCAAATGCCAAAGTGCCAAGATTTAAGCACTCAATGCCAAAGTAACAAAAAAGGTTTCGATGTTGAGCGCATCCCCTGCATCCGTGGGTTCTTCGTTGTCTTGAGAGCGTGGAAAACACCGCAATGAAGGATACTTGGATCTCCGAGTTCTCTGTGCCTCAGAGATCAATTCTGAGATCTTTCAAAAAGAGGAGTACAGTGGTGATATTTATGATGCCTGCGTTTACCAAGGAGTACCCCGCTGGTACCCGCCTTCGACTTTTTTTAAATGCATACATTTGGTTTCAGCATAAAAAACCATTAGGGACGTATTTTTTTTCGTCGGCGGAAAAACGGTTCCAAGGGGTGACACCACCCCTTGGAGTCAAGCATGCCCACGGAACAGAAACGAGAATTCTTCTAATGCAAATGGATCAGAAATCCACTATAAGCACATTGAAAAAAATGAAGGGTAAACCACCTCTTTGTTTTTTCTCATCTCACATTTAAAAGGGGTGCATTAAATGGAACGTAGCCTCTCACACTCTGGAGGGCCAACAACATTAAATGTCTATGTATCTTTGTATTTTTTGCTGGATAGCAAACTTAATGGGCAAACCACATGCCATACATTTTTTTACTATTCTTCATGAATATTGCGGGTTTTTGAGGAAGCCTTGTGTGAATTCGCATCCGAGGGGTAAAATAACATCGATATTGGTTTGTAAGAAAAATATTCATAGTCAAATCTTGTTTATATTGGCCAAAAATAAGTAGCTTCATTGAATCGTCGATTGCAACTGGAATAATCGATTTAGAAATCCTTCATGTGCTTATTCTCTCTTTTATTGTATACTCTTCAACATGCCGTTTGACTTATTGAGCTCTGGTTATTTATATATTTATGACGGAATTTTAAACACCGAGCATCGGATTTCACTGTCGTTTCTTGGTCTGTTTTCCGGCAATTTTTCAAGTGAACTTTACGGGAAAATTAATTGAAATAGCGGGATGAATCAAGCGGCATTCGTTGGGTGTACTGAAATCTCTTCCGCCCCGCCCCCTCCAATTAACTTGATCTCTCTCGAATCGGACCGACGTTGCAATCTTTTAAAAGCTTGATCATTTTGGGAAAGTGGCCTAATATGTCGAAAAAAACGCCGGTTTAATGCTAAAACTTTTTTCACCCACACTTGTGACGATTATTTTATGAGAATGTTGGTTTTTAAGGAAAATTAATGGCGAATTCGTGTTCAGGAGGTAAAAATACATCAATATAGTCTTATGGTTAGAAAAAATACTAAAGACCTAAAATGTTTTCCCATCTCTACATGAAATGAGTGGCTTCACTGAATTGAGTGTTACGCGTTTTCTTCAATTCAATGCACCACTCTTAAATGTGAGGTGAGAGAAAGAAAAATAAACGGGTGTTTCATCCACTAATTTTTTTAAATTTTTTATTGCACTCGTGGTCGATTTCTGATCGTTTCCCATAAGAAAAATTTTCGCTTTTATTTTACTGACGTCGGTAAAGTGTTTGCGGGTGTAACATCAAAATCAAGCCTCGTCACTCTAGGGAGTGCTGTCACCGATTGAAACACCTTTTCCACGGATAAAAAATACGCATCTAATAGTTTGTAATGCTCTACCATATACAGTTTTAACAAAAATCGAAGGCGGACATCACAGTGATGTTCCTTGTATACCCGCGCATTACGTTTTACGTGTCCAATGGTGCGAACTGTTATAGAGTTTGCTTGAGATTGACGCGGCTCATGGAAGTTGTCCTGCGCAAAATAGCTGACGCTTGACAACCCCTAAAAAAGACCCTAAACATTTTTCCCCTGTTTGTCCCTTTGCACGAAATAAAAACATTGAAATTTGAGGAGGATAATCCCTGATCTGGCAATATCAATAAAACTGCCTGCTAAGTCAGAAGAAGGTCTATGAGCAAGTGTCTTCATGGTTAAACAATGAATTCAGTATATTTCTTAAAAAGTGTCGAATAGAAACTAATACCGTGGTTCAACAAATGGCATATCCCGGTTTGAAGATCTATCCTGAACGTTCCGACGCTGGATGGACTCTCGAAATATAAACTGGATACGCCGTGTCTGCCTCCCTTGTTTTTCGTTAGCCTCGCGTTAGCTCGTGACTCCTTTCGGGACGGTTTTTACAGAAGCGAGGGCAAAGCCGCGAGGGGACTAGGGTCGATCAGGAGATTCGAGTTTCTTTCTCTAGCGGCCCCAGCACGTGGAGTAAAGTTGTATCCTGGGGGAATTTACTTTCCAGTTCTTTGCTTTGTTGTACAATAGAGTCTCTGTTTTCCTCATCCCGATTTCTGAAGGCGGAGTGTCCAGGCTGTAGCGTTTTTCGGATAAACGGCCGTGGCAATGCTTCCATATTACTTGCCATGACAGAACCTGGGTGCGTCATCCTAAACCTATCAAAAAAATCTTCCCCAAGGCATTTCTCCATCGAGGATCGCAGAAATGATCAAAATGGCAACATGCCTTAGCCTTGCGTTGTCGTCAATCGCACCATGTGATCTTGGATATGAAATAACACAATGTCTATGGCGGGGAGCAAAAACTCATAAGTAGGATATCTCGTTAACATAATTGGAAAAATTCTCGTGGATGTTCCGACTTGGCAAAAAGTGATTCAGCTTGGTCGATGTGCTCTAGTGTCTACGCTGTTAACGATATTCCGACGGGCTGCCTTTCTCCGCTCGCAATCTCGCACTGCCTCCCTTCGCCGTATCTTTGGCTTGACAGACTTTTTGGGGGAATTGCCACTACGTCTGCCAACGGCCACTTTTCTTATCGATCCTCTACACCGCGCACCCTTTGCCTCCACCGATCATTTCGAGATACCCGGCGCGTTACATCGACGCTTTCCTCTAGGGATTCCACATATTTTGTATCTTCTTCTTGGTCTATCGCCCTTCCTTCTGCCTTCAGAACTGTGTTTCACACCGTAAGAAGTATCTGCGTTGATTTACCTAGAAACATTTATAACTGATGTTTAGTCTAGCAAGCCATTTTCAAGGGATCACTTTTTTCATTTGTTGGTGACTTGGTACCTTCCTGATGTCATGTTCGTCCGACACCGTCCACATCCAAATAATCTAGGCAACTCTTTGATTAAAGAAATCGCATATGATCGGGCTCTATGTCATTGTGAAGTGGTAGATTTAGTGAAAAAATGCGGGTATACATGAAGCAGTCAACCTACACTCCGCGCTCTCTAGTAAAGATGCATGGAAAAGTGGAACGTAGTGTTATGGAAGTACTGTAGTAAAGATGGATGGAAAAGTACAACGTAGTGTTATGGAAGGGTTTCGCGGTGAGCTACGAGAATATACAAGGAAAAATGTACATACAAAAAAAAGTAGACATCAAGAAAGAAGCAGTCATGATGTGCCATTAATCAATCATTTTTAATATAATCAATCCATGATGTGCAATGCTGTCTCAAAGCCGCGTTGCATACCGCATCAAACATCAGACTGGACATGTACGAAACCCGCGCCACCACCATGACTGCTGCTCGTAACCTCATTTTCAATTTTCATTAACGATGTATCCTGTAAATAGTACATTATTCCGTTTAAACGTGTTCACCCGGACGAAATTTGTAGCGAACGTATTGCGTATAGAGATTCGGACGTGACCACAAAAGGTCGTTAGATGACTCGATTTTCCGTGTGACAGCTGATTGTGCGGAGATGCGCGACCGAGCTTTGCCATACGCGAGCTGCATGGGCGGGAGTGGTGGTGGTACGCCACGGTTCTACGGGGACCCGGGTAGATTCGTAATCAGAGCAGCAGCTGAATATTCATTCGCTCAACTCTGGTATGTGGCACACTTGGGACCGGAGTTCGCCCTTGCCCCTTGGCACTAGTGGATCTGCGCACTGAGTGACAAAGGCCACCAGATTATTTAATCCGTTTCTCCCTTTCTCCGTCTCTTTTTTCCTTCATTTCCTCCGCATATTATGCTCGGTTTACACCCAGGCTAGGCATCAGCTAAATTAATTTCGCATTCCGTAATTGTTACATCGTCCATGTAGCAATGTTGTTGGTCAAATTCGCTTGGAATGTCGTGCGGAGTGACAGGAGAATCCAAGTATCGATAGTTATGCATGAGGAATTTTTTGGTTCATTTCGAGCTTTTACAAAGAGGTGATGATGGCTCCCTTTAGCTGTCCTCCAGCTAGCGGTTATGCGCAGGACATAAACGTAGGTAATCGGAATATTGCGATAAAAACTTGTTGATGTATCTACAACGTCGCTTTCCATATTTCGATTGTGTAGGGTTTGTGGTTGATGGGCAATGAATATTCAAGTGATTCCGAACTCCGAATTCCGAACAAGGAGCCGAGAAGTTGAACCATACTAAATCGCTGGGGCTAGCAGAATGAATGACACCTCATTAGCTCCCTTTTTCATTACACTTGCATATCTGGGCGTTGAACTGTCTCCGGTCCTCTGATGAAATAGTCAATGAGTAAAAAAATAAAGGACGAAAAGTAGTGGCCGCCCGGCTTTGGCAATCTCCCACGTTGAGCAGCCCTTGCCTAAGCCAAAACTTGGCTGGGTGATCGCTTAGCCGCCACTGGCTTCTATGCTGACCACCGAACTTGCGTGTATCGGCAACGAATTTCCACAACTTTAGGTAATGTTTTCGTTGCCGAGAGGAAGAGAGCCTATTTCTCGCAAATTTCGAAATTTGCCACCGCTTGATAATGAAGGAAGGAAAGTGTAGCCGTCAAAATCAATAAATAAATGCATGCATCTATACACGTAGTCCTTCACGGGATATTCCAGGTCGGCCAAGTCTAAACCACACGAGTACAATGTTTCCCATATTGGCTCACAAACACATACGCGTAGAATGCAGCTTACCGGCAAATAACTAGCTGTTTGCGTGTTTAGAATGCTTCGGAATCCGGCATACCGTTGAAGCACGCTGGATTCTGAAGGATATATTTAGCGGATAGCCAATGTATAGACATACACTTGTGCACGGCAGAACATTCCACTCAAGATCGCCATCAGCCCACCCAAGCTCGCCATCATAGCCAAAACATTCGGTTGCCGATATTTTTCCGATGAACTCGCATCTGTTCTTTTCTATGACTCTAATGGCCCTGTCTCCCGTATCCAGACGTAGCATAGATGTCTAATAATGCAAGTAGCGTTTACTTGATTGCATTTTGTTCTTAACGTGGAATTTGACGATTGCCTTTTTGTACAGTGTAATGGATGAGCATTTTTAGTCACGTTGATCTGTAGATTGCCTCACAAGACACATCGATGTTCGTAGCCTTGCGATTATAACTGGAGAAACATTATCCGAATTAAACCAGAGTCGTATGGACATACGGATAACTAATTAATCGGACATTGGTGTACATGTAACTGCGACATAGTCCCTCGAAGAGAAGTTTTTTTTTTCCCGAACATTGTATTACCGGTCACGGGCGGGGGCTGAAGTTCCCACACCAATTGACATTTGGTTCAGGTTTTCGGCGTCGGTCAGTCAATCACGAGGGCAGTGGGGTTTAGCACATAGAGAGGTCTCGATCGTTGACGTGCCGAAGGTTCGGATTACTTGGACGGAGGGCTCAGATTGTCCGACTGACCAGGCCAACCACAGGCTATAGACCAGGCTGAAAGGTCGATTCGCTCGCTTCCTACCTGACTGGCTGACTGGCTAGAATTCTCGCCGCTATTGATCCCACGAGCAGCAGCAGCGCCAGCGAAGCTTCGTTCCCGCTGTTCAACAGCAGCCTTCGGTCGCTCAGCTTCCGCTCGCCTTCCACGTCCACCTTATGGTATTGCATATATACATGTTCACCCTATGGACTTTACCCTGTTTTTCTGGCTTGTGTCGGGCTACTGCTGGTGACTCGGGCGCGTACCACCCCTCAACTCCGTCACCACTGACATCACTAACCATTCTCTCCACTATGCCTCTCGCTCGCGCTCCTCTGCTCGTGACAACTGAGACACCCCGGCTCAATGAACAGCGGAAGAGCTTTGTGTAGCCAAGCATACCAGGGTCTCCGATGCCGAGCTACCCACCTGTTATTTCATCCATATACTTGGAAAGCTCGAAAACAGCTTCTTCTTGTGATTTCCTTGTGGCAAATAGGTGCATATCGGGGCGGTAAGGCTTTTCCTGTAACTCAAGTTATCGGGCAGTTGATACCTCCGATATTCACCATTGGAAGAATATGTATGATATGGATTGCAGTTATTCAGGCGACGCACGCAGCAAAAGTATAATACCTCCAGTTGTCCTAGGTCAATGTAAAATTAATTGAATTTGCAAGAACGATGGGCTCCGAAGTTTTAACTTCGATGAACATCGTACGCTTCATGGACAGAGGAGACGGACAGAGGAGACAGACAGAAAAAGACCGAAAAATAATTTACATTTGCCGTTTTGTCATCATCGTCCTCATCGTTAAACGAGGACGTGAAAAGAGCTCTCCATCTTCGACGGATTTTCTGATTCTCCTGGATTGAAATTCGCTTCGTCGCCAGTCTGACAATAAGAACACACACACACCCACACACACACAACAAAACGAACAAAAATGTGACGTAGGAGGCAAATCGAAAGCTGTCGAGAGACGTGATCCCATCCCGCGAAGCTGTGCTATCAGTCGTAAGGGTGAGAGATTTATCGGAGGGAATCTAGATGTCATTGCGCGAGTTCCCTCTTTCTTTCACTGGCTTCGGTATGGCCTCGCCTTCGGGAGATCCGCCAGTGCTATTGATGATGAAAAATTCCCGCTACGATTTTCTCGCAGGAATGACACGATGACAGAACAAATTGGAATTCCTCGATGTATATATATTCATGCACGGTAAAGTGTTTGCGGTGTCTACAGTGATTCCTTCGTGAAAAGTCAGCTGCGTATTGGGTTCGTTCAGAATTGCCATTTGAATTAAAATTAAGTTTAAGTATCGTTCAATTTGACGCTGAGTCAAATTTGTGGGTAGGCATCAAGTGCCTTCACAGAAATGCATGCCGAATGGAAACGCGGTGTGTGAGGGAGAGAGAGAGGGGGGAGGACGCAGAGTTTTCCCGGTGAACTTGTGTAGGGGTCGTTACTTATATTCCCAGTAGGCATCCATGGTAGACTAACAATCGTTCGATTATTGAAGCCAGTGTCGTAGACACCGGTAACTCGAGATCGCGACCGCTTATATTGCCAGAGTTCCGGCCTACACATATAGCAGTTTCGTGTATTCGTCGTCGAGCCAAACGGGGGGGGGGGGGGTCGTTACGTCAAATCGTTGGAATCGCACCCGGCGGGAGTTTTACCGCCCCGTGTAATCTTTTCAAACTGTTTGCTCCCGAACGGTTTGTCAAAAATGGTATAGCGAAAATAATAAAGCTAAAATGCTATGCTTCTTCTGTTTTGAGCATACCTAGTATGTTTTTTAGGCTCAATAACCAACCAGTATGTCACCAAAAGTACTAACCAAAAGTATATCACGTAGTCTTGAACGTACGCACCTTTTGTAACGTGATAATACACGACGAGGTAGGTAATGCAACAGAGATATCGGTGTTGAATGTACATCCTGAGTTGTTCCTTTTCGTCGGGCAAACTGGTACAAGGCAACATGGTCGCCCTTCATTCCGTGTGCGTGTTTGTGTGTGTGTGTGTTCGAATAATTTACAGATGACACGCAACGGACGCAGGGGGCCTATCGGTGGAATATGAACGCTGCAGCTTTCCGATTCCACCCTATTGTACAACTTGCTCGTTGTAACTATTCCTGTAAACAGGGACAATAAGCTACTCGTAGTTGCTCCCCGTTATCGTACCAGACTTCCGCGACAACGGCCTCTCGTGGTTGTGGCATCGGTTACACTACTCAGGTTCCTAACGACCAGACAACGTCTTTCATTGGGAATTTCTAACAACAGTGATCCTAGTGCCTTCGGTTGGACAGAGATCCAGAACGACCTGTTGAGAGTTCATGTGGATGGTTCTTCAGTTAAATTTCTGTCTCCATTGACGAAGCCTCAATCACTGAACGTTGAAGCGAAAGCCGCGCCATGAAATTGGCTTTCTTCGGGGTTATTTGCTTACCGAAAATAAAAACGAATTATCTCAGAGTTTTTGTTCCTTGGGTCTTTCGTGTACGAACCGTCATTGGAAGACTCATTTCAGAGTCCGACTTATCGTCATTCCCTTCATGCCACCAGGGACTATTTTACCCCTGACGTGCTCCGTGAAGTAGTCAGGGATGAATAGGGGAGTTAGGGATCGCGCTAGGTCGAGGGTTAAAACGCGAGAACTGATTTGGGGTGGATTAAGTAGGTCATGGCTGTTGAAGAGGAAGAAGTAGAAATGAAAGGGACGGACAACAACAAGATTGTCGAGCGAAGGGCCGCAAAAAGAAACGCCAACCTAAAAGAAAAGAGACAACCTCCGACGCCCCTTGATGAGAAATCAAGGGGCGCCGGAGGTTGGCTCTTTTTGTGGCAACATCTGTATTCACGGATATAACTCTGCTGAGGGCATATATAGGAAAATGGGCGAGCCAAAGCAGTCGCTTTTTTCAAAAGCCACCCAGCATAGGCGACGTTGGGCAGGTCAGCGTATGCAAAGTCACGTCCACTTGTAACAGAACTGTCTCCTTAGCGAACTTAACGTTTGAATTAACCCAAACAAAACCCATGATAGGTCTTCATAGCGCAATTGGACGATTCGCCATTGGGTGCGAGACTACATTGGAAGGTTGATCATTGGGTACGAGACTTGATTAGTAGACGCATCATGGGGCCCTTCGTTTTCGTCAAGCAATAATGGCCGGGGCCGGTTGACATTGAATGGAAACTGGCGAGTCCATGTTAGGATTGCTCAATGCCCTGTCAACCTACGCGCTCCACATTACCGGTTTTTTAAAGCTTGGTTGGGTTTTAGAACATTCGGATAATTCCAACCTCTCGTTGGAGAATATAGGTCCACGTGAAAATGAAAACTTTTAGTCGGAATATTAATATTCGAAGCTGATACGGTGCGATTTTTCTATGGTCGGGCTGTTGTCAATGCCTCCGGAATCTCTCGACCGAGTTTGTCTGCTTTTCTTATTCTTTCTCAAATCTTTCATCTTCGATACTCCGAGGAGAATTATTGTTGAAAAAAAAGTTTCCGGCTTGGTTCTCGAAGTATTTTTCCGGGCTGAGCCTACGATCCATAGAAATCGGCTGTGAGCCGCTCGAAGTATAGATGCACACACACGTTTGATTCCTCATCTTTTTGTCGCTTTATTTCGTCATTCACAATGCCGGCAATGTAGCTGCGTATTTACCGCTGATTATTGATTTTTCTCTCGCCGAGGCGGCGCTTTTCTTCACTCATGGCTCGTACGCGAATCATTGAGGTCGTTCGATTCATCGGCTATACCACCTCGCGTAGTTATTATTTTTACGTATGATTGAAAAATATTAAGCCGACGGTGGGCTATAATAAAAATCGAAAGAGAGCGTAAGAAATATGGGAAATATGAGCGTAAAAAATAGGAAATATGGAGATCGAGCTCTTGTGCATAAATGTACCTAATCAGGTACGGTGAATATTGGACAAACTTGATGAAGCTCAAGAAATCAGGGATCGAAAAGTTTTTATACTGATTTTAAAAAAACTTGAAAGGGACGGTGAAGAAAAAAGCTAATCATCACTCATAGCTGGCGAATCATCATCACAGATAAACTTTTTAGGCTACCCCAGCCGCCTAAAAGTAGTTTCTCGAAACTGGGGAACGTTGGGCACACTTGCAACTTGTGATCATAATTTATTAATTACTATGGCTAAAAATAAATAAAAATCGTTGAAAGAGTTGGATAGATTTCCACATTTATACGTAATGACGAAATATGAATAAACTCAGAGTATACAATTGAAAAACAAACTCGAAAAACGGTCTCATTTAGGTTCCCAAAAAAATGGGATGTTTCATGAGTGTCTGATTGGAGGAAAGGCCTCCCACGAATTCTGCATCGCTGCATGGAGAAAAAACAGAGGGTGGCGTCGAAAAGGCCGAATAGGCTTTTGCCTATCTTGAGATTGGTTGAGTGTGATTATTCGCTGAATGTCTTGTCGCGGAAGATCTAACGAGGGACGAGTCTAATTGGTCAAAGGGTTTTCATCCACTGTTTGGACTCGAAGACATTGCAAATGTATATGTGAAAATTCCTGCACGTTGATTTATTTTTTCTCATCACGTATTCCGTCGTTTCGTAAAATTGACGAGGAGGAGGAGAGACGATCGTCTCGTTATCGCCGGGGAGAGGAGAGTGAAGGACACATTGTGGAAGAACTGGAGCGAGCGGAACACGATTTTGGAGAGCTGGGAGTTTCAAGAGACACGACGCTCGTCATCTCCCTCAAATCTGCTTATCTCTTAGACACCCTCACACCTGGTGCTTAGCTCGCCGCGTGGTCCCATCTTTCTGTCTTGCTACGTGTCAGCTGCCGTCACATGGTAGGACGCAACGTTCATGCTCTGGGTGGCCAAATCGAGGTAGCTCCTGTCCTTTTGTCCCTCAGTCGCTCAATCGGCAACCTTTTATCCCTCGACTTCGGTGGAAATATCCCAGTGGAATGCGGACTTTCTGAACGAGCCTTTTTTTACAGGCCCATTGAAGGATTCAGGGCCACGTATGGCATCTCATTTCCCGTTTGGATTGTCGCTTGCAAAACTTGATCGTAGGCACGTGCAGGCAAAATCTAAGAAGCTTTTTTTCTGACATTCATACTTATTCTTCGACGGCTTTTTCGATCCCATCCTAATGTACCACTGTATAGCCATAAGATATGGTAAACGCAGATGCGTGCTAGGCATGTTTTCCGGAAGTAGTGAAACCCGTATGTCACCTGACAAACGTTGCAACATCGGTAAACGGGGCGAAGATGCCAACGCAATCATTGAGTAACCATCCGATTTGTTGGTTATACTGTTCAGGCTTTGCCTGCAGTTTTCTGCGAAGTCACGAAGTATATGTTTCTTGCCAAAGGGAGCGGATGCTGAAGACGAAAAAGCGAAAAACGGGAGATACCAGTCTTGAGTGGATCGGGATGAGGTAGAGTACGGGCACGAACCCCCGTCGGCGTACTCTCATTGTTTCGCAATGCATCGCGACCTAGATACGCTCGTTAAAGAGAGGTGATAACTCAGAGGCGGAATTTCCTTTGCCTTTCTCCAACAAGCATCAAGCTTGCAGTTTCAAACCACCCCCCCTTGCCCTCTGTCGGCAACGGCGTAGTAAAACAGGGCCGAATATCATCAGTGCAGTATTCCAGTCGTGAATGACCATGCAAAAATATCTAGGATCATCGATTTTCACCGGTAGAGTGAAAACGATCTTGTTTGGGGGTTCAACTATTGATTCGATGTTGCTCGATCACTGCCTTGAATTTAGCTTCTTTCTTCATGTCTGGGGGCACCAAGAGAGAAAAAGTAATTCAAGGTATTTTTAGAGGTTCCTGATGTCAGCTATTTTTTTGTTGTTTTTTATATGACACACCTGTAAGTTGTCTCTGGTATAGTCTCCATGGTCGGTCCTCCAAAGCAGCTGTTATTATCTAGCTATGATTACCGAACCCAAACAAACCCAAGCAATTGTTGAACGAAAGTCAGCAACAAAATATTTCGGTTGCATCCGAATGAATTCTCATGCTACCGGGAAAACTGCTTGTTTGGCAGAATTTTTCCATCGAGACATAGTCCCGTAGACGGGAACATGCAAAGTTCTCGCGCGTAAGAAAATGTCGATAACTTCTGCTCTGTGAGCGATAACTTCCGTAACTGCTGTAACGTCGGAGGTAGGGAAGGAGCGAAATAGGGTATGCAAACTTGATGGAGAAACTCTTGGGTCCTTTGGGACGCGGAAGGCGACGCTGTTCGGGACAACTGTACGTCCATATCCCCATGCAATATGCTGCAGCTGTTAGTCGTAGTACTGCAGAGTACTGAAAAGAACTTTGTAACAGCTCTATCAACGAGCCTCGATTGGACGAGTACGGAGGGCTGAGGCTGAGGCGGTCGATCGTACAGCAAGTTTTCTGTTTAAGGATATCGTGTATGTCGGTCGCCTGTTCCAGGCTGCCTATACGTAAATAGCTTCTACAAGAATCGGCAGTTTGCGAAGTCAGGCTCCGTGTGGTATGCATTCAGGGTGGAATGCAGAAAATGTGACTGTTTTGGGGCTCCATTTGGATATCAGCCTATCGTAACCATGGTTTAGGAAAAAGGAATCTATTAGAACAGTCTTTTTTACGCGATCGAGAAAACCTTGCATGCTTTATTTCAATGTCCGAGTCGTACCACGTCCGAAGTTGTGAACTTTCGAGAAGACCCTCAAAGTTCAAAGTTCTTCTCGGCTTACAAAATCCAAGAGACCACACCAGTGGGTTAGTTGGTTGGAGCAAGGCTTAATACTGTGTACCTATGTCCAAGGCTGTATCTCTTGATGTAGTCTTATGGAAGCGATATCATTTGGAATAAGACAGCTCTGTAAATTTCGAAATTGTAAAGTTTATCGCCGAAACTGTATGCACCGAGAAATAATTAGTTTTTCTTTTTACTGTTTGCGTGTATCATTGATATCATTAGTATCCCTAGAGCAACTTCTATACGGATAAGCTGTACACTAAAGGGTCCAAGAAACTGTGGCATATGGTTCGTACATGCCGTCGCATAGTATAACCCACATGTGTACTCCTTTATGTTCAGACCTTGTTGGCTTATTCTCGATCATCAACAGTCGTGTAATTTCAGTAGTTCGTAGGTACACGGGCAAACGCGTCCTTAACGACCAAGCCATTCTTGTGGTTGCGCATCAACGATAGCACGACAGCATCCACTGCACGAAAAGCTCATACGTAAGCTTGAAACCCAGTTATCTTTGATGAGACGATACTATGGCAATTCCATTTGCGGTCAGGCGTCAAAGTAGCACTTTGTAACGTCTACGGTGTGTACCCAATGCGGCAGTGGGTATTGTGACTACCGGTTGAGCTCTTTCGGTAAACCTTTGCGCGCAGCCTCGGTATTGGGATCATTAGCACCACCGACGCTTCGATTCATCCCTTTGGCCCAACAGCCACAAACGATGAGTGCCTCTATCTGTGTATACAGGTAGCCTAGCTCCACCGAATGCCTTCACTATCCTGCTCCGTAGAATCAACCTAATCCTCCACAAAACACTTTTCTTGCCAACGGATGGTAAAGGTACGTGTTGCTGCGTGTAGTTTGCAGGGTGTTCGACTGGCATTAAAAGTAAAGCTCTCTTCTTACATGTCGTGTTTCACAGAATCCTCTTTGACTGAAGTAGGAGGCTCGTTGTCTTGCTCGTCTCAAGATGTCAGTTGTATTCAACCGATACAAATCGAAGTGTCCCCAGACAACGATTTGTATGTAGGAATGATTGGACATTGTATATATATGCACCTATATATCTCCTTGACGACACCCTTGGTCGCTTCCTCCCGATGAAATGAATTTCGTGATATTCGTTTCCGTATGGATGGCTGGATTGAGGTACGATGAACGAGGCAAGGACCGAGGCGGCGCCATTCGCGGAAGCGGACTTTGGCACGCTTCCACCCCACATTAACCCAATTTCCTCTTGGCTGGAGTGAAGGAGAGAGTAGGAGCGCGCACACCCGTAAGGTAATCATCGAAGACTCGATTAGTAAATCCCGCTTGTCGATAATCGGCGAGCTGTTCTCCTTCACCCCTCCCGCCTAATAACCGCGGATACTTCACGTGCCTCGGCTAGCGTTCTGCCACTTGACGCGCAAATCAAAAGTGTCGAAGCCGCGAGGGGGGGGGGGGGCGGGTATTTAACCGAAGCATATGGACTTGCAAGATTTATGCTCGAACCGTTGGCACTCCCGGATTAGCTCACACAACACTTCACAGAAATCAACCGAAACCTTAGCGCAGTAACCGTAACACGACTTGTTGAGGAAGTAAGACGGGTGTACAAGGAATTATGCCTTCGTAGCTGTTGGAGAAAAAATACAAGCTAAATAAATCTTGAATGCTTTTTTAGGACAGGAGCTTAGGCGCTTCGTAAAGAATTTTAAATAGATGGCATCCATTGGCAATGTTGGGTTATTGCGTTCAGAATATCCAAAATGAGTGCAAATATCAATGAAATGGAAATCGCTGGAATGCTGAATTTTCTCCGATCTTTCATACAGTTTTTATCGTTTGTCAGCTGCACGTCGTCTCGTCAGGTCTACATTGATCGTGTATATCGGCATGTTCGAAATTCACGAAGGGCCTGACACAAACAGCATTCGATATATGTAGCTGTGAACGTCCGACAGGATGAACTCGTCCCAAAATAGATGTGATTTGATTCTCGCGGGAGATTTCTCGCTCTCTTGTTATGGCGGCTTATTTCCGCTGCATCGAAATAGACAAAATATACTTTATTCGACCCGATCGACAGTTGAATCGTATCGATGAACGCGACCACGTTCCGTAGCCTAAATATCCATGTTCGTATATCGCATTTTGATTCGTGAGACCTACAGCGATTTGGAAGGTAGCTGGCACTGCTTTCGGAAATTTTGCTCAAACCTAAATGAAGCGCGATTGCTTTTGGAAATATCGTTCGCCTACTAATCAATTTCTCTTCGCACAACTATTTTGGGGTTGGAAAACTTACAATCCATAAACCTCCACTCTACGTATCACGAATAGGTGGCAAGCGTGCTGAACGTGTTCGCTGAGTTGGTGTTATGAAGCGAATTATGGATTAGAGCAGTCTCGACTGGGACATGGTTTCAAAGCTTCAAAGTGCACAGTGCAGATGGAAAGGCTCCAAGAAGCAGTGAACGTTGGTTCTAGTATTTGTTACGGAACACAGTGGTATTTGCGAAAAACGTCAAACCCCCAGGGGCTGAAATGATGAATCAGTTCGAAGCCCCGATGGTGAATCCTTAACTGGCTTATTTCCCTGCCGATCGAACGTCCAGCAGTGCTCGCTATAAACTTTGCACATATACGTGTGCAGAGATCCATTCCAGCTACCAGCGCACGTACTAATAAATATTTCAAGGATTACAAGAAAGCTTCGGGAACAATAAACACTTTTCGAATCTCAGTGGGAAATAGCGAGTCTTACCGTACGCAATCGTGAATAACATTTAATAGTGATGCTTCGTATATGTCGATCGAACAGCTCCGAAGCAACATATCTAGATGACATACTATTGCGGTCGAGTGGCATTTGCAACGTTATCCGAAGCTCTGCCTGCTCGTGACAAGTCTAACAGAATTGAGGCGCCTGGAGCAAGCCTGACCAACTACAGCTTTGCCACGAAACAGTTATACTAGAATGGAGCAGTGGTATTCACCACTGTCTTGTAATTCTTTCCTAGTATAATGCGATTTTCCTTAACCTCACTAGCCAACTTCACCAGCCTGCAACTTCCTGATGTGCCTCGTAGCAAATGAGTCTGCGTATGGAATAGTTTGGGAAACTTACCACTTCCGCTATGCGTGCAATTACGTAGAGAGCTTTGGGAAAGGTGTTATTTTGGCAACGACGTCAACGTCTCGACGTTAGTTGGCGCAACTGTAGTTTGGTAAAGAGCCTTAGGGGACGTGTCTTTTTGGCAATGACGTTAACACGTAGGCATGTTGATGGAACTGTAGTTCGATAGGTGGGCCTGGATTGTTCATGTTGGTACCTACTGTTGTATACTACAAGTTGTTGTAGATTGTCCAAGTTTTCACGTAGTTGACTTCCAACGGTTGGACCTGAAAACCGGTCTGGTCTGGTGAAGCTGTAGTTCGGCAGGTGTACCTAGGTTTGACCAAGTTGTAGTGGGGTTGCCACGTTAAGACATGACACCCTGTCTGATCCGGTGGGCTGTAGTTTAGTAGGTTTATCTAGGTGGTTCAAGTTCCGGTAGCCTTGCAACGATCCGTGCGGACTGGTGGCTCGGCTTACCTGGGCTGTTCAAGTGTGCTAGACTTGACAATGCAGCGGAGATGTTAGGAACAAAGTCATGTCAGAGCAAATGCTCTTCAGACATGACTGGCTCTATGTCACATACCCAGATAGTTGGATTCTTGGAGGTTCGTGATAGGCCAGTGATGGGTGCTTCCTTGTTTCCTTGTAGGTCTCGGGGTGCTTTAACATTGTTCGCAGACTCTTCGTCTCTCACGATTCCATCTCTTTTGGTGATGTCACTCTTCTCCCGATTCCCACGCGGCCTCGGTCCGTATCGCTTTCGAAGGGTCTAGCCTTTCGTGGCTTTTGTGTGTCAGGATGTACACCCTCGCATACAAAAACCTGTGTCCCGGAAAACATCCTTCCAGAGTCTGAACTCTCGACGATTGCAAGACGATGAAATCGTCGCAAGCGGTCTGACCATTTTTTCCCCTCCTTTGCCATTTCTTTTACAATCAGTCTTCTCTTCGAGATAAAACTATCATTTCGAACAATCGTTTTCTTCCATGCAAGAAGAACGTAGGAGATCAATGGCGCCCAATGCTTTTGTCGCTGCTTGAGCAGAGGTTCCCTCCGACCGACCTAACCTCATTTTTCTGTTGCTTCGGGTCGTGTCATTCGCGTGCACGGGAAGTATATATCCACTGCGTGAAGGTGGAAAGATAGATATAAAAATAAGCCTTCCGACGATAAGATTTTGAATCGTTTGTGGTCGAGAATTGTAAGGAAGTTATCAGCCGATGGTAATGAACGCAGATCCGGCGTGGGATGATCCATCTCAAGCCGAATTCCTTTATCGTTACTTAATATATTACTTTATCGTTTTCTTTCTCAAAACGAATTATGCTACGTTGACCGTCATATTCGTAGTTTTTGGGAACCTCAAAAACCAGTATCAATCTCGTTTCCGAATCCAGTGATTCACAAAAATCATTACCCGTATAGCCTGTTATCAGGGATTCCAATGAAGACCGATCCATCGGCAATAAAAGGACGATCATTCACGCGTGATGCCAACGGCATTGAAGCGTTCCGGGAATTAATTTCGTTATTACGTACCGAGGTTTAATTGAATCGTCGCCATAATGGAAACAGCAGGTCTTGCACGTTATTAAGGTTAATCGCCGTGGGTTGTACGCGCCTCATTGCTGATTACCACAAGGTTCGTCTCCTCCCCATTCTCTCTACCCTTAGAAACCCCCGGCCCCTCCCTCGGCCTCCTTAAGCTAGATCGTCCCCGGGAAAATAAAATTGGCCGTGAAGGCGCGCCACGAGCAGTGACCAGCAAGCACTAGCGACCCTGCCGCTACTCCAAGTACTGTACTTGACGGGAAAAATCTCCGTACTGAACTAAAGTCAGTGCCCCGGACTTGACTCGCCACTAAAAGCGGATTTGAGCTGCACTGTATTCACACCCGTCCGTGCGCTGACAATCGTACGCTAGTCGCAGCAAAGGTGAGGTTATGAGCCTTCGTCACCTCGCAACTTTGAACCCTTTTATCTCGAAAATCAGCAAACCAAACGCGCTGAAACTTCGACGATGCTTTTGTCCCGTGGGACGATGCTTTGCTATATCGCCGCTCCTTAAAAAAGCCGTGAATTTTTGGGTCTCGGCTGCAAAACATTTTCCCACCGTTTCTTCCGCACGCTTCGCGACGCCATGTTGTGCTTTTTTTCCGACGATTCCACCAGTGCTTCCCAACGCAAATGATCCGTGCCTATTGTTGCCATCGAGACGAGAGGAAAAATTGTCTATGCAGGCAATGCTTTGCTGGCATTCAATGGCGGAGGGGGTAGGGCAGATCGTGCAAGTAGCAATGCGACCCAGATAGCCTCTTATGGAACAGGGCCACACGTTATTCATGCAAGCATTGTGCACAGTCGACAAAAACGCGCGTGGAGAACGCCTTCCCTCTCTTTAGAGCGCGGAAATCTCGAGCTTTTCGCCACCCCAGTGGCTACAAATTTGCGCAAATGTCAGTCATTTCGTAGGGCAGCGTATTGCCCGGAATCCCCAAAAAATCCAATATAACGCTTCAATGCAATGTCCGCTGCCCTCGATGAAACAATTCGTTTTTTTTTTGCAAAATATATTTTTAATAATGCTAGAAAGAAAAATATTAAACAATGTTAAAAGGAAAGCTGCTCCAATCTTGGTTCAAACCTTTTTTTAAGGAGAAAAAGAAGTTGAAACAGCCTCATTCTTAACCTTGTTCAGCGGCAAGTAATTCGAAACCTCATTTGAATTTTTGGACCTACACAAACTTTTAAAAAATAAATCTGTCATAAAAAAAGAATTTCAAACTTTTGTTTGGCCTCATTCTTAACTTTCTTCAGCGAAAAGTAACCTCGATTGTTTGAAATGTTTCAAAGAAAACAAAATAACTATTTTTTCAATATTTTCAAACGTTTGAAAAAAAATGTTAAAAAGGAACAAAATCGGACTAATTTTATTCCGAGAACACTTTTCAGAATCATACAGTGAATAAACAAAGTGATTGTACATCTCACGCGAAACTGTTGTTAATTTGGCTTTAATCGTTTATTCGTGTTTTCCCACGAATTTTGTAAACCGACACCATGTAGATTTTGAATAAGCCATCGAGCGCAGAAACTCGATAAAGCATTTACTTTTTTTTTCGTAGGATAATTTGAAAAAGACGACTTGTGAAAATACCTTTTTTTAACCCACTGTATGTACGAACAATAAAGAACAAAAATAGAGCACACAATTTTAATTTCTTCCAAATATTCGTTCGATATTAAGCATTCGTACCACTTTTTTGCTTATCGATCGATTTTTTTATTTCGAGATCGGCCTTTCGACGCCCTTCTAACGAAATTTTCGATCGTGTTTCCTTGTTTCTACAGAAGTCAAAATGGAACTGGAGGACCTCATGGCCGACATTAAGAGAACTGCTAACAAAGTCCGAGCCAAGTTAAAGGGTAAGTTGCCGATCTCTAAAACATATATATATATACTTTCTAACTATATACTAACAAAACATAAAACATGTATATATATGTATATACTTCCATCTACGGGAAATTATATTGTAATTAATTGAATACATCAATTAAATAAAAATCAAACACGATGTAATTATCGAATCGTTCCTTGGGGTGTGTATGTGTGTGTGAACAGTGATCGAACAGAATATCGAGCAGGAGGAGCACACGAACAAATCCTCGGCGGATTTGAGGATACGTAAGACCCAACACTCGACGCTATCAAGAAAATTCGTCGAGGTTATGACCGAGTACAATCGAACGCAGACCGATTATAGGGAACGGTGTAAGGGAAGGATACAGCGACAGCTCGAGATCAGTAAGTTTCGTTAGACGCCCGTGCACTTTTTCTCATTTTCTCTTAGCATTTTTTTTTCTTCATTTTTCTATTTCTGCCCCTTAATTTTCGTCCGATGTCACGTCCTCTTTTTTTTTCATTCGTTTACTTTTTCTCCTCAACCTTCGGTTTTATCTTACTCGCTGAAAGTTTCGACCAAATTTTTTCGATCAATCTTCTTTGGCTCTAAATCGATGGTGCTTCACAGCGGGGAGAACGACGACTAACGAGGAACTCGAAGAGATGCTCGAGCAAGGAAATCCCGCGGTATTCACGCAGGGAGTAAGTAATATAATTTTTTGTTTTTTTTTTTTTTTTTCGTTTTTTAACAACTTTAAGGATAGGAGAAAAAGAAAAGAAACCAAACAACCCTCGACGCGTTTGGGCCTGTTGTAGATAATAATGGAAACGCAACAAGCCAAGCAAACCCTCGCGGATATTGAGGCCCGCCACGCTGACATTATCAAACTAGAAAATTCAATCAGAGAACTTCACGACATGTTCATGGACATGGCCATGCTGGTGGAGAGTCAGGTAAGACGCGGGAGGCTCTGGAAGCTCCGTACGTAAAATTGTCCGTCTCGGAATCAACGAAGACGCGCCGGGGTCGAAGAACATAAACAAGCAAAAAAAGGGACTTCAATAGGGGGAAACGTTTTTCGTGCAATGCCTTTTTCTATAGTGAACATTTTTTTTCTTCACTTTCCGCATATGCAATTATTCTCATATTTTATAAGTACTGCCAAATTTCTGGGTGTTCAAAAGCGCGACGTTTATTAATCATTATATTTGTCAATTTTTAACGACAACACAATTCTCGAGTTATTCCGGGTGGTGTGAAAAATGAAAAGATCGGTTATTAACTTGAAAATCGTTTGATAAATTCCCTCATTTGAAATCGCTTGAAAATGAACTTTTCTCACTTTAGAAAAAAAAAGAAAATATCGGAAGAAAATATAAATGTATAAAATTAAGAAAAAAAGAAATAGGGATATACGAAAAAAATGATATTCAGCAATTCGGGGCAAGGGAGTGGATTTTTGTTTATCAATACATCTAATAGCTCGTTGGCGACGAAAATTTAAACGACGATGTTCGTAAAATTGAAATGAATTTTATTGTCGCGCGCGTAGGTGTTTGAAGCACGTTCCACATTTTTATACTTAAAAGTATAAAGTAATATAAAATGATAAAGTATACGCATGAACGACGAAAAAAATTCAATTGAATTTTCGGATTGGTGAATCGTTGAAATGAAATCTTTGAAAAATTTTGTGTTTTCAGCTTTTTGTTCTCATTCAAATCGTTACGCTCTTAGAGATCTATTGCCATAAGAAAATTGCCTTTCTATTATTATCATAATTATTATTAATAGTAATAACAACAATGTCAATAATTGTTAATACTATTATTATTTTTATTATACGATTTTATTATTATTATTACTATTATTGTTATTAGCTTGTGATAATACAACAACAACAATAATAATAATGATGATCATTATTTATATTATTATTACTATGTCACTTCGTTATCATTATTAATATTTGAGTAGCAATATTTTTAAGGACGTTCTCAAGAGCGCATCGATATCAAGAACAAAAAAAATGTCCCCACTTACAAATTGATTATGATTCTTGAGTGTTTTGAAGTTGCGTTTTTTCCGTTTGTTTTATGAATCGTATATATGTATATTTTATTGTTGCCTTTCGGATTATTTTTTATTCGATTGGATAAATTTGCTAATCACGTTTTCTTTTTACCCCGATCGCCAATGTTATTCGAACACGCGATTTTACTTATGCATATATGTTTATATACATGCATTTATATATGTTTTTTTTTTTTCGATGCCGCGAAATTTCGAAGTCAAATCGTCGAATGAACGCGGCGCTGCTCTCGCGGGGATTACTTTCAGGATAAAACCTTCTTTCCACCGATTTCGTTTCAAGAATCGAGCTTTCTTTTTCGTCTGCTTTTATCCCAAAATTAAAAATAATCAATCGAGAAACAAAAGAAATAAATCGAGTTCAAAATGGGTTCAATCGCGATCATTTTTTGAAGAAAAACAATGGTCATTGATACCAAATGAGGAACAAATGAAATTGAAAATAATTAAGGAGTATTTGGCGAGTGGGAAAAATCTTTGTTTTCTGTTAATCTTGAAACGAACATCGTTGCTTTCTCTATGGTGGGCATCTTTTTTTCCGGAATCGTGGCTCGTCTGTGGAATTTTATTAATCACGGAAAGTAGCGAAAATATTTATTCGGGTGGATGACATTCGGCCTTAACACTTTCTCGAGCTTAGAACTGGGTCGTCAAAAAAAATCTTTTTTTTCTTCTCGTCAAATAAATTTGCAAATGGTAGTCACTAATATAATCTAACCTTTCAAATTTCCTAAAGTCAATCGGCAATTCCTGCACCGTGCAAAATCCCTTCTGGATTGCTCATGATCGTCGATTTTTTCAAGTCTTGCTGAAATCGATTTTTTTTATATTTTCAAACTGGACTGGCCCCTTAACGAATCATTGAATCTTTTTGCACGATATAGTCCAAGAACAATCTTTACTTAATTGGGCACTCTGTATATATGTCATTGTATTTTGTACGTTCAATAGATCGTTATTTTCTCGTTTAACCATTTTATTTTTCGTCTGTATACTTATTTGGGGTATCGTGGTCTTTGTCGTTCGACTTCCCTTCACGCTAACAATCGGAAGCTTTGCACCAAAAATCAACGGTTTGGTCGAAGCGGTAAAATCGATTTGACCCTCCCTAGACAGTCGTGTTGACCCGGACGAAATTGAAATAAAATGCTCACTTTCTCAAACCTTAAAGTTTTCAATATTTTTTTTATAAGAATTCGATTGTGGACGAAATACTGTCCGGGTCAAATTGACACAGAAGGGTTGAAAATACATTATTTTAACGCCCAATTTTTTTGTTCCTTAATTTTTTAGAATTTTCTAAAAATGGGCCCTGATTTTTTTATAAATATATTTTATAATTATATACACTTATATTTTTTTATTTTATATTTTTATATTTTATAATTATATAATGGTATAAATACAATTTTATAAATATACCAAACAAAATGATTACGAGAGGAGACCATTTCTGTAAAAAGAACACTTAGTTATTCGCAGAAAAAAAACAGTGAAATCGACCGTAATTGGTTCCTGATATATATAAACTCTTTCGAATAATTCTCTAAAGATATAAATCAAGGAGAAAAACAAATCAGGTCCCATTCCCCTACAGGGCGCTTCTCGTACGTATACTTCGATCGCCGTTGAATTTTGCGATGCATTTGCCCTCTGTTGTCCTTTTCCTGGAACCTGCGCGTCGTGCTCGTCACTTCGTCGCTGTTCGTCGTATTTTTGTATAATTTTTTTTCAAAAATAAACCAATCTTTCTACTTAAAAAAAAAATTCCAGTCAGCATTTTTTTCTTCACTTTTCGAACATTAAACTATTTTCCTATTTTTCCAGAATTAAACAATTTTATTTTCCTTTTTATTTCACATTTAGTGATAAAACGAAAACGTCTTTCTCCAAATTGTCCCCATGACATTCGTCTCATCGTATTCTAATTGTACTTACCTCTATTCTCCATCGTGCCTCGTTCCACCTGGTTCGCGATACTAACAAACAAACGTAACGTTTCTCTTTGTTTTTTTTTTTACGCTGTGCGGGATCGGCGGCGCCGCGTGCATCTTCGTCCTTTTCTTCTTCTTCTTCTTGTTCTTCCTTTCTGTGAAACTCTGCGCGCGTGTCTCTCTCGCGCACACGCAACTTTAGGGCGAGATGATAGATCGCATAGAGTACCACGTGGAGCACGCGGTCGACTATGTCCAGACGGCAACGCAGGACACCAAAAAAGCACTCAAGTATCAAAGCAAAGCCCGACGGGTGAGTCCCCCCCAAACGTTACGCAAAAATACTCGAGTTCGTTCACATCTAATTGGTCACGTTTCTTTTTTTTTTCCTTCCTCTCCTCTCCTCTCTCCCATCTTTTTTTCCTCGCGATTTATTGTCGCCTCCTTCGCCCCCTCCCCGCCCTGCCATCTTCCGCGACCTTCCTACGTGTCCTTGACTATCATTTGACTTCCGGTACACACGAATCCTCCCCCCCTATTTATCTCATTTTTCCCGGGTCCTCATTTTTATTTTATTTTCTCTGCCCACGTACATATATATATATATATATATATATATATATATATATAATATGTACGTGTGTGTGTTTACTATATACATTCCACAACTGTAACTGTCATAACTAAAATTGTTCGTATACATGTGCGTGTGGCGATGCTTTCATTTGAATAATAATAATAATGCTTTTGCATATAAATCCATATTAATGGCGATACGCGTTTATATGCAATGCAAAAAAAAAAAAATATCATAAAACATACTCTGTGTCTCTTCCCTTTTAACATGGGTGTGCTGGTTGTGTGCCTCTCTGTCCACTACTGCTCTGTTCTATATATATATGAATATTATATATGTATATACTCTGACTCTACTAAAAAAAACTACCCACTGAACTAATACTGTTGTTGTTTTGATTTTGATTTTTTTTTACTAATTGGGGTTTGAATGTGTGTGTGTGTGTGTGTGCGCGTGCGTTACGTGCTGTTTACACGTTTTTTTTCATCCTGTGTAACGTGCCTCCAACGTGTTACTGTATATTACCGCCTTCCGAACGTTCCCCTGCGAGCTAATCCATCGTTCTATCAATAACTTGCATATTATGTATGTGTGTATGTATGTATGTGTGTATGTATGTGCTGAGTGTCGCATCTCCGTTAACGCAAACCACGGATATGTTCCTTTTTTTTCATTTTTGCCGCTTATTCAAATTTTTCTGCCACTCGAAATTCGCTTAAATTGAACATTTTTCCGATAATCCGAACTACTTTGACCTACGATGCGACACGAATTTTCCCATGGGAATCCAACGTTCCTGGCTGCATCCGGTTTGAATCGAAATTTTCCCGCTACTTGAATTTTCTTACTATTTGGATTTGCCGGGTATGAAAAAAACTTGCCGCTATAACAAATTACGCGCTACCCGAATTGCCGTGCCATTGAAACTCTCATCTATACTCAAATTTTCTCACTATTTCCATTACTCTACGAATTGAATTTCCCTACTATTAAAATTTGCTGGATACTCGCATTTATCTACTATTAATATTTGATCGATACTCACATTTTTTCCACAATTCTCATTTTGTTGCGACTAAAAAATGTTCCATTACTTAAAATTTCGTCACCGCTCGAAACTTCTCGCTACTCAAATATCCGCGTTACTCGAATTTCCCCATTACTCAAATGTCCCTGCCGCTACTCTAATTTCCCCACTACTCAAAATGCCTCGTTACTCAAATTTCCTTACTACTCAAAATGCCTCGTTACTCAAATTTCTCCACTATTCAAAACGCCTCGTTACTCAAATTTCCACGCTACTCAAATGTCCCTGTCGTCCGAATGTTCACACTATTCCAACGTTTCGATACTCTAATTTCCCCACTACTCAAAATGCCTCGTTACTCAAATATCCCCACTCCTCAAATTGCCTCGTTACTCAAATTTCCCCACTACTCAAAATGCCTCGTTACTCAAATTTACCCACTACTCAAAATGCCTCGTTACTCAAATTTCCCCGCTACTCAAAATGCCTCGTTACTCAAATTTCCACATTATTCCAACGTTTCGCTACTCTAATTTCCCCATTACTCAAAATGCCTCGTTACTCAAATTTCCACATTATTCCAACGTTTCGCTACTCTAATTTCCCCATTACTCAAAATGCCTCGTTACTCAAATATCCCCACTCCTCAAATTGCCTCGTTACTCAAATTTCCCCACTACTCAAAATGCCTCGTTACTCAAATTTCCCCACAACTCAAAATGCCTCGTTACTCAAATTTCCCCACTACTCAAAATGCCCCGTTACTCAAATTTCCACACTACTCAAATGTCCCTGCCGTCCGAATTTTCACACTATTCCAACGTTTCGCTACTCTAATTTCCCCACTACTCAAAATGCCTCGTTACTTAAATTTCCCCATTACTCAAATGTTCCTGCCGTCCGAATTTGCACACTATTCTAACGTTTCGCTACTCAAACTCTCCGACTACTCTGCATTTCGCGCTACTCGGGTTTTCCCACTCCTCAACATTCCTCACTCCATGGGTTTTTCCCCACTACTCAACATTTCTCGCTACTCGGGTTTTCGCCACTACTCAAAATGCCTCGTTACTCAAATCCTCCCATTACTCGAATTTTTCGATACTCAAAATGTCCCCGCCGTCCGAATTCTCACACTATTTAAACTTGTCCGCCCACCGAATTTCCCACTACTCGAAATTACCCCGCCAAATTTCCTCGCTGCTTAACAACCCCCCCCCCCCTCCCTAAATCATCCCGTTCCTTACGCGCGCCGTGGCAGGGTGATTTGGTGGACCGAATTGAATACTGCGTGACTCAGACTAACGACCACGTCGACCAGGCGCGCGGCGAGCTCAAGAAGGCCGGGGACTATAAAATCAAGGCCCGCAAGGTAACGAAGACGTCGAAAATGTCGATCCGACAGCGAACCCAAACCAACCCACACAAATTATTGCCAATTCCGTGCGATTCACGCGTCCCTTCGTCCCCGCGTCCTCTTCGTCCTCGATACTCGCCATTTGGAATACGCGATTTTCGATTCCAGCATTAAGATTTATATTTCCGTTTTTATTTGTCCTATTCGTAGACCGTGATCCTCTTTTGGCTGGGTAACAATCCCGTCATATCCTCCTGCCGCATTTTTTCCCTCGTCATGCCCCAATTTGTCGCTTAATTTGTATTGGAACAAAAGGATTATAAAAAAAGGAAAGAAAAAAAAACAAAACCAAAACAACGACACAAAACTATACGACCACAACGAAAAGACACTCCACACGCGTGTCGTTGTCCCCGAAAAAAAACTGTGTGTGGTAGACGAATGTGCGGCTCTTTGTGCTCTAGAACGTTGACCCGAGTAGTAGCGACTGACTGTGTGATCGATATCAACTCTACTTGCCTGTCCCTTGACTTGTTCGATGACAAAAAAATGGCTTAAAACCGTTTTTTTAATAGATTTTTTGAGAAAAAAAGCAGAATTCTTTGCCGAGTGATATTCACGAGTCAAATTTTGAGATACGTTACGGAGATCGAAGAAAAAAAATTGATACCGATTCGGAAGTTTTTCTTTTTACAAATCTCGATCGTTGGTGTGCAGGGTTTTTGTTGGCTCTTCCCCTACAGCGGTTATAGTCGATGCGGCGAGGGGTGCTGATATGTTGTAACATTGTATTTGTGTGTTAGCAAACTTTATTTTCCACATCGAAAAACTTTCATCCCGCAATATAATGAAGTAAGTGGTACACAAACTTGATTATCGCGTAATGCACAATACAACGGTAGTAGGAACGAGATTTTTCCTCACTTCCAGAAAGAATAATCTTGACAAATTCAAGGTGTCAAAAGTGAGGAAAAAAGGCTCCGCAGGATCGAGCGGTCACTGTGATACAATTATCGGTGATCCTTGATAGCGCTCGTTATTTCCAAACAGGAAAGAAAAAAAACAAACAGCACGCTTTTTTAAGAGAACCGTCTATTTTATTACATTTCTGTCCACGCCACCTCTGGAATTTGCAAAATTGCGCAATCGGTCATTTTTTTGAAAACTTTTACTTAACTTGCTTCTTTCGTACACGTCTGTCTTTCCGGTTCAACATTTGTAATCCATTTTTCTGGCACTTGCGGGCATTCGGTTGAGTTGAGATTTGGCATACGTATGTAACTTCGGTGACAATGCAATAATGTGGTACCATTGAGCTGGTCTGATGATGGAGGCTGGGAGGTGGGCAATGCACTCGTTAACCCTTTCAGTCATGCATTTTTAATCTGCCCTGATTTTGATGAACATTGGTAGTCGGAGGTTTTCGGGGTCGCTGATTACGAATCCGGCATTAGATTTTCAAAATTAAAAATGACGGATCCAATATGGCGGCCGTGAAATTCCAAATAATTATTAATTCTTCTAAAATTTTGTACCCAGGGGTTTTCGGGCTCGCTGGTCACGAATCCGGCATTAGATTTTCAAAATTCAAAATGGCGGATCCAATATGGCGAAGGTGAAATTCCAGATACTTATCAATTCTTCTAAAACTTTGTACTCAGGGGTTCTCGGGGTCGCTGATTACGAATCTGGCATTAGATTTTCAAAATTCAAAATGGCGGATCCAATATGGCGAAGGTGACATTCCAAATACTTATCAATTCTTCTAAAACCTTGTACTCAGGGGTTTTCGGGGTCGCTGATTACGAATCTGGCATTAGATTTTCAAAATTCAAAATGGCGGGTTCAATATGGCGGACGTGAAATTCCAAATACTTGTCAATTCTTCTGAAACTTTGTACTCAGGGGTTTTCGGGGTCGCTAATTACGAATCTGGCATTAGATTTTCAAAATTCAAAATGGCGGGTTCAATATGGCGGACGTGAAATTCCAAATACTTGTCAATTCTTCTGAAACTTTGTACTCAGGGGTTTTCGGGGTCGCTAATTACGAATCTGGCATTACATTTTCAAAATTCAAAATGGCGGATCCAATATGGAACCACGGATTTCGATTTTGCAGACATAAATTATTTTGGTTGCCGAATGATCTCAAATTAACTGAAATATTTATTTCTAATGCGTATTTGAAGGAATATTCCTGATAAAGTAGGATTTTATACGATTGAAATTTTTATTGTTACTTTGCGCAGTTGGATCGACTATATCGGATCCACCATTTTGAATTTTAAATCAGAGCCCTGAGATGATTTTTTAAAGGGTGGGACCGTAGCGGTCCTACTGTGACTGAAAGGGTTAATAGCATGTACTAGGATAGTCGAGCTTGTGCTCATTTGTTTTGTTGTCGTGAGCACTTTTTATTACACGCGATAACGAGAGTCTGATAATGGTGGTGGGAGGTGGGAACTGAAATTTTCCGATGGCAAATCGCAGGACAATCTCGTTTGGGCTCATTAACTTCATTGACTCGAGCACTATTTATAATATACACTATGGTAATATAAAGTTACATAATTACACCATTATAATTAAAGATTACTCGCGAAATAATATTATATTGCAATTAATGTATACATATAGCTACATACATATAAAATAAATATACTTTACGTGGCTTGTATTTGAGGGTATTGGACGACGGCCGAGAAAAATCATGATTTTCAATGGTCGACGATGAGTAATATTTTCCAAAAAAAAAAATTGACCGTTCTTGAAGAAAATCCAACACTATTTTCAGTCCAGCTAAATGAAGATAATTACATTCCGAATACGAAACATTCGTGGAAGAAAGTATTTTTTTTTTCAAATGGAATTAAATTCTATTTATCCGGTGAAAATTGCATGATAATTTTTTTCTCGATGATAGGATGCAGAAATTATTTTTTTTTCCGTCGTGTTTCGTAATTTAATTATACGGATATACTTCATTTGTTTTCTTTCGGTGTATTATAAATTGGAATCGGGAAGATACGAGGAATTAAAAAAAACGGCTGATTCGTTGAAAAATGCCTGTGAATGGTTCACAAGCCCGGTAAGATTTGATCGCTATCCAGCATCGAAGCACTGACCTTCCCTACTAGCATTGCCACTGATTATCCCTGTAAGACGAGATCGTAGCCCAAACACAGAAGCACACCACGTGAATCACGCACACCCACACTGATACATTAAGTACTATATAAGCCTGCAAAAAAAACACAATACACAAATTTGAGAAAAATCACAATGACAGAGTATTCGAAACAATTGTTTTTTTTTTCAATTTGTTTAACACTGCATTTGCGTAGAGCTTGTTGCAGTTTTCGTAGCTGTAAGAATGCACGATGTAGGACAGAAATGTTCGTCTATTTGCCTTCGCTTTGCTATAACGGCATTTCCCATATTCGCTCTATTGTTTAAATTTGTTTATTTAAAGTTTGCTGCAACGACGTCTTTTTCGCGATTGTTCTGAGGTTTGGCTTCTTTCGCGCAAGATCTTTTCTTTCCTTGAGCCTACACACGCTCTTTTCGTCCGATCGAGCTCATTCGGGACAAAGCGATTGACCCCTTCGTTGGCAGAGAGAATTCGACATAAAGTGCCCAAAATGGCAGGAACTTTTTTTTTATCCTGAAATCTTGTAGCGTGGGGTTTTGAGGGTGCCGATTACGAATCCGAACTCATAATTCAGGAGTTCACAATGACGAACAAATATGGCGAATGAAAATACAAATAATTTTTCCAATAATTCCACCTATTTATTGTATTATGCTCCTTGTTATTGAATTCACCATGAAAAATTCCTTCATTTTGAGATCAGCATCACACTCAGCGTCCCCGAAAACCCCCGCGTACCAAGATTTATCCAAATCGAGCTGTTTTTTGCACTTTCGTCCGCCATATTAGATCCGCCATTGAAAATTTTTGAATTTTGTATTCAGATTCGTAATAAGCGACCTCAAAAACCCCAGAGTACCAATTTTTATCTAAATCGAGTAAAATGTTCAATTTCGGTCGGCCATTATAGCGCCGCCATTTTGAATTTTCAAATTTAAAGTTGAGTTTCGTAATAAGCGACCTCAAAAATCCCGGAGTACTAATTTTCATCTAAATCGAGTAAAGTTTTTGATTTTTCTCCGCCATATTGGCGTCGCCATTTTGAATTTCCAAATTTTGACGTCAAATTCGGATTCAGCGAGCCCAAAAAGCCTCGAGTGAGGCTCCGATTTCAAATCAGAGCAAGTTGAATAGGGAAATAAAGGTTGACGCACTATTGCGTCAATGGCGCACAGGGCACGGAATATTTGACGCATTGTTGCGTCAATGCCAACGAAGGGGTTAACGAGATGGCGACGCGCCTGAGGTCACGAGGAAAATGGTCGCTTTGAGGTTAGGCTTCGCGATCGTTTCACTCCTGAACGATGTACTTCCGGTTACAAGTTGTATCGCGGGCGGCCATTTTGCTTCGTGCCGCGACCCTGCGATGATGCCGCCATTTTGTTCTGCTCGACATCGGAAACTGGTGGCAACCCTGGCATAGGCGGACTACGGAGATTCCCATTTTAAAAAACTCGGCAATGCAATACAACGATTAATATTATATCAAAATTTGTGCACCGGATATGAGTAAATCAGATCGATGTAGTTGATCGTTACACAAAGTAACCTATTTTCTAAAATTTGAAGTGTCATAAGTTGGCCATCGCAAAAAAAAAAGCATTGTCATAAAAACAATTTCAAATCAGAGTTGTTCAGCTTTGAGAGGCAATTTATCTATTTCCACTAAAAAAATTGACGCTCCAACAATACTGTCATTATTTATTGGTGTATCAATGACGAATTTTGCTAGAGGGTAAAACGAGTATATCGAGATCCGATCCAACCCTGCGTCGCCCGCGGACTCCCTGGCGGCAGCGGCCATATTGATTCGTACAAACTCTCGCCACCAGGGTCGCGCGCTCCGCTCGCCAATACGCTGCTACCGTCGCGCGAGCTCGATCGCCTGGAAAACCGTTTTTCTCTTGTTTTTTCTCCTGCGTGCAAACCTCGCGCCTGTGGCCGCTGACGATGTGCCCTTCGCAATCCTCACATTCGCAATCACGTTTACTTTTCTGTCCACAGAAAATGATCTTCGCTATGATCTGCGTCGTAATACTTGTCGTCATACTAATCGCCATTGTGGTAGGGTGCCTTCCGATATTCTAAACGACCGGGAGGAGCATAAATCCCGAGAAAGAAAGAAAGAAAGAGAGAGAGAGAGAGAGAGAGAGAGATAGAGAGAGAGAGAGAGAGAGAGAGAGAGAGAGAGAGAGAGAGAGAGAGAGAGAGAGAGAGAGAGAGAGAAATAATAAAATATATAAAGCAAAAGAAGTCACAGAGATGGAATGAGCGACTAACACAAAGATAAACAAACTCTCACTCGCAACAAAACACATGAAAAAAAAATAACGGTCCATGACCGCCCTCGATGTCATAAAAAAATCGAATTTTCGAAATAAGTATGGTTGAAGAAAAAAACAATAGAAAAAAATGGGAACGCACCACCCACATATTACCGCTTCGCTTAAGCCAAACCAAAAGACAAACATCATTCCGGCGGATAGTGCCGAATAATGAATGAAGAAAAGAAATTAACCTAAAAAAAAGTAGGGACATCAATCTCGCCACAGTCCTCTGATACGAATCGAACTAACACGAGATAAATATAACAAGTGCATGAGAGAATGAGCGTGCGTGTGAGATGTTCGACCTTGTCATCAACCTCCTGAGGCCCCGCGTACGATTTTCAGAGGATAATCACGAACTCGTATAGACCCGGTTCACATATCATCCCTGTGGGACCGATCACCCTATGCCATAGTATCCAAAGAAAGTTTAAAGTTTATTAATTACGTGGCCCATCGGTTTGACACTTCAGCTCAGTCTGATTACCAAAGCAAACATTTCGAGGCTTTTCTTCTACGATTTGGCATCTCTAAGGGACAATGTCAAAACATCCTTTAAGTGTCAAATACTTTTTCGTTGCGGGGATATTCTATATTTTGATGCTCGGGTTTATACGACAAAATTATTTTCTCCCAATGTGCAATGGGTATAGGAGGGTGTTTCGATAAGTAACTTGGTTCGCAAACTAGGAAAGGACCACCGCGACGTATCTGCATGTGGCTTTTAAGCGTTCTTCCTATTGATCGAGATTGTATAATTGCAAGTCATTCCAAGTCCAAGGGGAATTATAACGAGAACTAAAGTAACATGCAAAACTCAGATTGTTGTCTCCTATAGTTACTTATCGAACCACCGTCCTATCTTCAATCCAGCCTTGCCCATTCTGAGCCTCGGGAGGTTAAACACGATCCAACCTCCATTTAACCAAAATCACTATCTTACACTCGTCACCACTACACCCAAACGAAAAACCGTTGACGAAACTATTGCCTCGTCGACTGAAATACAGAACTTCTATGTCCGCCCATTTTTTTTCTTCGGACATTGACTTTACCAAATTCCAGGGGGGGAAAAAAAAACTTTAATCGACGTTGTCAATTGTTTCGCAAGCGTTTTTGATCGTAGTCGGCCGGAAAGGCTGCCTACGAGATGGCATTCGCGATTTGAACCGATCCTCTACTTGGACTCATCGGAACTGTCAAAAGTACAGCTAGCCGCGCGTACGCTCGCACAGGGCCTACGTCGAAGCGCAAAAAAGTGAAAAAAAATGAATATACGTGTTTGTACGTTTGCGTGTGTGTACAGTCCGTGCTTCCTTTGGCCCAGATGCAAACACGAAAGAATTTAGGAGGCAAAAGTGTACCGTTCACTGTGTCGCTTGCTGACACCTACCGATTGTTTGTTCGTAGAATCGATTTATCCTCCTGTCTCTCTCCGACAGACCGAAGCTACGCCCGTTCCGGCCAATGTGCGACTGAGCACAAAGGGAACGAAAAAAAAAAAAAACTGATAAAAGCACACGGAAGTTGTGAAAAATCGTTTGCGTGGTTTCAGCTTACGAACGGGCGCGGTAGAGGTCAAGTAACGCTCCTTGCGCAGCGAAACAAAGCAAACAAAAGCAAACTTCGTTCTCGACTGCTCTGCAAACATTTGTGGCTTTTCTCATTCGTCCTCTGGCTGAGGTTACGTTATGTTTTGTTGGTTTTGTTTTTTTTTTTTGTTTTCTTTCGTTTTTAGAAAATCTATTTTGCTTTTCACACGTTTTCGTACTTCGAGAGACAGCCATGTTGCATAGTGACGAATACCTGATGATTGCCTTACCACGCAAATCTTGTCAATTAGGCGAAAAAGCATTGTGGCCTTGAGCGCTGTAAATAATCATTCTAATGCCATACATACGAGAAGAGTCGACTAGCCAAAGCGAGGGACTACAATCCCTGTTTTCTTCTTTCTGTTTATTTTCCTTTTGTTTTTGCTTTTTTTTTTCTCGTATTTACGCGGGCTGTATTATCGCGGGTTCGCTCGAATCTTGCGCTGGGCGACGGAACCAAAAAAGGTTTACCCGAAAAGAAAGACTGTACAGCTGATGCGTTTGGCGAACATAACCCAGCTTTGTTTTGACATTCATTTGAATAGAAGCCGCCACAAAATATGCAAACAATTCATGGAGTTTTATCGTATATCACGTATCAATAATATGTATAATTATATTCTGCCTATCGTGTCAATTCCGCTGAGGTAATTCGAGCCTATTTTGAAATAGGCTTTAACTTTATCGCGTTAAGGACGTTGAGTCCCAAATCGCAAATGCTAATAAAATTCTGAAAATTTGGTACTTTTTCGTATGAAGTATTTCAGAGGTCGTGTAAAAATTTCACGAAAATTAGGAAGCTCGTTATTGAACAATTAACATTCACAAATTAAATGTTGTCTTATGGAAACTGATGTAACTTTGCGATAAGTTTTTTTTGACCTCTCAATTTTGTAATATCTACAATATACTGAAAGCAACGGAAACAAAACGAAGTTTATCGTAATGGTGCCGATCTCTCGCGTGGCGGCTGCGTAAAGAGGACGATCCCTAACCTCAATGGGAAACGTCATTAGAATCAGTGTTCTCCCAATCGCTTACGCGCGTAAATTCGAGCGAACCGCTTTTTTCTTTCAGCCACGAATAATCGACGAAAAAAGAAAATAAAAAATAACGAAACGAGGGCAGAGTATCGCGGTCACGGGCGTTCCGTCATAAAAATAAGAAGAAAAAAAATACGTGTAAACAAAAAGCGAAAATTGTACAGTCATAATACGTAACGGCGTTCTCGAAGACGGCAACGTCGTGATGACGATTTGTCCGAAGTTTTTCTTTTTCCGTTTATTCTTTGGTTTTTGTTTTTCTCGTACTTTTGTCGTTGTACCAAAACGACAGCAGCAAACGCAAGAAGCGAAGGAAAACTGACGCTGACACGTTATTTTGTTCGCAGAAATTGATCTTCATCGTAGTCTGTCTGACAGTGGCGGTCGTCATTTTGATTATCATTCTGGTAGTTAGCTTGAAGTGAATGCGCGAGATTGAGTCGCGTGCAAGCCTGTGTCTCTCAATGCTCCATTCGTAGAGAAACATTTTTTTTTAATTGAAAAAAAAAACAACAACAACAACAATAATAATGAAGGTATCGCGAAACGGAATAACGATCTAAATGGCGTTGAACGATCGCTCGCGTCACATCACGAGATACTATAGTTCGAAGTTTAGACGAGTAGATTTCGATGATGTTAAAAAAAAAAAGATATCCAGTTTATCAATGTTCTTTAAGTATTTATTATAAAGGAATAGGCGAGGGGAGGGGGCGCAAACTGCGAATCAATTACACCAATTAATTTCAATAAAAAAAATATATACATCGATCGCTAAACTATTTATAAATTCACGAGGATCTGCCAAGTGTAATTTGCCAAGTTCGACAATTTTATTATTTAAATATTGTTAATCTTATTATCGAGATTGAACAGCGCTCTCCTCGCTTAATCAAATATTGGTTTATTTCGCACTCTTTAAAAATCAGCAAATAAAGGAACGATACATTTTCAGTCTCTTTCGTCGATTGTTCCTTCGGGGAAGAAAACAATTAGTGTCTCGTTAATTCGGAAGACAGCGGCGGGAGGGCGAGGGTGGAGGGGGGGGGGTTGAAAAATGAAAAAAAAAATCTTGGCAGATCGCATCGTGGTTGGCTGATGATCGACAGTCACTTTTTCGTTCCGACTAGGAAACGAATTGCGAAACAATAATTGACGTATCGTGGGAAGTCGAAAGGAAAGAGAAACAAAACGTGGAGAGTCGGATGGGTGGCTGTGAAACGGAAATAAAGCACAACCGCCTATTTTTGCCTCGATGTAAAGTGTAAATAATACGAGCTGCGGGTAATATTAGTGTGAGGCGAATGAAAATATGAAAAATAATTAAACATAGCGACCTTGGAGAGCCAACGGGGCGAGAGAGCGAATGGCTATTTCAACTATGAATATTAGTTAATTAATTAATTATAAATTAGAGAAGAAGCGTGTTATACGGCGTAGAAAAAAGAAAACGAAAATCTCCCACGAACGACGTTCATTAATAATTGTCACTGCAATACTCTATACGATAAATGAAAAATAAAACGAAGAGCGACGAAGAAAAAAACAAGTGATCACCATTGAAAAGTGCACGATCGTAAATGATCATTGAAAAAAGTAAAAAAAAAACAAAAAAAAAACATGACGACCAAATAGGAACGATTACTGGATTACCGAACGAACGAAAAATATAATATCACGGGACGAAATGCGATTGTAACATATTAATGTATACCGATAACGTGAGACAATTAGTCGTCACGAATAACTGCACTGAGAGCTGGACTCGAAATCGAGGATTGTGAAAATATTTACGTAATTCTACATATATACATAAACGACGAAAAAGAGAGAGGGAGAGAGAGAGAGAAAGAGAGAGAGAGAGAGAGAAAGAGAGAGAGAGAGAGAGAGAGAGAGAGAGAGAGAAATGCTATCAGGCGTTAAAAAAAACGAGCCGTTTGTACGAAACATTTTTCAAGAGACGATTAAGACAGCGATGTGTAAAAACTGTTGAAACGGGATACGTTCGCACAGCCTCCCGTTGAATTTTGTTACGCGACGAGAAAGGAGGCGAGAACGGACAAAATGCAACACCCCACGGGAGAATATCACGGCTGACGATGGAAACGAGGGCGCGCGATGATAGGGAGAGGAAAAGAAAAAAAAAAGGCATACGAACGAGGCGAGATGAGGGAAAATAGGGAGGAATGAGAGCAGCGTTAATGTACATATTGGCAAGTGTGTATATTATCCGGTTCCACGATCAGTTCGAGTAAGTATCGATCGTGCATACATATCAATCCTCTCCCTGTCTCTCGCATTTAACGGGAGATATGCACCTAGGAGCCGGAAAAAAGGTCATTTTTGTTAATTTTTTCAAGGAAAGCTATTTGAAATTTCGGATTGGGGTTTTAACTATCTAAAAGTATATACATTCATAAATATGTTTAATTTTCTTTATTTAAAAATATCAAAAATGTACAAGGATATTGTATGATCCTTGGAGCGTCGTAAAAAAATCGGTACCCAAAATTTCTCGAAAACCAGTGAACCGATTGCCTTGAGGTTTTTTGTGGTTATTCTGTGCACCATTATCTAGTACTTGTCATAGCCGATTTTTTTTCCGTTACTTAGTTTTTGTTTTATAGGCAAAATAATAACTAATTTTTGGCCCAAAAATCACTATTTATGTTCAAACGTCCGCCATTTTGTCATAAATCGATATTTTCAAAATCGGCCATGACAAGTACTGGATAATGGTGTATAGAATAACCACAAAAAACCTCAAGGCAATCGGTTCATTGGTTTTCGAGAAATTTTGGGTACCGATTTTTTTACGACGCTCCAAGGATCATACGATATCCGTGTATATATTTGATATTTTCAAATAAAAAAATTAAACATATTTTTGAATGTATATAATTTTGGATAATCAAAATCCCAATCCGAAATTTCAAATAGTTTTCCTCGGAAAAAAATTAACAAAAATTATCTTTTTTCCGGCTCGTAGGTGTATATCTGCCCTTAAAAAAACACCCTATACGTCAATTTTTTTTTTACGTTTCATACGCATACTGCATCTGTGGAACGAACCGTTTCGGCTTTGTGCCATTGCGGGGAAGAAAACACCGTCGTAGAGAAAAAAGTCGATCGGGGGACCACTAATTGCTATCGATACTTTGTTCAAGTTCCTCTTTTTGGGAAACAGTTTAAAAATCGTTTCGGGTTCCGCGGCATCTCGTAAAAAATGTCAATCGCAAATAAGCCGAAAATGGTTCATTTTTTCTTCTAGTTTTCTTTGATTATTTAAATACTTTTTTTTTTTCGTTACGCGAACTTATCAGTAGGCTATTAGTTGAGCAACACTTGTGCACGCCATCTCAGCGATCGCGAAAGTATCTCGCAGTTGGAAATTCACAGTATTTCAGCGATAATGTTTCAACGTATACTCTTTATCGCGTACACTCAAGTCCTTAGCACGTTTGGCCGTTCTACGTTCATTCAAGGTCTCGCGGGAAAAGAGCCTTTGCATCGTTCTCGTTGATAAAAATGATTGAATAACTTATCCGCATCTTGTCGCGTTCCTATAGTCACTATCGCCGATTTATCATTGTACCGAGGAATTATGTATGTTTTAATCCGCAGCAGAAAAATATCGGTTTTCGTTGCTCGTCGCGTTTCCATTTAAAACAGAAACTGCATTTCCCGCGAAAATTGCATTTTTTTAACGTCTCGATTTAAATATACAAGGTTAGTCGCAAAGATGGGCGGATTAGATATAGACAATCGCTGACGTTAAACGGCCCAATATGGTTTTGGAAAATGACACTCGTATCATATTTATTATTTTGTAATTAGGAACCTATTATTATTATTATTATTATTATTATTATTATTATTATTATTATTATTATTGTTATGATTAAGCACATATTTATGACGAAAAACATCGTGTAAATAAAAGATTTTTATTTTATCCGCATGGGTATTATTTTTTACTTTATGTGTTGGTTGCTTGTTCGTATATGTATTTTGTTTGCCGGTAAAACAATGAAACAACTAAATTGTATGAAATTTCTAAATAACATCGATTATATTTCAGGTACAACAATTAGTGTTATGCGTAAGGCTTTTTAAATACTATAAAACATCAGTATTGGACAGAGCATCGGAGTTCCGGTGTTTCGAACTGGTTGTAATACCGACGGCACAGACCCGTAGAGGCCCCCCAATGAGAGACAGAGTTGAGCAAAAAAGCAAGCGAAAGAAAGGCACAAAATGGATTAACCGTTTGTTCGTTATTGACAATCCTTTTTTTCATTGATATTTTATTGTCGAGTGCAGAAGAAGATCATGATCATGATCTGCCTAACCGTTCTGGCTGTCATCGTCGCTACCACAATTGGCAGCTACTTCGGACTGTGAGCGCCAAATCCAGGTATTTACCATTCGATTGTTAAAAACCTGGAGCCTCTGGGGCCATATGACATTTTGGCTAGACGTGACGAAAGGTGCCGCAAAAAATTGCTTTTGTTGAATCGAAATTGTGCCAGTTGGGGCGCCGGTTGTTCCAGAAACGAATTGAGCATTTAGTGGTTGCAGACGCAGTATTTATTTACGCAGATGTTGCCGGGCAGGATGCAAAGTTCCGTCCTTGTTACACAAAAATTACAAATGGTCTGATCTAGCTGACTATCTAGCTGGCGGTTGTTGAACTCTTCCAATCACGAGTAAACCCAAAAAACTTGTTACATAAAGATTATTCTAGTGACAGTGAATACGGTACACAAAGAAACGATAGAAAGCGCAAAAGCGTAGACTTTTGAAGCCTGGTCGTGAAGTTTTGGTTTTATCGTTATTTAGGTCATTCTGATTTTGATTTTTTTGTCTGCACAACAGAAATTAATAAATATCTTTCATTACGCCATCATTTGTACTTTAAGGGAGAAATAATTGTTAATATTATTATTATTATTATGTATTCCTCAGAGGTACGGGGGCCTTCCCCTTTTTACCATCCCCTCCTTTTATACCTTCCGTTCCTTCCGACATTCACAATCCTTCCAGAGCTCCCTACATTCCTTCCAGAGTTCCCCCGCAGAGTGTTGACCGCAGCCACTCTTTCCTAATGCACTACTGTATCGCATTTGCACGAGGGCCCAGGGAAACTGCGGAAAACCTGGGCCGATACAGGCGGCTATATTTGGCTGAGTTTCAGTTGTATTAAACATCAGAAACTCAGACAAACTGCCTCCCGCTCAAAGGTTGACGCGCAAACCAGTGCACGGGCAAGCGGTCACCGCTCCAAGTATTGGCAGCCTCCAATGCTGCTTAACTTCAGTGACCGCCGAGCCCGCACACCGACCGCGCGCCTACCTCTGTCGGTTTAAATAATTGTTAATATAATCCTATATTAACAATTATTCGAAATATAAGGTGCTATCTACATATTTATTATTAGCAAAAATAACAGTCGCTGGACACTTCCAATATTCCTGGATACTTCCACAATTCCAATAATTCGTGCCATTGCAATTTATTAAAATGAGCGTTAATTTTCTGCACCAAGATATACATTGAAAGATGTATTTTATGCATAAGGGAATAAACGTTAGTTATCCTCATTAGGCGCGCTTGGAGTTCAATGGTAGAATTGATGGAAAATTTGCCGGTTATTTACTAAAGATATTTTTTGGATTTATACTCGTCACGTTATGAGTTTGTTTTTCTATCTGCATCGAAGTATCGTTAGTTTTCTAATAGCTTGTAGAAAAATTGTATTCTTAGGTTAGGCTTTAACGCGAATGCGTGAGTATTTCTATCGCACACAACACCCCTCGATTGCAGCGCCTCTAGCGTCGAGCTTCGGCAAGGGACCATGTGAACTAACGGAGCATGGAGGCTAGAGCGGGAAGAGTCCGATTTGTGCATTTCAAAGTGGCTACAAAAATGTAGTTAATCAGGGATGGCGCCACTATCTCTAAGAGCTCGAGAAGTAAGCTGAGTATCGATGTCGTGTAAGAGAGATGAAGAGGATCGAATACGGAGGATTAGTTTTCGAGAGACAAGCCAGTCTTGATGTTGACAAAAGGACACTGATATTCTATCTTTGAAACGTTGAAGCATCTTTTATTTTGAAAACATTTAAGCAAACAATATCGCTTCGACTTTATATTGTTATTACGGTGTTTTTTTTTCAGATAAAAAAATTAATATTGGACAATTGATTTTATTTCTTGTGGCAATAATTGGAATTTTTTTGTGTGATTTTGTTCTTCTTTTCATTCAAATATCGTTATAGGAAAATTATCGCGTTACCGTTTTACTGAATACGAGTTTTAATATAAACAGATCGCAAAGTATTGTTCTTTGACGGGGAATAATTTACTATCGTATTCACCTGAGTACAAAAATTGATTTAAGAATAAAAACATTATTTATGACGTTTTCCACCGTTCGTTGTACAAGCAAACAATATAGGAGTTTTTCTTTAATTCCTTACAGCGATGAGTTATTGTAATTTCTTTTCGATTTTATTTAAATATCATTATCGTAAGAATTATCGCGTCACCGTTTCGCTGTTTGCAATTTTCAATACAAACAGATCGCAGACAGGGATCTCTCTGGTATATATCGTTTTACATCTCTCTCGCACGCAGCCCGCTTCTCAAGTATCATGCTGCCTTATACACACCTCACTTCTCATGATTTATTTGTTTCGTCTCTACCACACGCAGCTCACTTCTCGAGGTCTTAGCAACAGTGGCGCCATCCCTATTTAGCCCACGTTTTTGTAGTCACTTTTTCAAATCTCTGCATTAGAATTTGGACTCCTACTCCAGTCTCCATGTAACGGAGTTTCAAGATCTGCATGTAAGACCGTGGTCACGATCGTACATGCAGGTCCTGAAGCGAAGGCGAACTTCAGTGGTAGAGGTAGGCACACTTGGTGTCCAAGGCGCTGCTGTCGACGGGTGTCCTTCCCTGGCTCCTTAGCCTGCCGCGTCTATAACTGTCAAACATAACCTATAACCTAACATAACCAAACCTTTATAGTGAACAACGTGTTCGTGTGTTGCTGCGAAAGTAAAGTACTTGGTGATCATTTTATGTGCTTCGTCGTGTTCGTGTTTGGCCCGAGAGTTCAGCTTAAGAGGTTGCTGTATTCCTTCTCTGTTGCACACGACACCCTGACATTATGAGCGAACCTTGCGGCGTACATCGGAATTTACAAACCTTGAACACTGAACGGGTCTATCCCCACCACTGTCGTTTTGAAATCTGTATGTAAGACCGAGACATAGGCCTTGCTTTGGGGTTACAGCTCTTGGGGGAGGGGGGGGGGGTGACGACCTGTGTAGAAGGTTGCAGCTATGAGTCATACGCCTTTTTCGTCTTTGGAACACTGGCGCTTCCAATATGAGAGTAGCACTTAGATGGCACGTATTCAACAAAAAATAACGCCGTCTGTTTGTTTGTTTCGGACGGTGCCGATAGGAATGTTCCGAGGCATCGAGATCGAAAGGGCACTCCTCAACGGATTTCCCAGTCTCGCTTCAATTGCCTTCGAATTATATATATATATATATATATATACATATATATATATATCACGCAAATAAACGTGTCTCGGTATTCTACCGGGATAATATCACCTCTACGGAAGAAACGAGAAAAAAGAACAGCAACCAGCGTGGGATTATCGGGCGGATGATCGTGGTTGGAAACTTCATCGTAACTCGGAAAAAAAAGCCTCAAACGAGTCTTGTCACAAACCAACATGAACTGCACCTCCCATGTTCGTCTCATCGTACATAAAAACGTCATAACGTCGTTTGTCACCTTGTCCCGCGTCGTCGTCGTTGCCGCGAGCAGGTCACACTTGTCACGGAAGAGAGCGTTACACGGCATCAAAGGAATGAAATACGACGAAAGATACCATGACCGCGACGCACCGAATGCTTATCGTTTACGCTGTATAGCACACACGAGTATTTATTTTTGAGGTTGGATTCCCAGTGTTTTATTAGTGGCGAGTCCGGGCGGAGAGATCATCCCGATGACACTGTGACGCGCTGGCGTTGATTAGCGCATAATTGGAATAGAGAAGAGAAGCACGAGACAAATAAGAGGAGAAATATGGAGGCGTTAGAGGAACTGCCGAGATTCGCCATCTATCGGTAATAAACATAAATCATATATATATATATATATATATATATATATATATATATAGGAGTCCATGATGTTCAGCTATCTCATACGACGGCCGAGAGAATAACAAAAGCATACGTTACGAGGGAGACGCGGAAAAAATAACAGACTTGGGTTGAGACCGGACGCGTGAAGAAGAGACGCGGAACTCGTTGTAAAACCGTACCTTAGGCTCATTAAAGCATTCTTTCTAAATACGTGTGACCCTTCAGATTTCTCTCATTCGTACATCAGGAACGAATTCCTATATATATATATATATATATATATATATATATATATATATATATATATATATATATATAGAGGCAGATTGAAAAAATGAATAAATCATGGGTGCGTTCGACTTGGGCGTCACACGCTTTCGGCATTTGTCCGCATCGCTCACGTCGTTCGAATTTGGCGCTGTGCACGCATACAAAAGCATTTATCACATATTGCGCTCACTAACTCTTCTTCCTGCGAGGTAGGCCACCAAAATCGTGACGTATAAAACCGCCATTACTGCCGAAACGAATGTCAAGTGAGCATAAGGAACACAACGGTTTATCAGTTTTTCGTGAGAATGTCCAAAGAATGGCGGCAACAACTTTACGCAGACTTTATTCGCTTAATTTGAGGGATCCTATATCCAGCAAAATAACCTCTTCGACATAGTTTTGGATCCGAGGTTTGGGGTTTATTTTGTGGGACGTATCCAAATTGGAAAAACATGGCCCATACCATCTTTTGATGACTACTATTTTCTATCATATCGAAATCTTCATCACCGTCAGTTTCCTTGTCAATTATTCCAAACGACTCGTCAATAATTTGAACATCAACGAAAGCTTCAGTTGCGTTCGTCATCTTGATACTGATAACGCCAACCCGAGCGATTTGAGTTTCGGAAAACGCAAGGTCGTCGAAGCGCGCACAGTCAAAGCCGAACGTGCCACAGCAACGCTGACAAGTGTGCGAGCGCCTAGATCGAACGCGCACCCCATCTATCGCGTCCTGCCGATCATCGCCCTAAGGTCAACGACGAATGAATTAACATTTTGCTGCAGCAATAATATTATAATATAGGTGTTATGTCGGGAGTGAATGATCGAAGGGAGCAAAAGAATGACGGCGGTAAAGAGATTCACGCGAGCCGGAGGAAATACCTAATCAACATTGCTAGTTTATTTTGAGGTCCAGTGCTGTATGGGGATCTGTAGCTCTTCGATAATCGTCGGGCTTGTTGGCCAACGATAGCCAATTGCGGGGCCGATCAAGGTGAAATTCTAAGCGTCCAGTAGTTGTCGCTAGTCAACAAGGCCGACAGATGTCGCGAAGTTGCAGAATCCCCGTACCGCTCGCATATGTACATGTAAATACTATATATATATACATATACGTATAATATGTATATACATATATGTGTATTTGTCCTAACGATGTATAGTTAGAGCAGATTTTGAAAAAAAAAAACACTCAGCAAAAAGGAGGCGAAAAATGATGGCCCTGTGTCAATTGGCAATAATATCCAATTGAGAGCCGAACAGAAGGTCGAAGGTTTTGTTGGAGTATGTCACGTTGAGGGCGGAAATATACGCGAAGGAGGATGAGCTACTGTTGATAACGAAGACACAACGGATAGCGAAGGAAAAAAGGGAAGGATACGAAAGAGAAATGTAACAATAATTTTTAAAGTATAACAACGTGGCGTGTACGTATTCGTTAATTACTTGAAATAATGAGGACACCTTGTATTGTACAGAAAGTGTAATTCGTTAGACTAGGTAGCTACGTTACTATCTAATACCTAATCGTAATATAAGTAATTCTCAAGTGACCGTGCCTGTGCACATACGTACATACGCGTACACATACGTGGATGCGCGCGTGTATGCGCGTGCACGGACACGCATTTGTATGTATATATACACAAACTGTCATGATTCAAAGGACAGTCGTCATAGATAATACTCACGAAAATTATTCGGCTAATTAATCGAATCCGTTAGAAAGATAGACTGTTCATGGGCGGTGGTCGTAGCCAAGAGGACAGAACGAAAAAGGGGGAGAACGAAGACGTCCGATAATCCGAACGCCCACAACCGACGAATATTCGAACACGTTTTCGTTGCGTCTGAGGCGAGGACGGACGAACGATCTCGTGAATCTAGGGATTTTTCAACGAAACGACATTTCAAACACTACAGTGGATTCTTTGTTCCAAATATTGATTTTTATAGAATTAGATCGCATGGATGAACAGCGAGAATTTTTCAGGACCCCGTTCATTCGCGACATACCAAAGCAACGATTTTATCCTAGATCAACATTTCTTGGTAACTTACGATCGAGAAACCGATCCTAGGGATTTACTAGAATCAAGATACCGATTCTGGTAACTTAAAAGCACGAAGAAACATATTCTAGTGACTTGCTAGATGCTAGTGACTTACTAGAATCAAGCGAAATGATTCTAGTGACTTACTGGAATCAAGCGAACGAGTGTAGTGACTTGCTAGAATCGAGCGAACGATTCTAGTGACTTACTAGAATCGAGCGAACGATTCTAGCGGTTTACTAGATACAAGCAACCGACTCTAGTGACTTACTAGAATCAAACAACCGATTCTAGTGACTTTCCGGAATCACGCATCCGATTCTAGTATCTTTCTAGCGGTAGGCCTATACGCAAGACCCTAGCCTCCATTAGTTCCCCCGTAGTCAACACACCTAACCTATAAAATCGGAAAAGTGCACAGGGAGTAGGAACGTTAAGGACAAAGAATCCATTGGGAGGGTGAGGCAGTGCAGGCGTGAACCTCAAAACTTACTAATGATGATAATACTAGTAATCAATATACGCGGCTGTCAAATACATAGGTGCAACGCAGTACTGGGATCTGTCATATGGGGGGAGCCTAAGAAACATCGCGGCGATAAGAGGAACGTGAAACGTAAACAGTCGTGCAATTTAGTGCAAATTTCTGTGGTATTATGATAAGTATCAGTGCAATATGTAACTGGGCCGGTACCAACCCGAAACAACGCAGTTTTGTGGAAGACGAACGTATTTTGAAGGCTGGGCACATTTTTAAATGTGGTAACATTGCCAGCGTTCGCGATACCGGTGCTGTCAACGTCAAAACGTTTTGTCTACAAACGTCTCAACTGCGACATAATCCCCATGAGATTGATGGTCCTGTATCAACTTCATTTTCATTCAACTTTTCATTCGGGCTTCACGAGTTCCCGCATTGCCAGAATTTGGTACATTACACGATGTCAAATATATATAAAAAAATATACAGGCCAAGGTAAATATAGGTCAAAAATATATAATCAACGACGAAATTGGCGCTATTTCGAGGTTACGTACCCGGTAGTGTATAATCGTTCTTCTGGAAATGCAGTGAGTACACTTTTATGCCTGAATTCACTTTATTCATTTTCAAGGCTCTCATCCAAGCCTCTAACTGATAGGCTTTTTCTCCATTTCCGGAATTATTTTTCACGTACACAAAGCGTTTCCCTGCAATGGGAAACCTGTTGGAAACGGACTTCCAACTCCTGACTCGAAGTACTTTAGCAATCTTTCACAGCACATTTGATGTTCTTTCGGTAGTTTTCGGTACTTTTCATCGCCACGGCTACGTATCATTGATATTGAAGGCTTCGCCCCGAATGCACTTTGATTTTCCGCCACCAGATGTCATATCGCCATCTGACAGATCCCAGCTGCCTAGCTTTAGCAAAAACCGTCTAAGTTTTTGTTATCGATTTTTTCGATATATCGATGTATCGTCTCAAAACAATATGGCGCAAACGTCGAGCTGTGGGCGTACGGCGGCAGGGGGCGTTCGGACGGCCATTGGAGACTCGTTACGGACTATTGTTGAAGCGAATCGTTTCAAGAAAGCTTTTCTCGGTGTTCATTAAGTAAACAAAATAAAAACAAAATCTTGTTACCCTTGAGTGGTAAAATACCTCGGATATTGAAGGTCGTGTATGGCTATATATATATATATATATATATATATATATATATCCAACTTATAATTACTAAATATAAAGGCCCTGTTACGATAAAATTCTGTGCATATTCAATTGGATTTTTTAATACTTTGGAATCTAAAAAAAACGTCGTTTTTCTTCTACCATACTAGTAGTTACGCTGCATCTTCGATCTAACACACACACACACACACACACACACGCGCGCGCGCGCGCGTGTATGTGTGTTTGTGTGTGCGTGTGCATGTGTGTAAGCGCAAAACGTATAATTATAAATTGTGACTATATATTTATAGTGACAATGCATAATCAGCCGTTTTTTGCTTCGTGTAATTGCAAAAATGCTGGTGCAAACGTTTAAACGTTTCCTACCGCATTTTCTTTTATCTTCCTCGATTAGCAAACGCCCGCGTATATTTTGGGCTTTTGATTTGCTTCATAGCGATAACGCTCTCAAATACCATTCACGTGCATACATTAAACATTCGATGCCTACGTAAAAGAAAAAAAATACCAGAAACAAATCGATCATTTACGATGGTAAGAAGCGAATGAATTTCGGTACTCGAATCTCTAACCTGTTAAGAATACTTTCTCGTGGCGAAGAATTGAGCAACGCAGACTCGATGACATGGGGGTGTTAGAAATGAAATGTTCGTGAATTCACTTGATTCTGAATTTGCGGAATTCGAGCCTAGAGGGCGATAGGGTTCATGACGGACGCCATCAAGGAAACATCCACAACAGTGTTACTGTATCGAGCTGTTTTCAATGACGAAACTTTTTGGCGTTTTTTTTTTCTAACACCGTGCGCTTTGCTGCATTCTCGTAATAATTGTGAAGATTTTTCAGCACATGGACCGTAGATGCGACAGGACGACAGGTTGTCCTATCTTCGGTACTTTATGTAGTTTATGAAGGTTAGAGTACAGGAGTCCGAACTCTGTAGGGAAAGCGATAGAAAAAGCGTCCGCGGAAATGTAAACAGTTGAGGTGAAGAATTTCACCGCTAGTGTCGCTTCGTTAACGAGAAACCGAGCAATGTAGCAATAGCCAGATCACAAAGTGATAGTGACACTCCGATTAATCCTAAATAAGTGAAAAATTGAAAAGTAGCAACGAAATGACTGATTCATATCTATAAAAATAATCCGGAAAACGTTTTTCGTAACGTAATTGCTGCAATACCGAAAACGGGAGCGCGAAAATCGTAAGTAATTGAAAAACAAAGAAATATTTCGCATATGTAAATTAGCACTGAGATTGGTACTTTTTTAAATTATCAATTATTTTATATTATACATATGCCGATAACGAAAGGCACTTGAAAAGTATTGCAAATTTATATTGTCTATACACGGTTCGAAGTTTCACTGAAAACGTATTGATAAAATTCAAGTTTTATACACTCTTTATACTTTGTCATTATAACCGTATTTATATCTTGTACTTTCGATTAATGTCGGGACAAAAATTGAGATTGGGCTCCTGTCGAAATAACATGCACATATGTACAACAGCGCCGCTTGAGCGGAACACTTATTTTTCTAAAATTTTGCCGACGTTCGAAAGTACGAAGTTTGGACACATGTACTCCAACCTTCATAAAAAAGCTGTTTTTTTTTTGGTTGAATATTCAACGAACCACGTCGGTCTACCGATTTTCCCACCTGGTAACGCAGATCGTTTTCTCTTATCGTGAATTGATCGCTTCTTATTGCCGCAGACGCCATTTCGTTGTTGTTACATATATACACGGAACATGATAGCTCGTATAGATTAACGAAGATTTAGTATCGCCCCGTCATTATAGGAATTGATAATTGAAAGAAAAAGCGTTATAACGATATATAAAAGTTGTCATTGGATTTTATTTGTTATTGAATAGAGAGATATACGAGAGAATAATATTAAGTTCTCAGAAGTGCACAAGCGAGTACGCGTCGTTTAACGAGTCTGGCCTAAGCTTCGTTCGTTGATGAGGTTATGACCCTTCGCGTTTCACAGGTGCCCTATCGCCTTGAAACTCCCTTGAGTCTGGTCACCTACACCTAAGTGATCATTCTCACGGGATTAATTGTCGGCACCGGAAAAAAAACGATTCTCGATCCGTAAAGAAAAAATAATCCGGTATGGGCCATTTTATTCGCATCGTATGGCCCGTATGAAACACGGCACGCTAACACGTCGAGATACGTCGCGACGTCTATCGATCTATCGAACCTCGTAAATATTCACAAACCTCAGAGCCTATAATTTTGCTTGGCTGCCATTTGTCATTTTAACGAACTTCACGCCAATAACTCCAACACATGGAGAAGTTCGAACAGTGGTTGCAATTTTCTTCGCAAATGGAGCCACTGTCGAAGCTTCGCATTCTCGTCGATAGGTGCGTTCGAGTTGGTCGCTTACACGCTTTCATCATTTGTGAGCATGGAGACTAAATACAGGAACCTAAACTTGGCATTTTAAGTGATGCCCGAAAATGAAGGCAACACGGATGGCGCTACGATCGCGCGAAGGGTTGCGGTGCTAGCTTCACTCGACAACTGACAACGCGAATTTGACGTTACTTTGAATTTTGTTCTCTTCATCGATTTTATTATTATATTTATTGAATACTCCAATAATAATAGACTAATACTTTTAAATGATAATGTTTGTGTGTGTATGTGTATGTGGTTGTCAAATAAGTTTCAAATATATAAGTTGTAGAAAACAATCCAATGTGATTTTTTCATTTGAGAGCATTTAAAAGTTGATGGAAAGATTAATTTGAAAAAAACATTTGAGAACTTGATTTGCTATTTAAAAACTTATCGGCTCATGTGTGAAAGTATTTTAGTACGTAAAGCCTACTATTATACTGTTTAAAGAAAAAAATCAGAGGAGTAGACGTAATAGTTTAGTTATATTTGCGAACTATCGTCTAAAATTAGTATCTTAGTATAAAAAAATCACAAAAACCAAAATAACTTCTAATCTGCTGGAAATCGCATAACATACATGGAGGTTCAATCGATAGGTATCGCGGTCCCTCATCGTTATGTTTAGTTTGTTCCACTCCCCGCGTTAGTCTGTGTATTGCTGGGATCTAAGCACAGTAACGTCAAACTCGCATTCTGTTTGTTGTGAAGCTAGCCCCGTAACCCTTCGTGCGATCGCAGCGCCATTCCTGTTGCCTTCATTTTTGGGCACGCTTTTTTCCTCGTTTCTCCATTGGAGTTTAGGCTCCTGTATCTAGCCTCCATGATTTGTGAGCATCGCTCAAGTGTTCGACTTGGTGCCGTGCACACTTACAGGAGCAAAACACGAGACACAAAAGCGTGAACGTTAAGAGCGCGCTTAATGTACGTACGCACTGAGCGGAAGTGCCTGAGGTGGGGCGGCGCGGCACGACGCGACCAAATATTGTTTATATGATATCGTATGAGATGGGACGCACTACGCGGCAGCGGAACTGCAGCTTACTTCAAAGAGCTACCTCGTGCTGTGCCGCTCCGCTGCAGAACAGTTCCGTTTAGTGGGATCTTACGTTTATTGTCGATACGAACGTTACGCGAGTACAGTGACCATAACGATTTACCTGTTCTTCGTGAGAATTTGCGAATATTAGCGGTGAATTAACGATTTTCAGTTCATTCCAAGGACCCTATTTCTAACAAAATAACCTCTTTAACATTGTCATCCGAGGTACGGGATTTATTCACGGAAGATGTCGAAAAATTGGAGAAAATCTTCCCCTTGATCGCGACTCTTTTCTATTTGATCGTAATCTTCATCACTATCAGTTTCATTGTTGATTATTCCAACCAAGTCGTCACCAATGTGGAAACCAACGAAAGCTTCCGCTGCGGCTGTCATCTTGATAATAGCTAATGCCAAACCGAACGATTTAAGGAAGTTCATCTGGTACCGAGTTAGTCAAAAGAAAAATTATTACTAGCGTAGTCCGTACAATAAGTTTGTCAACGCTCCAACCAAGCGCCACCGCGTATCCTGTACAGCTGCCATATGCTATAAATTTTTCACTCGCGTCCATGGTTCATCGTCGATCTCTTTTTCGACCATGGAAGAAAATTCGAAAAAAATGCGTTTTTCTAGAAAGGCAAACAAAATCAATTTTTTCTCAATCAATCGAAATCAATGTTTTATGTGTTATTATTTCGTATCCTTTTTTTATAACTACAATGATTTTATTTGCGATTAATTTATTTGATTTTATTCTTTAAGCCGATTTACTCATTACATTTCCAGTCACTTCTGTATAAGTTGCTGTAGAAGTGTAGTGCACATTGCGTCGTTCGGAAAGTATTAGTGCTGATTTCAAAAAGCGCGCGGTTGCGACGTTGCCATCATAATATGCGACTGGAGTAATATGGAGGTTAACCTCCAAAAAATAAGCATTTTGCGAGACAAATTAAGTTATTCTGAAGTTCACAAGTATCTAATGGATTTTAGAGAGCTGTCCAAAGGTTCTTTAGATATTTTTTATCCATTATAAAAGTTTCTTTCGAAACTGTTTGTCAATGCTTGCAAACTTCACGTTTATAGACGGGAAAAACACGACAATCCATAAGAGACCATGTTAATTTAGAACATTTTTGTGTATTAATTGCTCACAAACAAAGTATCCGGAGAGATTGAAATTTGAACAGGTGACTTTTTAGATACTCATAAGTGAACGCGAATTTTTTAAAACAATATCTGTTTGTTAATTCGATCATCAGATGAACTTCCTTAAGGAGGTTGGAGCGTTCGCCACAAGCCAAGGTTTAAAAAATATACGCATATATACATATATATATATTTCATCGTCTAGACTATATTGAGGCTTTAGGAATTTTTTTAAATTCAACGCAAACTAAACCTTTGTAAACATTTGGAAAAGAAAAACCCTTCTTGCCCATATAAACTATATTTATTCAATATTGAACCATCAAGGTTCGATGGAAGATTACGAATCTTGGCTGGCGAATGAAGAGCACTTCTGCCAAACTCAATGTCCGCGACGTTGCCGTATTTTGGCAATACTTAATATTAGTTAATGGTAATAATAAATAATCTCGCGACATAAATATAAATGGGCATACGTAATCACAAATGACTGAAAATTTCATTCCGAGTTGTAGAAAACATTGACTGGCAGTTTTTTTCATACTAACCATCGATAATGTTATACTTTTTCGATTTGGTAGTAACACAAATGTTTTTTTAGTCACACAATAAAAATATAAAGAATGCATAACTTCGCTCTTTGATTATACATTTTATGAAAAATTAGCATCTACAGAAAAAATCTATACGTCGTATGATTTTTTTTTTTTTTAAATCATCGAGATTCACTTAAAAAAATGCATAAGCCGTGATTTGACTCAACTGGACCGCTCCAACATCCTCAAGTTCTGGACAGCGGAAGCTCGACGAAGCACGCACGGTTTAACTCGAATGTGTCCCGTCACCGCGCATAAGCGCTGTAGGCATGTAAGCGCCCAAGTCGAACTCACCCATCAGTCTCGTACTGTTTCAAAAAAACTTCGATTTTTTTTTACAACCGTTCAACAAATTCCAGTGAACCGTTCGTAAAATCGTTTTCTTTCGAAACAAGGCTATCGTTTTCTTCGAAACAAGGCTATATTTATGCATCTTTCTCACAAGGCCTTCGTCGCGTGTTCCATTTCTCACCAAATACACACTCTTCTTCGAAACGAGAATATTCAAGTAGAACAGCCTGTATATACGATAAATAACTGTACGTGCAATATATCGCTAGCTTTTGAATATTCTTCGTGTACACCAGTCGTAAGTACTTGACTCCCCAATGCGTGTCTCCGCTCGCGCCATATTGCGACCCCGGTACCGTTTGATAAAAAATTCAATAAACCAAAAGAAAACCACAGCCAAGGAAAATATAACGAAGAGGCATTCTGTAAAGAAATAAATATGGGAATAGAAAAAAAAACGCAAGGTTATGGCACCGACTAACCAAACATTTCATCCAAATATATAAAAACGACTCATACGAATGCTTTTCTTTTCGTTCGTCAAAATGAATCACCATTTATAACTTGGCTTGCACTTCATTGCTACCCTTGAGGGTGTTGTTTATTAATCGCCGTTCTGTTATACTATTCATGTATATATCGATACGTATATATATATATACACAGAAAGAAATATGTATATTAACGAAATTGTTGAAACGCCCCTCATCTGCATTTTTGTAGACCGAAATACGAAGAGAATTTTAAAACATTATAAATATTAATTTATACTAGATAAAAATTTCCTGCCTCCGGATTGTGTATTTCGCTCAGAGTGTATTATATACATAAAGAATTTAAAATAATAATAATAATAATTTAAAAAACGAAAGTGTGTGATAAGAATACAATTCTATAATGCATTGAGACATAGCGAGAGGGAGGGGGGGAGAGGAGGAGGGAAAACAAAAAAATCGTATATGGCTCGCGTCACATAGGTGCAATTATACACAGAAAAAAACTTAAGCAAAAAAACTATGAAAGGCTATTTGAGTAACCTTATGAGTGTCAATTCCACTTTCGAACTAAATCATAATTTTGAGGAAAAATAAGAACGAGCCCAAGGGGCAAAGGAGTCAAGGGACAAGGGAAGAAATGAAAGAGGAAGAAAAAAATGAAAGGGACGACCGAAAACAAATAACATGCGATAACCGAGATCAAGATTGCGTGGCACTTCGGCATTATTGTGCGACAAAGTGAGATTATTGATAATATGAATAAATAAAAATAATAATAGATAAAATACCGATAAAGAATGTAGCAAGAGGTGGCATTAAATGATATGGCGAATACTTTTTATTGTAGGTATTTCATAGGTGAGAAATCATTAATAAAGATACTGTATTAAAAATTACTTATGAAATAAATCAATGGTGTTTTCTGCCTATATCACATCAAAAAGGGGAAAAAAGAAAAGAATCTCGTACTTCCGATCGGAGAAGTTATTGTGCAGTTTGATCGAATAGATGACTTTTTTTCTTTCTTCTTTTCGAATTTTATCAGTCCGCACTGTTATTATAAACTGTACAAAGTCGGCGATAATCTTAAGGACGTTTCACAATCATTGCTCTTTTTAGAAGTTACGCGCGTTATATGCGCTCACGTACAGCATTACTCATTTTAATGTTGACTAACAACTATTTCGCGAACGATGCGTGGTTCGAAAAAATCGCGTGGCTCGAAACTGTGCAAGTTTCGTTCGAAATGGAAGTTTCGATCACCTTCATGATTATTACGAATTATTTTAATCGTAATATTATTACGAATATTACGTAATATTATATTATAATATTATATTATAATATTATAATATTATATTATAATATTGTAATATTACATCATAATATTATAATATTATTAATATAATAATATTACGTAATAGTATTATTACGAATCGTAATATCATTACGAATTATTTTAATCGCATCCATATTTTTGTCGTTTCATTTTCCAACGATGATAGCTGACGCGGTTTTTCATTCGATTTTATCAAAGCAATGATCAATTATTTCGAACTGTATAAAAAAACGTGACTTTTTCAAAGGGATTAGCAAAATTAATGGTTTCAATTGAAGAAAGAAAGCGATTTATTTTACTTGGGAAAAAAATAATTCCTCGAATTTGAGCAAAAAGACGAACATTCTTTTATTTCGGTGGAAAAAATGGATCGCCCAAAATATGGAGACCGCAAGTCGACTCAGGGCTTCGTTGGACGAGGTGAAAAAAAATCCGAGAGTCGATAGACCACCGTATTTTTAGCCAATTATCGTACGATGATACTAACGAGGGTCGATGAGTGACGAAACGATTGCGTTGTGCCCTTGCTTTGTTTGAATCGGCACAAAACGGGAATTACCGAACGGGACTAGAAACTCTATAAATCTCTGGATAAAATGATTTTTTGTTCTGGTGGATCAAAGAATTAGCTCGCGTACACAAAAGTTCGTCTTGCATTTCTATTCCGTACGAATTCAACTGACAGAGTTGCGACACTTTTTGAAGGGCAGCACCCATATTTATTGAACGAGCTGTTTGTGATCGATGAGTACGCGCGTGACTTGGAGATTCGTCACTCGTATTAATAATATACACATATGTATACAGTACCGGACAAAAAAAAGTACGCACCGCTCAAAATTCAATATCGGTGCTATTATACTTTCGAAAATAGTTAATGGAGTACTTCCACAGCTGTTTCAACGATACTTTATAAGTTCACGTTTACATTTTCACTGAAACGTCATAAAAAATATGCGAAAACTGAACAAAAACAATTTCAACGGGTAGGATGCAAATTTTAGGCTGGACCAAAAAAAGTACGCACCCAAAGAAAAAAAGAAAATATGTCATCACATCGCGCATCCAATATTTTGTGTGACCACCTTTTGCTTCGATAACAGCCTGTAAACGCCGAGGCATACTTTCTACAAGATTGTGAATTTGCTGTTCGTCGATATTGTCCCAGGTCTCCCGCAAAGCATCATAAAGCTTTTCTTTATTTGTTACGTCGCCCTTATTAACATTGGGGTCCAAAATAGACCGCAGGTTTTCAAGAGGATTTAAATCTGGCAATTGTGCTAGCGAATCCAAAAGTTTGATCTGCGCAGAACGGAAAAAGGGCGATGATTTTCGAGCCGTATGTTTAGGATCGTTGTCTTGTCGAAAGATAAATTCATCCTGCAGACCGATCTTTAGCAGTGATTCCTCCAGATTTTCGTTTATGATATGAATGTAGACATCGGCGGTCATAATACCGTTGATTGGAACCAAATTTCCCACTTCTGACCACGCAAAACACCCCCACACTAAAACACTTCCCCCTCCGTGTTTGAGTCATTTGAATATTTTTTTTCAAGAAGCTGTTCTCCCGGCTTGGTCCAAACGCGCGATCGTCGTTTATGCCCAAATAAGTCAAACTTGCTCTCGTCGCTGCAAACAACTTTTTTCCAAAACGAAATCGGCTTGTTCACGTATTTTTTTGCAAACTCGAGGCGCTTGATTTTATTTGCATTGCGAATCAGAGGGTGACGTTGTGCAAAACTATTTTTTAAGCCCGCTCCTCGAAGTCTCCTACGGACTGTGCGGTCGGAAATGTTCAGGCCTGTATTTTCGAGAATTCCACGACTAGTAATCGTCGGATTTTTCCTTACCTCCCTGATAGTTTTGCGATCGTCCAATGCAGTTTTTCTTTTTTCTACCTCGTCCATTTTTATCACCGACTATACCTAATTCCTTGAACTTCTCACATATTTTTCTCACTGCACCTTCACTTATGTCATATTTTCGATCAATTTCTCTTTTAGAAATGCTTTTTTTGTCTTTAATTGCCAGTTCTCGCACTTGAATTGCAATTTTTGGCATCGTGGATTTCTTGCTACCGTACTCGAACACAGAAAATCGATAACTGGCCAAAAAATTGTCAAATCTATATGTTTACATTCCGTTTGCCTTCCTAAGCTTCGTTGGGAAAAAATCGCTTTGTTGTCACTGATGAGAATATACAAACCTTGGGCGCGTACTGTTTTTTGTCCAGCATATAACGCACTCTGCGCGCTGAAATCGTTCTCTTGCTGGTTTCGAATATTTGTAACATTGTTTCAACGGCAGCGTAAAGGCAAAACAATGAACTTTCGTCATGACTGGTCGAGGTCTGGTTTATTGATGATATTTGGAATGAGAATAGCACATAAATGGAAATTGAATGGTGCGTACGTTTTTTTTGTCCGGCACAGTATATATAGTGACGAAAAAATACAAAATCTCGGCGATTTTTTGCTTCAGTTGAGTTCGCGCCTTAACAAAAAGTGTCCGAACATGGGCTCCGGTATTTTGTTTTATATGTGCATAGAGAAGAAAAAAAAGATGTACGCTTGTAATTACGCAAGTATTACAGGTGTGCCAATGGGGCAAATTCTGAAGAATCTACCAGCTCAGCTTCGTGACGAATCGTATTGATCGAATCATGAAATATTGAATCGTTGCGACGATTCGAAGCAGTTTAAATGATCCAAGCAATCCGAGACTTTTGAATAGGTCGAATAATCGAACGGTTTAAATATCGAATATCGATTGAAACGCTATTCGCACAACTTCGCGATCCCGAGACAGAAAAACAAACATACGATCCGAAAATCGAAGCTGCTGTTTGTTGGCTATCGAAAATGGAAGCGATTGCAATGTTCGATTTATTCGCAGGGTATGAAATTTCATATTCGTATTTTGGCGGGTGTGAAATCGTCCGAGAATTGACGGACGACGGAACTTCACACCTCGAGCCTCTTTTGAGCTGTCCAGACAACGAGAATCCGAGCTTATCTGTTCTCGCATTTCCCTTCCCCTATACCTCAACAATAAAGAGCCATAAACTCAAAGAGAACTGTTATGTATCCGAACAGGCCTAGCACGGGATGATGATGTTGAAAGCGAAACTATAACAAACTCCCTACGGAGCCAACTTCGTATAGCGAAATTATAAACCGCGCGGGACTTCCGAGACTATGAGTATTATAGGTTAGGAGTGCAGAAAAAATAATCCAAAACAAAAACAATGAAATAACAAAACACTGACGATTAAGCGATGAAGGTGGAAGGCGATGAAAAAATAATCATCCTGACGCCCCCGTATTATGTACTTATCAGAGGCGCGTTTATTATTAATGATTACTGTAATACTTATATACGATGCAATGGTACCGGCATGAAAATCGTATCGCGAAAAACATTTCTATTACAAGTGAGTCATTGAAACAATTGAAACAAACAAATAAATTTATGAAAACAAATTCAAATAGCGTCTGTATCGATATAGCTGCAAAAATGGACTACGAAAAAGGCAAAATCACGCTCTCATTAATTGAAGAAAAAAAATGGGCCAACGTACGAGTCTATTTTTATTGCATATAATAGCGTTTCGCATAACACAATCTGTAAAATTGCATATGAGAAATAACGAAAAGCACCGCGCACGAATAAACACAATACAACAAATTTGAAAAAAAGTATATAGACCGAATTGATAACGGTTCCACAGCCTTGGTGTCGATGTAAATCCTAGTTAATTCTTCTATTATAAAAATGCACCCAGGTTATGGTTGGACTCTTACCATGGGACTTGGAATAATATCAGAAAAAAACCATTAAAAAAATTAACGAAATACCGAGATTTTTCGTCTGTATTTCAGATTTCTTACTCGCTGGTAATTGATCGAGGCGATCGCGCGATTTATCGTTGGGAGAAAATTCAATCATATCAATCGCACGAATGATCTCTTGTAAATACACTGCACTCTGTCATGCACCCGGCTATAGAGCGCAGAGTAGACAATAAAATTGAAGAATAAAGGGACGAAAAAAAAATTGTAAACATGTGTTTAGTGCGCTTGGACTAGTCGAGTTTTTGAAAATTCAAAAGGAAAACGATTCAAAATTATGACAAAATAACACTTTTAAATGGAAACGGAGTTCAAGAGTCCCATGGCGAGATTATTGCGTTAGTTTAATAATAAAATAATTATTTCATTCAAACGTTAAACATTATTGTAAAATGTACATTCTGAGAATGGAAGTAAATCTATAAAAAAAAACTTCCCTATTGCTGTATATCTATATCTTCAAGACCCCTACGAGCTGGCGCTACTAGTGGATAGATGAGGAACTAAGTTTGCGCCTCACCAATGCTGACGGGCGCCACCAGTAAAAAACGCCGGAGTTTCCAGACCAGAGTGAGATAGACCAACTCTACTAATATCAGGACAACATAATTTAGTTATGTAGACCCAGACATAAAAATGCCAATGTCTTGGCAACGAAAAAGTAATATTCTTATTTCCCGGGTTCTAACGTATCACGAACTTTATTTCCTGACTTTCCTTGCGGGTTTTTACGTGTCACCCTTCCCAATTAAGGGTCCGTTCGACTTGGCCACTTCCAGCATTTGTAAACATCGCTCATGTCGTTCGACCTGAGAGAAGTAGCACAGCGAAAGCGTGAGCCTTAAAAGCGCGCTTATTTTCGAAACGAACGCCGCGTGAACTCAACGAACACGATGGTTTCCCAGGTAGAAATTTCCAAATAATTGTCCAGAAGTTGTACAAACGGGTAGCAAATGTCCGCTTGGAAGTTTCCTATAAGTTATCATGTGTCCAACAGACAACAGTTAACTTTTCGATGGTCCACTCGAAGGTAACCTTTTGGACAACTTTTTGAAAATGGCTTCTAGGCTCACCAATTAATTTGCGAGAATTGTTCAACAATGGCAGCAACAGCTTCACACGAACCACGGTCTTACATACAGGTCTGGAAACTCCAGTGGAAGGGGTAGGTAGCTTATCGGAGAGTTGGTAGCTCACTAGTCGCCACTAGGTTCGTTCCGCTCATAATACCCGCGACGCGGCTGGGCGGGTTAGACAGACAGTACTAGTTGGCCATGCTTCTATCTCCCTATCTCTATCCCGCCTTCATGTTCGTTACACGGATATTTATCATGAGTTCGATACACCTTTAAAAGGGCCAGGAAAAGGCGTTTGTCCTGTAAGTTTCTATTAATACAATAAAAAAAAATGATCCTAATTGTCATAAAACAAAGTTTCTAAATCCAAGCGAACGTGATAAGCATATGCATACGATTTTGAAGCTGTCACATTGCATGTGAACTTTCAAAGCTACTTGTCACAATTTTTTTTCTCCCATCCCTCATTCCCATGCTTTTATGCGATTTAATAAAAATACAAATGCAAAAAAGGCCTTTCACACTCGGAAGTTTGTTGTGGCCTACAGAAAAAATTGCGTAAGATCTCTTGAATCCACATGCGATTTTTTTTTCTGATACCTCACCTGTGCAATTATGTGCCCATTTGCATCGAGCTTGACCTGTTCTCGAGAAATATCGTTATCATCGAAATGTTTTTCACACACAACGTCTGTCCGTTTCGCCTTAATAATTCCCGAAATAGCCGCTTCCCACTTTATCCACATTACTGTGGGTTTCGGTACGTGAAACATCGAGCACTTCGTTTTGCAGCCGGATTGACAATTCCGTACGGCGCGCCACTACACCGTTTAAAAGGTTTCAATTTATCGAAAATGTACTGTGTCCAAAACGCAGAAAAAAGCAGTTATCAGCGACTCAGCGACTCAACAAAACCCTAATATGAGCTCGACTAAGCTGTAGTACTAGGCCATTGGGTGACAGTTCCAACGAGGTGATTTGAAAACTGAGTCTATACGAGTTGATGATTTTGTTCGAAAAATAGTACGTCCTCAGGGCCTCAGGAGGTTAACAAGCATATCGATGAGGGGGAAAAAGTTGATGTTTATTAATCTCAAACGTAAACAAGAATCGTGAACGTCGTTCTTCTGCTGCTGCTTTCCCACATGATTCATCCTTTTTCTTGAAGATTGAACTTAAATAAACATAATTTTGATTTCAATCGCCTCCGTCGGTTTTCTCCTCCGTTGACAGGAAATTTCGGACCTTCGGCACCGGTATTTGCAATACTAATCGAAGTACACATGAAAAAAAGTAAATAACTTCGTAACCTCTAATTTTGTGGTTACAAGTTCGACCTGGATTGAGCCGTTTTCCGCTAAGCGCCATCTTCTCTTCTCTGTGATATTTCGTCCACGAAGGTTTCAAGAGTAAAGCTCGCGAGTCATGCGATTCGAGTATGAGAATATAACGCGCGTGCGTATCGGCGCACGAGACCGTGCAATTAACGAAATTCGTGATCAATCGAGCCGTCGTATTACCGACGCCGCCATGAGTTACGTACGGTAAGCGGAGAGCTTATAGGCAAATCTTTACATGTGTGGACAAAGGGCGGAGTCACGAAGATCGGTGACGGTTACCGATCTGCTCAACAGGCCTTCGCTGAAATCACCGTCGTCTGGAATTTCTTCCGGACCTCGGAGACCGTTCTGCCGTATGAAGTCCCTGACGATTTGGGAATTTACGTAGGACATCGTGAAACTGGTACCCCATGTCAGCAGTGCCAACGGCTTTAGCAAACAAACGGAATTTTCGGTTATCAAGGTTATTTTGCCGTGCCTTCGGTCTTGATACTCAGTCGGTGAGAAATTTGGGTCAGTCGGTAAAGAATATACGGCTGTCGGCACGAAATAAAGGTTAGCCGGTGCATAGCTTGTGCCGATCCATAAGTCACGTCTTAGTCTATTAGACTCGAAATTCAGTCGGTAAGAAACTTACGTTCAGTTTACCAGGTTTGACAGTCAGTCGGTAAGAAGTTACGTTAGTTGGTAAAGAATATATACCAGTCGCTAGATAATTTGCGTCCGTTCATTCGGCTCGACACTCAGTCGATAAGTGATTGAAGTTCAGTCGGTAAAACATTGCGTCAGTTAGGGAAGAATCCACGCGTCAGGCTTTAAAAAAATATCAGTCGGTGAGGGAGGTCGATCCGTCGGTAAGGAAGACACACCAATCGGTAAGAAAGTCGTATCAATCCGTACGGAATATACGTAGGTCGGTAAGAGAGTTGTGTTAATTGTGTTAATAAGAACGTTGCGCCAATCGTTAAGGAAATAACATCATTCGGTCGGTATTCGAAATAAAATTTTGCGTATTGAATACATTATGAATTTGCAAGCCATCATTTACGTACTCGTTCTCGATCCAGAAGATTGTAAGGCGAAATGATGTGGCGCCTCAAACACTTTTTCACTAAATCCTTCAGAAGTTTTACCTCCAGTGGATTAGCGCAAGGATGATACAGCATGACAACCCCACCGTGCTGCAAAAATATGTGGGTCAACCTTTTTCTTTCTTCGTTTTTCCTCGTCGACTAAACTTTTCATGACAATCGCCGAAATGTCGCGGTTCGAATGGACAAAATAGCTATTCAAGCTGGAACTGTGGCATAGGAAGTACATCGCGAAATTAAGTCGGGAAAACGAACCAACAGTTACAAAAGGGCAGGGCAGTAAGTAAAGCAGCCGACAATTGTCTCCTGAGGGAGATCCGTTGCAAATTGGTTGCAAAGGTCGAAAAATTCGTAAAAAAAATTGCCTTCGCCAAATTATTACACTACCTCAAGGCTGTGAACCCATCTTTGCTTGGGTAGGAACTTGTATTCACCGTAAGCTGGATAAACCGGTCTGTGGGCTCCGCTGTAAGGAAAACCAAATAGATATATGAGATCGAAGAATTCTCCTCGAGTATTTCCACACAATATTGTGCACTTACTAAAGAGGCACATCAACGTCGTACTCGATCGTTTCGTTCATGCAGATGTGAGTCGCCTATACAGAAACCATTAGTCGTGAACCCGCACATTAATCAAAATGGCTATCCTATGAAAAAACCAATCGAAGAAAAAGGGCCTCACACAAAAGTCTGTTACGAAACGGTACGTCACTTGGCTGTGTAAAAAGAAACTGTAGAAAATCTTTGTTTCAACATAAAAGCTGCATCAACATCTAACGTTCATACCGACTTATCGATGAAGATCTTTCCGGCCTTTACCGATTTGACGATGAAGATCGGTCAAATGTAAAGAACTTGCCGATTTTCACCAAATTCGTTCGATTTATTGGTATTGTTCATCAGATCTTACCGATTTTCACAAAATTCATTTGGGACATACTTTCTTTGGTAGTGATATAGTTTAGTGACTTTTCCTGAAAATGGCCTCCGAATGTTTTTTTTTCTCGCGATTGATCGCTTTTTTTGTGGTGTAAATAATGATGTCACGTTGGAGGGAGACGGTTTTTTAGGTTCCAGATTTGTTACGAAAAAAAATCGTAAAAATTTGCGAAATTCACATTAAACGTTTCTCGTAGAATTTAGCCATTTCGTGGCATGTATCGCACGCCATGGACGGTCGGCAACACTTTGTGTGATCTAAGAAAAGCGATGATCGATTCCTCAGTATCACAAATACGTGAGAACTCCCGATGCGTTAAAATGCACTCGGCACACACTGAATTTTCATCAATATTCTCAATCGCATCTATATCTTCAAGACGATAGAACCGTGCGGAATAAAAATTCACTGTGAACTTTATATTCGTTACATAAATTTGAATAAAAGCGAAGAACTCCAAAATTACCTAAGCCGTTCCGTTTGGAATCGCAAATCGAAGCACGTTGCATAAAATTGAATATAAGAATAAGAAAAGAAGAATATAAGACACATGAGACTCCTTCGAATACTCGCACTATTACCGTTTCTGTTTTCGTCGTGAGGAGGAGACTGAGGACGTTACACACAACACACAATATATAACAGCGATGTGAATGAAGACATAGAAGTAACGCCTCGAACACTCATTAGGAATTTCACTTGAAATATCGTACGAAATTTGAAGTGTTTAAAATTCATTTTTGACTTAAAAACAATTTGTAGTTTAAAAAGATAGGTTCCCCCTGACATAACACCATTATGTATGTTGTTTTTTAGTGAAAAATTGTAAAAAATAAATTTCAGCGCCATATTTAGGAAGTCACTGAACTATATAGTTACCCTTTCTTTATTAGACAATCATGCGGGCAGTGAAAAACTGGTCTGAAAATTAAGCTGGCTACGTCAAAAAGTTTTTGCGCGTACAAAAAATCCTCACGCACATGCACTGGACCATTTCTTCCAAATATTATTTTTCAACGTTTCGGAATACTCCGAGTATTTTTTTCTAAATTTCGTTCCAGTCGTACGGGGTCTTCCCCTTTTTACGGGAACTTCGTTCTACCTCCCATTCCACATCCCCCTTCAACCCCCATTCCACAACTCGCTACCTAGTACGCTAACCACTAGACCAACGCACCGGGTTAGAATACTCTAAGTACATTTCCGTTGAAAAATAAAATGGAAAAATAATTCACGAGCTCCCAAGCTCTTTCGTACATATAAAAATGGATATAAGTAAATTCGCAAATCCTATGCAATTAATACGAGTGAATTTGTACCTCATAAGCAGGCGGTACGGTTATACTGTAAATCCGCGGCGAGATGTCCAATTCCGGTTGAATATTTCCGCCGAAGCAGGTGTAATTGATCGGCGATTCATCCCAATCGACTTCGAGTTTGTGCTGGAGAGAGAAAATAACTCGAGAATGGAAAACAATAGATCGAGACTGACCCGGTGTTGGAAGATGCATCGAGAGTGTTTTTTTCGCAGCTTTTCTTGTCGCTTGGGTAAGGAGGTGAATTTTAATATGGGAGACCGCGTCTGATGGATAAACCTTTGGAGCTTCTATGGAAGATACAAATAAATGACAGGTCGTTGAGTTACCTTGCCGTCGTCACAGTCGTCGACCTTTCCCATGGTCGAGAGATGCAACTGGTGCGCGCCGGACGGCAAGACTTTGGGCGGCGGAGTAGGATCCCCGGCTCTGTCTGGGAACCAGCGTCCTGTCCAGTGACGCAAATACGCTGGTTCCGCACTATCCTCGGTGGACGCGTCGCGCTTAGCGGCGTCATTCAGCAATTCTAGCAAATTGAACCTTGCATCTTCGACGCGTTCTGGCGAAAGGATTTCGTCGAATGAAGTATTTGGCGAAATTAGTGTGGCTTAACGAGATTCCGAGATGGATTACCGTCGTACGAAGTCGATTGGTAGACGGAAGGGGACGAAACGGTCCTGGCTACGTTGTAGGATAACAAGACAACGAGGATGCCAATTTTCGACATTCTTTTTTCTACTATTCGAACCCAACTATCACCTATTTGATTTATTCTGTGGGACGCGTGTCTATTGAATTGTAGGTTATGTGCACACTTGTTTGCCTTAAACTAATTCTTTCCTTTGGTTGCCTTGTATTCTTCTATGGTTTCGCGATTCTTGCCAACCAGGCTCCTTGGCATTCCATTTATTCGTTTAATTTTCAATTAAAAGCAGATTTCCCAATTTCCCAGCTAGGGCAAACGGATTTTATTGTCATGTTGGCAGTGCGTTTTGACTACGCAAAATGCGATTCCTTCCTTATTGACCTGTGGACACTGCACGCGATGGCCAATGAGAGCTGGGCAATCCCGGAAGTAAAGACGCGAACGGAGTCGCAATACGCATATTTTACCGACTGTGCAGCCTTCACGTCGCAATGCGAAGCCGCCCGGACGGTACAAATAGCGTTGCCACGAGGAGACTCGGTAATAGTAGACGTTTAAGCAATTTGGAAAAGATTTTTCGGCTCTTGTTGAACTCAACTTGGTCGTTATTACAGTTCGACCCGAGGGGGGGTGAGGACGGACAATTTTTTTTAAAGAGAAGCTTCCTTTTGATAACATAAGTCGTAGCCCGTTCGAGCAAAATCCAAAGTTACCTTGTTTTTTTTTTATGAGAAGTTATACTGGGGAATCAGGACAATTTTTTCGTCACTTCTAACGGGGACTGGATGCTACTAGAGAAGTTGTAACTCCTAGTGGGCACTCTAAGTGCCTAAAGAATTTGTAGTTACTAGACTACAAGCTGCTGGTTAAAAAAGTTGTACTTACTAGACTAGAAGTTACCAGAAGCTACTAGATTATAAGTTACTAGTCAGGCTAGAAATTACAAAAAAGTTATAGTTACTAGAGACTCGAAGTTACTAGGGAAGTTGTTATTTCTGATTGGGAACTAGAGATTACAAGGGAGGTTGCGATTACTTTTCGTTGGGAACTGAAATTAATTAGGAAAGTTGTGTTTACTTCTAGTTGGGAACTGGAATTTACTAGGAACCAGTGGAATTTTACAATTGACTGGTTGGATTTTTCCGTGATCCATGACTTTGTTAACGACAGAGGGTACGTTTTTCGCTATCTCCGAATTCCCCGAGCGTCGGTAAGGTAGGAATCTTTATTATAGCAAGTTGTGTCATAATCGCGACACTGTCAAAAACTTGTCCCGTTGAGAGCAAATCGCCCTGCGATTTCGTTTTGCTCATTCACTTTTGTTTCCTTTTTTTCTCACTTTAACGGTTCTGAGATCAATTCGACTATCGTTCAATTGAACGACCTCGTTATTTTCGTCATACGTTGAAAATTACAATAGCCCAGTGGGCTCCTTCGGCAATCTCGACACGCGCAGTGGATAACCTTAATTGAGAACGCGAGTGCGTAACGATGGAGGAACAACAAAAGCCGAACATTATATTTCATCCGATAATATCCTCGATACAGAAAATCGCGCTTTACGAAACAAAATCCGTAAGAATTCATTATTTACCCTGATTATTAACTAGAATAATGAATTTGCGTGTCGGACTTTCCATGACATCGATTTGAATCTAAAAATTAAACAGCTAAAAATATTTGCGCATTTTATAATAGAATATATTTTCCGAGCCCGTGATCAATTAAAATAATAATATTAGTGACGGAGTCTACAGAATAAGAGCAGCAACAATACAGCGACAGTAATAATAAATATACAGTTTGAACATATCATGAATAATAAGTTATAAATAATAGCGATAGTGAACACGATACTAGTATTTATAATAATAACAATTATAATAGATAATGACTTACGAATGTCCAAAACAATAATTGTTATAAATAATAATAGTTAAGTAATTAACTTTATCAAAGTGGTTAACAATAAAAATTGTTATAAATAATAATAGTCAAGTAATCAAGTGATCAGAATAATAACTGTTAGAAATAATGAGAATTTAGGACATCAATTTTCCGATTCCACACTAACCGTCTCTAACATTTGTTTTCTAGTAGTCGCGAAAGAAAAATAGTTGTAATTTGTTTAGGATTTTGTCCCAATTTTAATGCAATTTCAGCAATGCCATTTTCTTTTCTCCAGTGAGCAAAAAATGTAAAATTTGCCTAATCTTGCTGTGTTATCACAGTTGTGTGACATGGAAGGTCCACGCTGATTGATTAATCAAAAGTTTATCGAACATGTATGTATATGCGGAGGAGGGAAAAAATGATACAATGATTTCAGCGTTTCTATCTGATGGGTTCGAACAATACCCAGACACGTTTCCGAGTCCTGAAAATTGATAGGACCGAGCCGAGGGAGTTGACAGTGGTGGACGACAAAATCGAATACACTCAGGACGAAATAAAAGATTTGGTGAACATGATAGACATGGGAAACAGAAGTCGGGCCGGTCAACGAACCAAAACCGGCGGAGTCGCCAAAGTCGTTTCAGCCTTTGGAATAGTCGGTAACGTGCCTGATTATTCTTACATGATCTTTTGTCGGTGTTGCCGTTCTACCGCCGTTGGTGTAGCGTAGTCTCTCTTAGGCTCATTTTTCTCGAGCGAGGTCGTTGCGATTTTCCGGCGCTGTTTTTCGAAAATTTCACGATCGGCATGCCGGCGGAAATGTGGGATTCGGGAGATAAATATTTCGAACGACTTGTTCTACGTTACGGGATGTGCAAGGTTGCAGCTTGACTTTGCGCTGTGAGTCACGCCAAGGTCACGTTGAAATTTTGCAATAGGAGCTTGCGTTTTCGTCGTAATTTGTTGTAGGCGATACCAATGCCTTTTCACATCGCTATAATTAGTGTTGGATCCCTTCGGAATTTTCGGAGTTTCGACGCGTCGATGCCCGACGTAGTTTACTACGAGATTCAGATTGATGTTTCGTGTTTTTGGTTATATTGTAGCAATTATTGGGGAATAATACCGCTTGGGATTGCTTTGCCGAAACGCGTTCGCGGCAGCTCGAAATATGCATGAATTTATTGTGTGGAAAGAAGAAAGTTGGGGAGAATGCGGTATCGCTGTTTTTAGACGAGAAAGTAATGCTTGCGAGTGAATTTGCATGCTGATCATCCATAGAAGCAATCTATCATTGCCTGACTTTTTTACTCCCATAATGCAACTATCAGTTTCTTTCCCACTTTTTTGCCGATTGGATTAGAGTATGTTGAAGCTTGGGCTCTGTAATATCGCATGATTACCCTGTCCCGCTGTTCCAATTCAGACCGCCATTTTGTCAACCATCGGACCGCCATTTCGCGTTCTTTTCGACTCGACCGTTGAGGTACGATTTCACTTACAGCGCGCCGCAGCAGCAATTGTGCCTTTTCCAATTATCCAATTCTCTCTCAGGCGTATAGTGGCGAGAAAACATGACCATCTTTATGAATTTCATCAGCGATACTGAAAATCCAGTACGCTCTAATTCCAGTGGCTAGTAGTCAAATATTTTTTTTTCACTTCATCTGAACAATAGTCCTTTGCTGGCTGGGTTTTATTATTTAATTTTATCGAAAATATATCGACGATTTTACCAGTCATTCTAACAGAACGCCAACGGCATCTGCGAAAGATGGAAACTTTGATATAGAATATTTCGCGTTAAAAATGGCAAAACTTTTCGTAATTCCACCCCAAGTCGAAGCCATCATACATGACCGTGGTGCTTACTCAAGTTTGCTTGCTAATATACGAAAGGCAGCCATAATAAATCAGCAGAAACGAGCGATGGTGCGACCGGCCTGACGACCGGCCCGGAAGGCCTCCAACAACAACAGCAACAACAAGAGCACCAACAGGCAACCGCGCACAGACCTACCCAGACCAGGTTCACCTGGAAGACAATGTGGCGACGCGACTCTTTTCCCAGATTAGTAGCGGCGTTCGGTCTCCTCGGTAAGGTTCATGTCGGCCTGGTCAAGCCGTTCATATCTCTTCGCTTCATTTTTTTTCCGTTCAATCAAATTGTTCGGTCGATTACATTCTGACGGCACTTGTCACAATTGCATTTGGGCCACGTGGGAAAGAGAGAGAGAGAGAGAGAGACAGAGGGAGGGAGAAAGAGAAAAAAGAATAACCAGAAAAGGTTGCGGTACGTATAGCGAACACTAGCATGGCGGTATTGATGTTGTTTCATTTCTTTTTCACTCAACCAAAAGCACGAGAGTCCCATGCTGCTAATGATAATAGAACACGAAAAGTTTGCATGCTAACGTTCTTTTTCTTGTTGGTTCTTCGCACTATGTCGAAATCACAACGGCAAAAACAAGCCCTGGAACGAACGCTTCAAATATTCTCCTTTCGTAAAAACAGAAAAGTTTAATCACGACGAACTAATTTCGATGCGCTGTACTGAGCATTGGTTCGTTAAGCAGGTATCTACGATTTTCTTTTATGAAACACGGGCTGACGATTTTGAAAAAGCCCACGCTTAAAGTCCCGGTTGGGTTCTTAACAGAACCTAAGTGCCTATTGGGTTTTTAACCTAAACCTTAGTCCCAGTTGCGTTTGCACGGAAACAGAAGGTCGCTTGGGGCCTCGGTATCCAAATGGATATCGACTTTTATGCTAAAAATCTGCATCGATCGTCTTGAAATTTGTAGTTTAAACTTATTTTTGGTTACTCGATAAAATTCTGAAACAAAAGGCAATTTGAAAATATTGAAGTGACTTTGAAATCTCCGAAGCGCCTCCACTTTGACGAACGACCTAGTACCGCTCGATGACCTCCTCCGTACCATGTAACTTTTGTTGGAAAAGTTTTTCTCCTATACCCGATAGGCTGGAAAATCTTTCTTCCGCTAATAGTTGTCGTCTCACTGGGTATGAATATTTCCAACGAACTTTTGTCGAAGTTCATTTAGGTCTGGCAAAATTTACTTTAGCCTCTTCTTCAACATACACAAAGCCAGCATTTGCGCGGCAAAACCTACCGTAGACGATGGAGCCAAAGTTGCGTGTGCTTCGATAAATATTTTCTCATATTTCGTGTATCGTCGCAATTTTTTTGACGTCCGGCTCTTCGTCGTTGACGTTTGGTCTTCGTCGTTCCGAAACTCGGCCCATTTAGTTATGGACCGGTGACCATGTTTCCAAAGGTTTCGTGCGCTTCTTGGAAGGCTACTACATAATCTTGGTGACGAAGCGGCGCAAGGTGGCGGTCATAGGACACCACACGATATACAAGATCGAGGACACCTCGATGATCTATATACCGAACGACGCGGTCCGTTATTTCCACCCGGACGAGCAGAGATACGTGAAGATGTTCCAGAGTATCGACCTTAGCAGTAATTTTTACTTCAGCTATTCGTACGACCTCACGCACACGTTGCAGAGTAATATGGCGCACCCGAAACACATTAGGAGCGACGTACCGTCCGAGCCGATTGGCAAACAGGTGGGCGACGAGGAGGACGAGAATGCTGACGAATTCTTCAATATGTGGGCTTTTCGAAAAAGTTGGGAAAAGAACGGGTACGCACACCTTCCTTCGTTAGGATGTATCGCATGAACATTATTCGCGATTCGACAGAAAGCCTGAAAAAATTTGAACACCTCTGTGACGTTAGGCACGTTTGTTACAAATAATAACAATGCCGAAGAGTCATCAACAAATAATACTAATGTATTAGTGTTGAGTTTAGTACTAAACTAAATATTTAGTACTAAACTAAATGTTTAGCACTAAACTAAATGTTTGGTACTAAACTAAATGTTTAGTACTAAACTAAATGTTTAGTACTAAACTAAATGTTTGGTGCTAAACTAAATGTTTAGTACTAAACTAAATGTTTGGTACTAAACTAAAGGTTTAGTACTAAACTAATTGTTTAGCTAAACTAAAAGACACAATTTTTTCAAGTTTGTCTTTGAGCATTTTTGACGTGTTATTTATGAAAACGTTAAATCGATGGCTTGGAAACTTCTTCGGAGTATTACCAGGCCCCTCTACAAAAAAATATGAAAATTTTTAGCTTTTCGTCCACCTTTTAGAATTTTCAATGAGACTGTATTATCGTAAAAGTTAACGATGTCAAACGAGGAACTTTTTAAAATTCATTACTCGTCCAACTCTTTGTTTATTGAATTATCCATTGATTATTCGTCGGAAAAATTGTAAGTAACTAGTAGTAACATTACACGGAATCAATGTTCGCAACAGCTTCAACATGGTCGAATTAATGTCGCCACTTTTTTTAAAGTCAATTGCCCGTGATTCTGAAAATATTGCATCGGCACATCAAGATTTAATTTTCCTTTGCCGATTTTTTTCGTACTTTTGCCGAAATTAGCGTCACTCAGGAGTTTCTCAGCCTACAGACAGCAATGAGAAAAAAAAAGGATAATTTTTTTAGGTACGGTGAAAAATCCATAGACTACGCGATTCGTAGCAATCCGCATCGCAGGTTCGTGTGGAACTCTCATCTCTTGAGCTCGGTCGAGAAGGATCTGCATCCCGATTGGATATTGTACGTGACGCACGGATTCGTCGGCCAATCGAATGTCAGTATTTTCGGTAGATCGATTCACATAACCGTAATAGCCAGGAGAAGCAACAAATACGCTGGGACGAGATTTTTGAAGAGGGGAGCGAATTTCGACGTGAGTCGCCAACTTTTGTATCGAAAGTGTTCGACGAGTGCAGGCGTCCGAACTGCCTGTTTCGCACGGACACCTGGGGCCTGTTACGGCTTTCGGCGAAATACTCGTCTCACGCAATCATCCCGGCCGCTTAGAGGTTAAACAGGTTTTCCTCTTTAGGGCGACGTCGCCAACGAAGTGGAGACCGAACAGATTGTTCACGATTCGGCCGTAAGTTCCTTGAACGCCGGGCGTTTCAGTTCTTTCGTGCAGATGCGTGGTTCCGTGCCCGGCCACTGGAGCCAGGACCTTGGCAAAATGGTGCCGAAGCCGACGATAACGTGCGATTTGACGGATCCTTTTGCCGAAACGCCAGGTACCGTTTCGGTGTAGTCGTTAAATTTTGCCAATTACCAGCTGTACAAGTATGAAATGCGGATCCCAGACGACAGATGGTGGACCAATGCAGTTTGCGCTGTAAAGATTTTACACTACGCCATTTTGTTGTGTCATCAACAAGTGGCAGGCGCGCACGAGTGATAAATTGGAAAAGCGTGTGCATAGTGCTGTGTTGTTGTGTTCAATATGTCGAAATTTATACCGAACGAAGAGCATTCGTGGACAGCATTAATTTTTTTGTTTTCATTCGAAGAAAACTGCTGCTGAATCGCACTGATAGTTATAGGGAATGAAAAGTGGATTTATTTTGACGATTCCAAGCGCAAAAAATCATGGGTAGACCCAGACGCACCATTCACATCGACCGCAAGACCGAATCGCTTCGGCAGAAAGACGATGCTCTGCGTTTGGTGGGAACAGAGGGGCGTAGTTTATGAGCTGTTAAAACCTGGGGAAACGGTTAATGCTAAACGTTACCAACAACAATTGACCGATTTGAACCGTTCGCTGCTTGAAAAAAGGCCAGAATACCGAAAGAGGCAAAGTCATTTTTCTTAAGACAATGCTCCGTCACGGCGGAACTGGTTCGCTTCACGTTGGAAGCAATCAGCTGGGAAGTTCTACCCCATGCGGCTTACTCGCTAGACTTGGTTCATTCGGATTAACACTTGTTTGCATCGATAGGTCGCGCACTTGCTGAGCAGCGCTTTGGTTCGTACGAAGATGTGAAAAATGACTCGATGAATGGTTCGCAGCGAAAGGGGAAGATTTTTACTGGCGAGGTATTCACAAATTGCCCGACACATGGCTAAGATGTGTAACGAGCGATGGAGCATACTTTGAGTGAAGCACTTTTCATAATTCTTCCGAATTTAACGTGTTTTTTCTAGAAAAAGAATCCGCATTTCATACTTGTACACCTGATATATATCAGAGTGATATATAAACAAACAAAAAACGTTCTTCGTTTATCTGAAGTAACACTTTTTATAAACACCAAAATCTCGGGGAACGTGAATACCAGAGAGACTAAAGACCTCTAGTCTCCCCGGTGAATACTATGGGTGTGTAAATGAAATGCACGCAATTCAACCACGTTGTGGGGCAGTTTCTGGCATAAAACCTCTTACTCAATAGCAGCTTAAGCTCATTAATATTTGAATGAAGTAGTCCCTCGGACTTCCGGGAGAACCGGAAGTCTCGCGAGATCCGTATTGCTTATCATTTTTTCCTTCGATGGCACAATCCCATTCGCAGGCGCTCATTTCAATGAGCTTCTGAAGCGATACGGCTCACCGATAATAATACTGAATCTCGTGAAGAAACGGGAGAAAAAGAAGCACGAGAGCACGCTGAGCGAAGAACTGAACGCCGCAGTGAAATATCTAAATCAATTTTTGCCACCGGAACACAGTATTCAGTACATAAGTTTCGATATGGCAAGGGTTAACAAAGGGTAAGAATGACCGAAGGGCCTTTTGTTCGCGGACCATGTACCACTGGAGCGCGCATTGGTGGCGGGGTTTGTTGCCGAGTTGAGAGACCAGCACGGCGTACATAGTGTCGTATGGTAGCACGCGCTCGTAGTTGATTGTTAGATAACAGCCCAATCGTTTTTTTTCTACGCTACAGATGATGCAGACATGTGTGTCTGGTTTGAAAAACTCACGCAAGGTTACCGGCTATTCAGGCTCCATAAATAAATTCAAAGCTGGGAAATTTAGCGTACTTTTTTAGCGCAATTTAGCGAAATTTAGCGAATATAGGAAGAAAAATGTCGTGGATCGAAATGACTGGAAAACAAAGCCCAGGACTCGCTCCGAACGCGAAATAGCGGCGCTCTCGATTCGGGACCACTGACTTTTTTAGTTATGACCCATGGAAGTCGTTAGAGAATAAAATCCTCGCAAACTCATAATCGATGGTGCAATTATAGCATTTAATGCTATAATTTATTAATTATATTTTTATTATTTATTTATTATATATTTTTTTAATTATAGAAGAGCATTTTTTTTACCAAGTCACATACATGTGACTATAAATAAAAGCTTGGGGCGCTCAACTTTTTAAATGTTTAATAAAGCCGATCAATACAGTTTCATTAACCGTATTCAATTTGGCGCAATAGTAATTAGAGACATTATTATGACACGTTTATACTCAGTTTCAGGATTTTCATTTAATAATTATAAGGTTGTTTTACGCGAAATTAAATGCCGTTGATATTTTAACGGATTTATGTAATTTAAAGATAATTATATATAATTTTATTTATATAATTATATATAATGTATATATAATTTTTATAAAATTATATATAATTTTAATACACTACATGAAAGCTTGTGTAAAAATAAAATTTATTCGCATAATTTTTTTTACTTTTAAGTCTAATCGATTTGGGCGGCCATAAATTACGTAACGCAAAATTTCCTAATTTTTGCCCCTCCCCCCCTCACGTAAGAGAACCGTAACGCCTGGCCTGACCCCCCCCCCCCACTATTCCGTTACGTAACGGGTGCTTTGTCGCCAATAATTGCTTTTTTTTCAAAGAGATAACTCATTATGAAAAGATCGGGTTTATACTCATTTTATGAAGTATATATTCATCTCGTTCTATAACAATTTTTATGATTAAAAAAAAATTAACCTTGATTTGGCGACAAAAAAAATTCTCTTCATCGTCCCAACGATATCTTTATGAACGGTTATCTGTAAATAAAAAGTTAACAATTTATCGATATCTATACAAATGTAGCTATCGTTATGCGTAGCCTTTTTTTATTTTGGTTTTTTTCACAAAAAGCCGACAGTTTGGATATTTTTTTTTCTATCTTCAAGACCCTTTTTTGTACTCAAGCAATCTTTAAAAATAGTAATGATCAAATTAAAAAAAATCGGCTACGTACAACCTTAGTCACTTCGAATACAAAAATGTTTTAAAAAAATTGAAGATCGATTGATAAGTTTTTGTGTATTCGCTGAGACAAGGTCGAAAAAAGTAGTTTCGAGAAAATCACTCTTCATTATATTTCTCAAAGTAATAAGAGCTTGCACTTAATCTATTCTGAACGATGAGTTAAACATTTTTTTAAATTGAACATGCAGGAATTTTACTATTTCTGGCAGTTCTAAAATCGTGACGTAAGGCAAACCTCGACCCCCCCCCCCCCCCAATTGCGTTACGTAATTGATGTACGCCCCCCAGCTGTCGAGCAGGTACTTAGCTCTTGCCACCGATTCCGAACATGGGCCAATGCGTGCTGCAGTCCTACACGGTTTACGGTCTCAAATCGTCCCATAGGGGTAGAAAAATACTTGGCACAATTTGTATAATGACAGGAAAGACGCGAAGGTGATGGGGCGCCTGGCCAACATAGCCAACAACGCGGTGGTGAAGACCGGTATATTTCAATCGCAAGATCCTCATTACAATCAGAGGAGCTTCTTTTCGTCATTGGGAAATACGAGAAAACCTGCTAAAGCAGACTCGAGTCCCGGGGAGTGTCAGGACACGAAATTACTCGGAAACGTATCCCCGAAGATGAAGGTACTTCTAGAGCAAACAGGTTAATTTTCGAAATGAATAAACAATCACGCGTAAAACAATCGGCACTATCGTAGCACGAGACGCGGCTGCATCAGGACATGTCGAGCTCGGACGCGATGTCCTCCAGCATAGAGGACAAGGTCAAGGAGTTTTTTGCACAAAGAGGCACACTCCAGACTGGCGTCATAAGAACGAATTGCGTCGATTGTCTCGATCGTACGAATACCGCGCAATTCGCCGTGGGAAAATGCGCCCTCGGTTACCAGCTGTGCGCACTTGGTGTGATAGATTCGCAAAAATTGGAATTCGACTCGGATTGCGTGAGAATGCTCGAGGAACTTTACGAGGATCACGGTGACACATTGGCGCTTCAATATGGTGGTTCGCAGCTCGTCCATCGCATCAAAACGTACAGAAAGACAGCCCCGTGGACGAGCCAGGGCAACGACATCATGCAAACCCTCAGCAGATACATAAGGAACACTTTCAGCGATCAGGAGAAACAGCATACGATGAATCTTTTCTTAGGCATGTGTTAAGAACTAGTTTCCATTCGAATTCTCTCGTGCAGGCATTCGGCAATTGGCACCTATCGGGCCTCGAGTATTCGTCGTGGCGCGAGGTATCGAGGCTCCTTAGAAGAAGCCCAACATTTGTATTCATTCTATGTGGGCAAGTTCCTCAGGTCTGTTCGTACCGGACGAAGGCAAACCGGCTATATGGGAAATGATGACAGACTATTATCTCCACCACAAGCCCGCTTGTGAATACACCAGAAAAAAGAGGCTACTGACGCAATGGTGGGACAAAAATGTCCTCAAGTGTCTGCCCTATGCGTTCAACGAGGTCACCAAAACTTGTTCCGAAATGGTCCAGGTTCAAGACACTCAAGAAGAGATGATCGATATTTTTTACGATTATTACAGGTAGCACAGACCGACTATCCAATACCGCCCATTTATTTCCCTCAGGGCCGTATTCACAGTCCTTACTTGAGGAACAAGGCTTCCTTGTTCCTCATTTCGCGTTTCATAGATCTTCCTTGACAGAACAAGGTGGCTTATTGGCCTCCTTATTTCAAGGCAGGTCTCGAGCTTCCTTGAGGAAACCTTCGGCGCTGTGATTGGCTGTTTCGTTTCATATGACTAACGCTTGCGCTTGCGCTTCGCGTCTATGCAGTTTTCACCTGTATCGCAGACCAGTCTACAGGTTAACCTCAAAAACAGTTAAAAGTGGAGCACGTAAAAAGTTTCGAAACGTATCGCAGTGAACGGAGTTAAAAAAAAAAGCTGAGCTAATAACAGCCTTTCGCGCTCTGTATAATGAACATTCTTTCCTTCATCCATAATTGTACTCGTCGCAACTCAATTTCTAATTTTGAACTTTGAGGTTATACACTCGAGGCTATACAATCGAGAGCCAAGCGGTTTGAGTTAGTTTCAAATATAGCCGAGTGGCGCTTCTATCAGCGGTTTTACCACCATAAGCAATCACATATCCCTAAATATGTCTTCCTTCTGGAAGGGAGAGTCGAGTTGCGACTATGAAACAAGGACGCCTTTGAGATTCAAGGAAGCCTTCATCGAGGCGTCCTTTATCCTTGAGATAAGGAGAGACTATGAATACGGCCATCAACCACTCGATTGCAATGAACCTAAGTAGCAAATCTCAAATTTACGCTTTTACCTTCGCCAAACGAGTCCTTAACTACTGCCAAAAACCGGTCATCTTCTAGATCTGCAAGAGGTGTCCCCTCGCGTTTTTCAGACCTTTCGAGCTATCCCCCCTATCGGACGTTCACGCCTACCAACTAAGCCACTCGGTCAGGGATTTCATGCCTCATTTCACAACCAACGTCAGCCCGTTCGCCGTACGGGTCAGACCCGGAAGAAGGCGCGAGGGAACTGGCAACAAAAGTTCCAATATGAAAAACCCCTCGATGACGGGCCAGAGCAGTACGAGCAGCACGGCCTCGAGCGCGAGGTACGTTGGAAAAACGCCCTGGGATGGGCGAATCCGTCTTTGGAAGATGCCAATGACTCGTTAAGTGATTGCATATGAAACCGCGCATTTTTTAGTGGAAAGATAAGATGGCGTTTAGGTAGAAAATCGACGAACTGTTCAAAGTATTGCCCATCGGAATACACAAGCGTGGCTCATCCTTCGGGCAACAATCGAAGGCCACGTAGTATGAATTCGCGTTATTAGAATGCAATCCAGTCACTTAGGCCTTTTTTGAGTCTTTCGGGAGAGGTGACGTGCTGAGCCGCCAGCAATGTCTGCATCGAACGGAACAAATGGTATTTGGAGAGAACGATGTCTGGAGAATATGGCTGGTGGGTAGGATTTCCCAGTTCGCTATTTCTAATTACCAATGAAGTCGTTGACAATGTAATTTTTCAGTCTTCATTTGTTCACGTGCAATAAATTCATCATTTACCATAACATTTGGCACACTATAATCGATAATACGGATAATCAACATAAGTAAACATCAGTCAGAGCTGCTGTGGGTAAAATAAATTTAGACTTTTTTGACCCTGTGGAAGTGATCGTACCTCCTTAACGCATCGCACAGGTGTCACCCCAAGGCGTTTGGCGGGACTCTATGGATCTATGCCATTATGCCTATTCCCAAGTTTTTGTTCGAGAAAATAATCTACCTGACGCCCATCAATCGCCAGCGAGTGTTTTCATATGCAACCACCTAATACTTACAGACGAAAATGGAACATTAGGTTGTTCCAAGAATTATTTATTCTATTGAACTAACGGGTGCTCGGAATGATCAAATTTGTATAGTTTTTCATCTTGTTTCAAATTTGTTGGTAACGCGCGTCGGAGCTTCGAACGTTACTTCGATAATGAGCAATCCACTATGGCAATGAATAGATATTAACGCATTCGGGGTTTTCTCCCCAAATTTCGGATTTTATTCTCGACAGTGGGCCACATTGGTAAACAATGTCGATGAATAAATAATACTCAGCAGATTCACCGCGCTATGCCGAAGTAATGGACAATCATTAGCGTTTCGAACTACTAGTTATCGAATGACGAGAGTTTGTTTGTTAGCTCGAGCGTGGACACGAGTTCGGACGACGAGGAGAGCATTCAACAGATGAACGATTCGCAATTGATGAGCTCGCGGGACAGCAACGAGCTCGTCTCTTTCGAATCGCTGTTCCCGTCGATGAAAACGATTTACGGTACGGAATTGGAATTACCAAAGAGATGCGACATTACGCTCTACAAGAGGTTCGTCTTTGGGGTCGTACGTACGTCAAATCGGGACTCTGCTCAAAAATCGGTTGGATGGTTAAAAAAAATTCTTATCATTTTAAAGCGGTGTTACCATAGTGCGGAAGAGGTTTATTTAAACCAAATAATTCGTCGATCCAAACAAACTCAACCAATCCGCCTTAATGTAAAGTAGCCTTTTTTGGGTGTTTTAAATTCTCCCTTGCATAATATCAATCGTCATGATTTTGTAGTGATTAGGAATCGTTGAAGCAAAATCGACCAATTTTTGGGCGTTTATCTATTGACCTTCTTTTCCGATCGGGACACGACGGATTGCTTCGGATTCTCAAGATACTAGTTTTTCACAAGTTCAATTGCAGATTCGTCGTGATCGGAAGAAACGCCACGTATACGACGGATCATTCGAGCATCCGTTCTAAAATGGTACAGCAGGTGTCGTTTCCCGACAGCATACCGGCGAAACTTAAATTACCCGTCGTCAAAGACACGAGCATAAGCATATACGAGCAATACGTTCGGAGGGGAGAGGTAAGATCTTGGGGAAAGTGATCGTAGGGGTCGTTCCTTGGCTACGAGAGTGGAGATGAAAATCGTGATGAGTTTTCGGCAGGATGACAACCTTATGCAAACAAAACTTCATGCACAAATTAATTATTATTGGGCAACGCCCAATTCAAAATGCTATCGAAAAATATTTCTAAGCTGGCACATCAAATCAATTGTTATATTTTTTGCAATCAAATACAAATACACTACCGGCCAAACGTTTCCGGACACTTCGGATAATTGCAAAACTTTCGAACACTGGATAATTGCCAATAATGGGAAAATAATATACTTCTTTTCATGTATTGTTGTCCGAAGATATCCGGCTCTGCATAATTAATTATATTATTCTAATGTAATTTTGCAATTATCCAAAGTGATCGGAAGTTTTGCTATTGTCTGAAATTCCCGCAACCTTTTGGCCGGTAGTGTATATTGAATTTCGGCAATTTGTAAAAAAGAATAACTTTCATTGCATGGCAACAATCTGAACTTCGATTTTCTCGATTTTACGTAGCACATATCCATTCTCAAACGGCTGTTTTGGGGAAAAACACTTTCCATCGTTTTCTTTCGTCAAACATTCGCGAATATTGGGCGAGATCGTTCGCTAATTGTTTTTTTTTAATCTTAGATTGGCGGTTCTGTGCCGAGCCCGGCGGACTTGGATCTTTACGAAAAGTATGCTCATCAGCAACATCTCCTTCTCGGTATACTTTAACGTTATCCACTCTCCTCAAGCCCAGGGCTTTTTATTGTAAATGAAGATTTCTTAACTATTTATTAACAAATAAAGATTCACATCAAGGCAATTCGGCAGTCTAGGAAAATAATCTAGTAGTTTTGCCATATGAAAATAAAAAGAAAAAACCAAGCTTCGGTGGACGTCGGTGAGCTGTGAAAATATATGATAATTATTTACAACGTCGTTTCGCGCAATACGATGCACAAATTACGATAAATTGGTTTTGGGCTTTTAGTTAGGGAACTGGCTAGAATTTTGGTATATGATTTGCTCATGTTTTATGATAGGTATGGCAGCTATAATTAATACGAATCGATTAGGCCCAAAATTAAAGTCGGACGCCGCTGGGTTTTCGAATTATAGCGCTCCAAATTGGTTAAACAGGAGGGGGGGTACTATATTACGTGCTCACATCTGCCTTTCGATCTATCGCATTAATTCTATCAACTAAATTTAAAGCGATAAATCGCTTTAAATCTATCAACGTAAAAATTTGTACACACATTATGGTAACTTTTAACTCTATTTTAACATTTTTTATTTGTAAAAATAATTATTTTGGAATCTCTGGACTGGATCATCCCAAATGAAAAAACCAAAAATATTTCGTTAATATAATGGATTATCTTGTAACGGATCGAAGGGATAAGCAAAATAATAATCTTTTTTTACTAAACGGCGGCTTTTAAGAAATCGATTATTGTGAAAAATTTAGTCCTTAAATTGTTTATAAAATGGAAAATATTTATCGATGAGAAAAAACCTTCAATTACTGAAAAATATGCTTGAAAAGATTGTGTTAAAATTTGAGACTGATCGGTTCAGCCGTTTGCGAGAAATCTTACTGACCGACTTTAAAAACGTGTTTATAGTTTCAAAAGCACTTTACATATAGGAAGAAAAGAATCTTTTCAATCTACATCGAGTAGTCTATTCCAGGGCCATATAATAAACCCTCCGCCCCTTCGGCAGCTTCTAATAACTCCAGTTGCTGTCGTCTGCCGACCATTCTCCCTCTCGTGTGTTCTCATGCGCTCTACGGTCGGAGATCGCCACGCGCTGTGCATCGTCTCTTTCGGCATATGAATGTGCAATGGGCCCAAGTGAAATCCCTATTGCGTTCATATAATACAGTAGTGATGCTGTACATTCATTGGATATGCCGGCAGCTATGTAAGCAGTCAGTTTCACAGTTTTCGAACGAGACGGAACTATTTTTGGAGAAATTTTCCATATCAGTTGCTTCATTAGCTCTTTTCTATAGTAGTCCTGAGATCTTCGGGTAAAGACGTAATCCAAGTGGTTTTTAAGAACGTCCAGGGAAAGGAAGATTTTATTATTCAAATTGTTCTGTAGCGCCCGGAACAAGTGATCGTCTGAACCCAAGAGATAAACATTTCCACAAAGATATTTCGCAAACCACTTCCGACACACACTTTCGTTTACGGCATTCTCTTCGTACACGGCGCATATCATTTTTTGAGTTTGCGACGCGTTTTTTTATTACAAATGTGAGGCACTTTGACAACGAAGCGCTGACGTGCTGGCAGTAGTCGTTGATGTTTACGATACGGTTATCGCTATTAAGAACCTCTGCCACATCTGCAGACATCGAAATTTTGCTCGCCAGCTGCCTCACTAATTTGACACACGACTAGCGATATTGTACCAGCCAGGCTCGGCATTTTCGTCGGCGATCTTAAAAATTTAGCGCGTCAGTTGTCCGAGCGGCGGCGCTAGCAGCGAAGGTTTCCGCGCGCACGGCAATCGTCGCCTATCGATGATATGAAGCTTCTAAATTCGGGCTGCATCGTGACGAAAAAAAAACGAATGCGCGAAGCATAAAAGTATCAAAGTCACGTAAACTTTCCGGCCAATCTGATTTTATTTCGTTCGGTAAAGGGACCAATCGTTACACTCGCTGCTGATGGTCAAGAGAAAAGACAGGTCGGGGATTTTTCGGGCGACCCGCCCTCGATGATAATCAACGTTAAACGAGATCTACTTCAGCTTCTTCTTGGGGCGAATGTTATTCGTGTGGCCGCACTTCTTCTTGCGACAATTGGTGGCGCGGGGATGTAGGCGGGCGTAACACTTGCGACAAATCATTTTGTCGCAGTTGTATTTTTGCGCGAGAATGCGCAGCGTTGGCTCAATTACACCACCGCGGAGACGAAGCACGAGATGAAGTGTGGACTCTGCATTGTTGAAGAAAAAAAAACGAACGAATTCGATTTTATGTTTGTTTTAAATGACTCAATTAAACAGATACGAGCATTCGAGGTGATTTTCAAATTTGAGAATGAAGATTGTGTTTAAACTTATCGATAATGGGAAGGATCGGAGGAGGGCAGTCCTTCGTATCCTTCGAAAGGCGCCAAGGACAGAAGAGAGGATGCCGGTTTATTATGGCATCTCCCTGTCGTATGAGATTGAAGTTCGCATCGTCGGACACGCACCGAAAATTCATACTTTTTATTTCCTTTGGCCAAAATTACTTAGAAAAATCTCTTGATTATTTTTTAATACAATTATTCGAACATCGACAATGTAAATACGTGAAAAAGAATTTTTCATTAGAATAAAGATAAATAAATTGAAATAAAGAACTTTCGTTGCACTCCAACGATGCAAACTTCAGCACCATCCCTGTCGTATCGTTAAGGTATCCCTTTCACGAACCCCAACTGGTTTTTGGTCTTCAGTGAAGGCCAAATACATCCTTGTATACTGACAGATTTTCAAGCCTAGTTACCGAATATTTAGCAATAAATTACGACTTTAAAAATCGTCTAATTTTTACGGCACTTTATTGAGAAGGCTGGCAGTTTTCTTTTTCTAATACCCTATACACTAAATAACTCTAGATGCTTGACATGAACTGCTTTACGGATGTAGAAAACTCGAAAAATGTCGTGACTATGGAAACGGGGCGTGGCGGAATGTTTAAACAAAACGTTAGTCATAAGAGTTAGAAAAATATGACTACCAGAAGAGTTTTCGTAACCGCGATTTTTCAGGGGTTATTTTTGGCAATGGAAACTTGTTCCTTCCTGCTCAAATCAGCTGATCGCATAAGTATGTAGAGTTTACGAGAAAACGTAAACATTTCTGAATCTCCAAAATTTCTGCGCATTTTTTTGTTCCCGTCTATCGTTGAGAATAACAATTGAATGTACGTTATTATTTAATAAGCTTAATAATCTTATTATTATGAGATTATAAGATTATAAGTTAAACTCAAGCTTAAGAAGCTTAATAAAAAAAATAAAAACTAAGTTTAATAATCAGAAAAGCCCTCTGCGAAAGGAATACCTTAATGACGAAGTTTGTATCGTTGGAATGTAAGGAAAATGAATACCTTTCAATTATACTTACATAATTACTTACTAAATCAACTTTTCCAAATTGATTTAGGTTGTGAAATTCGCTCTAACGTTTCTACGTATTATTATAAGGAATTTACAATTTCAATGCGCCGAAAAAAGGCTTTGGATAACGATCAAAACGAAGAAACAAAGAGGGGAGAAAATATCGTCGCATTCCAACGATCCAAACTTCAACGTTACATCCTATAAGCTTTTAACTGTACTCTTATAGCTGAATTATAAAAAAAATTCTAAAAAATAGAATTTCAAATATTTTTTCGATTAAAATTTTCTAAATAATCTGTTCAATAATTAATTTTTGTTGTAATTTTGAAAAATTATTATTTATCTGAATATTAATATTAATTAAAATAGTTGTGTCCATCCAAGCGTTTATTAACAATAAATAGAATCTTATTATTAAACATTCTTTTTATTATTAAGCATTAATAATTATTAAAGTAGTTAAATAATTATATTATTTTTCATGAATTTAATAGTTTAATAATTATTAAACATTCTTTTTATTATCAAACATTAATAATAAATAGAATTTCAAATATTTTTCCGATAAAATTTTTCTAAATAATTTGTTTAATAATTAATTTTCGTTGTAATTTTAAAAAAATTATTATTTATTAGAATATTAATATTAATTAAAACAGTAGTGTCCATCCAAGCGTTTATCTTTATATATATATATAGTATATAAACTATTAATAATTAAATATATTAAAAGAATGAATTAATAATAAATAGAAGACAGCGTTGTTAGTTAGGCTGAAAAATCAGGGTAACGGAATGCAGAGCTAAGACAATATTTACGATTATTGGAAATTTCGTGGCGAAGGTTAGTATAGGTGGGAGATTGTTCTCACCCTTCTGGATATTGTAGTCCGAGAGTGTACGGCCATCCTCCAGTTGTTTACCGGCGAAGATGAGACGCTGCTGATCAGGCGGAATTCCCTCCTTATCCTGGATCTTGGCCTTGACATTTTCTATCGTATCCGATGCCTCGACCTCGAGGGTTATGGTTTTGCCCGTAAGGGTCTTGACGAAAATCTGCATCGTGGCGTGACTAAAAAATATTCACAATTGCACTGGTTTCTCCTTCCCCTGCATCTTTCTGTATTGTGTGATCAACGAAATGTGCAATTTGGAACCGATCAAACAAATCAGCATTATCGGGCGTCTATTGTTCTCTTTACTTTTCCATTAAATTCAATTTTCATTTTTGATACGAACGTCGAGAATAAAGAAAGCAGTTAAAAAACGTTGAGAACCGTATTGTTGACGGACGAAAAAAACAAATTTCAAATGCGAAAGTTAATAACAACAATTAAGACAATATTAACGAGACCAAAGCGAAAGGCGGATGGAGCTGTCGAGTTTGGACGCGAGATCGAAAGGGGAATCGGTGCGTGAAGCGGAGCTCACGATTTTGAGGTTAAAGGCAGGAGACATATGGCATACAGACCCGGCCGAAGTTTTTCTTAGCGTAGTAGTGCCCGAAATATTTTGAGGTTGTATTTCCGCTTATCGATTAGAACTGTTTCTTTACAAATTTTTACTAATTTTCTCGTTGATTTTCCGAATACCGAACGAACCGAGACGAATTGGTGACTGGAAAATTTTCACGTCCAAATTATTTGACCATGTGCGCGAGGGCCATTGGCAACGCGTGGTTGTTATAATCTTTCAATTGTTCTCATCGGTAGTTTGTTCTCGAGGGAGCGTGGTATAAAAACGTTGAAAGTTGTTCATGGGCGGCGAGGTAACGCGAAATATTATTGCAACAACAAAATAAGGGAAATAATCTTTAGCTCACCGTCAGCGAAACGTCCTTGCGAAAAATGTCGAGGCGAAGAGATACGACGGAGAGCGTGGCGGCGGGACTTCCGCGAGAGCGCTGCGCTCACTGGAAACGTGGCGACGCGCCTGACATCTCGGAGCAACGGCCGAGACGCGCCAATTTTTAAACGATCCGTAATATTTACAATATTTCTGGTATTCGAGAATGTCGAGATTTTCGGAAAAATAAAGAGTGTCTCAAGATGACCAGACACTTTTATTTATTAATAAAACGTATTATTTATTGAAAAAGTACGAATATTTTTATATTAATATAAGGTACACGCATGAAGGTTATTGTGGAATGCAATATCCGATAAATGACACGTCATGGACTTGGAAGACATATTCTTTCAACAAGATGGCGCAACCTGCCGCACTGTGGGTGCTTCCATGTAGTATATGTTCTTTGGTAAAACTTAAGTTAATAAATAAAGGCAAAACTTAAGTTAAGTTAACTTAACTTAAAACTTAACTTAAAACTTGATAAACTCAAAGTTTCGCTTGCGATTAAAATGGTTATTTTATTCATCGTGGTTTCTCGACGATATATCCTCAAATTAGCAGGCCCATCGCCCCCAGGCTTACCCTGTCGCTAGTGACGAGGCGAATGATTTTCTAGGCATGCGCACTTACGTGGATTTTAGTTTGAATGCTTCCAGAATAATTATTTATTTTGCGATTAGCGGGAAAAATTCTTGCAGACAATATAACAGATGTTTGGCTCGTCGAAAACGCGAATTGTCATCAATTTTTTGTGGCAGCACGGTCTTGAGGTGGAAAAGATCTGACAAAAGATTTGAGCCGCAGAGAAAGAAAGTGGCCATTTTTAGCGACGAGTCGTCCGTAGCGCCATATTGATGGAAATACTTGGCCAAAATAACCACGAATCGTTTTCATTAAACAATAACCCTTTTCCTCGCCCCTACCACACTGTATACTGAATAAGGTTTTCCAATTTCCGATTGGGAACGCCGTGACCATGCTCTTTGTCCGACCACTCACATTTTTTTCTGGGTCAAATCGATTCCCCACGTACGCGTCGTTATTTCCTTCTGCCCGAATGCAGAGACGTGTCTCGTTACCTTTTGCGACACATTCGAATGATATTTCGGCCAGCGAAGGTCAGCGGGTCAACGAGGTACTGTAATGGAGAAGCCTGAAACGTGATCCGTATTTTTTTCTTGTTTAAACGAAAACGTCAAGCTATCTCAAAATAGCCGAAAAATGACTGGCCCTATTTTGGGTTATTGAAGCGCTGTTGATTGTTACCGGCGATGAATGGTACCCTTCATTTTTACTTGCTGGAGGGCTTTATTCTAAAAAAAACTATCGATAAAGGACGAACGATCTCGTTGGGGTCGTTTGTTCAGTATTTTGAACCCAAATGTAGGTAAATGAAAAGTAGGAGAGGGTTGAACTTCCGGCTGATGGCAGGGCCTGGCGATATATTTACGGAGTGGCCTCGATGGCTAATCAATGAGGCTAGTACGATGTGGCTTTAGGAACAAGCGTTAATGATCCGAGCTGGGGTTAGATTGAAAATGTGTGTGTGTGTGTGTGTGTGTGTGTGGGTGTGTGTGTGTATCGGCCACTCGTGTGTTGTCAACGTATTCGGAACCTCCAATGCTGACTGGGTGAAGCGGAATTAGTGGTATAGTCGGTCACTTTGCGCTTGTTGTCTCGAACCGTTCTAATTTGCAGACTTCATCCCTCTACATAAGCCTCAACTTGTTAATACGATGTCGCGATCGCTGCGTTTCGGGCCCGGAATTATCGAAGTCGACGGGGATTGAACATCGAAGTGTGGGCAAAGGAAGTTCTTTCAATCTGTCGCAGAAGTATAGTGCTCAGTTTTGCCGCAGGCGTCGCTAGTGTTCTTGGGGACCAATAATATATAGTAATACACAGTAATATATAGTATACAAAAATATATAGTCATACATAGTAATATATATATAATAATACACAGTAATATATAGTAACATATAATAATATATAGCATAAGGTCCGAGCTCCGCCTTAACGACCAATCACAAAACTGGAGTGATCGTGTTTCTCTCTCGTACTTACTTGGAACACTCATTGTGCGTTCTCTCTCGCACACCCGAAGGATTATACACCCAAGTGGGGATTCCTTCCATTATAATATATAATAATATATTGTACATATATATAATATATAAAATATAAATAATATTAATAAAGCACATATTAATGAAACAACTCGTGTTGTTTTATTCACATGGGTTTATTATATAATAAGTACAACACGAGTAATTGAACAGTAAATTTTGAAATACTCCCTGCTCCTTCTTTGCCGTTGCCGTCGCAAATAAATAATTAAATTCGCTGAAAAAGAATTCGCTCGCGAAGGTTTTATGTAGCTGCTGTGCTGGTGTACACGACATATATATTTGTGTTCGACAGGCGCAAACAATTTTGCCGCCATAACACGGTCAGTTTCACCTTGTGCAGTTTTTTATTACTATATAGGTTTGTTCGCGCTAGCTACACTTTCTACACTTTGACCAGATACAGTAATAGAAAGTCCACTGGAGGTGTAAGAAGTGTAGAAAAGTGTAGCTAAAACGAACAGACCCTATATTATTGGTTGCCAAGAACACTAGCGACGCCTGCGCCGGAACTGAGCACTACACCTCTGCGACCGTTGAAAAAACTGTTTGAGTAGGGAGTGTCGACTCCTTCTCTCTAGTCTCCTTGTTACACGTCCTCGCCGCGGACACGAATAAGAACGTACGGGCGCAGAAATAAAAATACGGCCTGCCAAGGACGTACCGAGTATTACGCGGACCGAAACGCGGACCGTTGGCTCATTTCAGCTTCTTGCAGGGAGCGCTGAAAATGCTCTCCGCCTTCTGGCTGAATCAGTGCGGACTGTTACCAGTATCTTTAGGTGGAGAGTTTTTTGTCCAAGGTTTGTTTTTTTCGTCACTCAAGGGCCGAAAAAGAAAGAGAATTAGGATTCTTTCAGGGATTGTCAATTTCAGTAATTTTTTGGGGTGATTTGGATAGGTTCGAGGTAATTCCAATATTTCCGGAAGAAAATAATGATTTTGATTGCATAACGTGTTCGACGTGTTCCCCATGATTCCGCCCGTATATATACGACGGAATTACACTAAATCACTTCTGCCTTCTGTTCTTACATCCATTCTTTCTTTGGGTTGACAAGGAAATTATCGAGAATAGATGATTATTGCTTCCTGCTTCGCTTTTAGCAGAAGAAAAAAAACTGCTCATGGGAAAGAAGCGAAAGCTTTTTGTCATCGACGCGCTCAAGCGTGAGCTGCTCCGTGTCGTAACCTTATCGATTTTCAACACGCATTCCAATGATTGATGAACAATGGAGGGGGGATGTATGCCGTTGACGCGCAAGTGAAACATGCAATTTTTTCGAAAATAACAGATCGTACGACAGCAGACCGCGCACGATGACGAAGAGAAGTTGAGCTCGAGAGCATGGAGCGCATGGAAAACAGATACAGGAGCCCGAACCTGGCATTTCAACTCGTTCTCAAAATCGCGAATACTAAGGGTGGCGCTGCGGACTTTCGAAGGTAAATATGATATCTATATTTTGTATGTATATACAATACCGGATCCGATAGTAAGTCAGATGATAGCTAGATCTAACCGCAATGTGGCCCCAGTGTTATAATGAAGTTTAAGATTAAGGTAGACCTATCGACAGGGTTCAATTCATAAGATTTTCATAATTTTTTTTCGAGCTTCACTAAATATATTAGTTCTCGTCTCTGTAAAATTTCAGAGTCGGTTATTGACCTTATTAGAAAGAAAAAAAAATTGCGTACTTTTGTAAAGGAATCCCCAGACGACATATAAAAACCCAATTTCCAGTCCCTACATAATTGTATACAATAGTGAGAATCTTTTCTTAAGGCGTTACCCCCACGTGTAGCGCAAAAAAGGCCTTTTTCATGAATTTTTTCAAAGAAAACTACAAAACTTTTTTAATCGATCAATATACCTTCTTAAAGAACACATCTTGAAGAACTTTCAGTAATTTTTTTATTGAAAAATATTACATTGTTTAGTGGCAAGTACGTGGTAAGTACGTAAGTAGTGGCAAGTACGTGGTGCTACTCTCAGGCAACGGGTAATTAGTCAATGGACTTTGGTAAACGTACGGCTTGATAGAAACAAAGATCATAACGTAATCTCCAGGTGTCCAATTTTATTTTTTTGCCAATCAATGGGATTGCGAATTGGGCCTGTCTTCATATAATGCGGATTGTGCAAGCACGTGCAAAATTGTACTTTATCATAATAGTATAGTTTGGTTAATGAGATAGGGATTTTTGAAAACGTTCATGAGAAAAAAACCTTTGGTTCAGTTACTATGTTTGTTTCGATTCAAATAAGACGCTTAGCGCGCTGTTATGTTTGGTTATTTCTGGTATGAGCAGGTGGGGGAGGCGCGTGTCCCCATCGCACGTCCAGCCCTCCCCACTTGACGAACTCGACTTGGGGAGGTACCCGATTGAGTGTCGCTTTATTGATTAATATCCAAGCAATTGTGCGCTGGCGACAAAAATGGATGAGGACTTTTCTCAACAAAATTTTAAGATATATCGAGCTTGCTGAAACGCTGGTGCAGCTTTTGGAACACCGTTTAAAGTGTGTTACTGCCGTGTGTACGGGCAGGCATAGCATAGACGAAATTCCATCTTTAGTGGGTTGAGGTGACTATGATTTTTCCGTTCATGTGTAAACCCATTGAAACGTGTGAGGCTCGCGTTGAAGTGCCCGGGGCTTTCAGTGGGAATCTCATCGCCACTCTCTCGCCTGCTCTTCGGCTGACTTTAAGGCGTTACCTCCACTTGTAGCGCAAAAAAAGGCCTTTTGCATACATTTTTTCAAAGAAAACTACAAAACCTTTTCAATCGATCAATATACCATCTTAAAGAACACATCTTGAAGAACTTTCAGTAATTTTTTTATTGAAAAATATTACCTTGTTTAGTGGCAAATGGCCGTCAATGAAATAATGTTTTTATATACACGGTTTGCGGTGACTGACATTGCGGCGAAGTGGATCATCTGAAAAAAAAATGCGGATGGATTTAGTCAAATATAAGTATAAACTAGTCTTTAATCGAAGGATTTTAAAAAATATTCATTTTTCACAAAATGGCGGACAGTCAAAGTTAATGGTTCGATTTTAACGAAAAAAACGGCCGTTTTTTGGCTATAAAACGGCCATTTTTTTCGAAAAAAAAATCGAACGATTAAAGCCTACATTTTTATGTATTAAAAAAGCCTGCAAAATTTCAAGAAGATCGGTTCATTAGTGTTCGACTAATCTTGGTCACCGACTTCAGAAATGCCATTTTGAGAAAAACGCGTTTAAAGTTTCAATTTCAGTTCTTCAATTCACGGATTCTTCTCTTTCAACGCTCATATCTCAGTCAATTTTGTTCGGATCGACTTGAAATTTTCAGGACATATTCTCAGATACTTATACTTCAAAAAAATGCAATAAAAAGAATCGATTTTTTCGAAATCGCAAGTGGGGGTAACCCCTCAACTTAACTATTTTCTTTCTCTTAACGTAACTTTTCGGAGTAGAAAAACAAGTTTGTCTTACGAAACATCGGTCTGCTGATATGATTAAATTTCGAAATATCGAATTAACCATATCGACATTGTAAAGTCTTTTACAATAGTGTATAGTAATTCCGGAGATACTAGATAGTCAAACACGCCACCAAAGTCGCATGTTTACCCATACTTTCCGCTTATAGTTGTGTTAACCATATTATGATTGCGTTGGCAATAAACTATAGGGTATTCGACTATACTCTCTTTTACCATGCGCGTTTGTTGTAAAATTTTGTTTGTAAAATCTTTTAAATTTTGCGTTCAGATTTGTAATAAGCCACCTCGAAAATCCCAGAGTACCAATTTTTATCTAAATCGAGTAAGATTTTTAATTTCGGTCCGCCATTCTAGCGCCGCCATTTTGAATTTTCAAATTTTAAGTTCAGATTCGTAATAAGCGACCTCAAAAATCCCGGAGTACTAATTTTCATCTATATCGAGTAAAGTTTTTGACTTTTGATCGCCATATTGGCGCCGCCATTTTGAATTTCCAAATGTTGACTTCAAATTCGGATTCAGCGAGCCCGAAAACCCCCGAGTGAGGCTCCGATTTCAAATCAGAGCAAGTTAAAGGCACAAATCAGGGCACGGAATTATTTGACGCACTATTGCGTCAATGCCAACGAAGGGGTTGTGCGTCAAATAATTCCGTGCCCTGTGTGGCATTGACGCAATAGTGCGTAAGCCTTTATTGCCCTACTTAACTTGCTCTGATCTGAAATCGGAGCCTCACTCGGGGGTTTTCGGGCTCGCTGAATCCGAATTTGAAGTCAAAATTTAGAAATCCACAATGGCGGCGCCAATATGGCGATCAAAAATCAAAAACTTTACTCGATTTAGATGAAAATTAGTACTCCGGGATTGTTGAGGTCGCTTATTACGAATCTGAACTTCAAATTTGAAAATTCAAAATGGCGGCGCTAGAATGGCGAACAGAAATTGAAAATTTTACTCGATTTAGTTAATCCGAGCGTTGCAGTCACTTCCACTTTCTGGTCTGGTTATTACTATACTGCTCGGTCATTTTCTCTTGGAGCGACCCTCAATTCTGTACCAAAATTTTTTACCGTTCTACCGCTCCGCACATGGCTTTAGGACTCCCATCCTCTAACGTCCACAATTACTCGGCTGACGAACTTGATCAGTTGTGGACGACTGTCGCGCGTATTTTACGTACGTCACAAAATGCTGATAGTCTGCAGGGGCGGGGAGGCGTAAGAGTTGACGAACTGTCTGTTCAGGGTGTGCACGAGTTTCGTCAAAAGACCGTTGCGTTGTGTGCACCGAAGGGGTGTTTTGAAAGGGGAATCGCACGAGTGAACTGGGAAACCTAATAATGGGAAAAGCCTGGGTGAGTTAGTAAGATCATTAAACTGGTGGAGGACTGGAATGGCGGTTGGCAGAGGGTTGCCAGGGGTAGGGGGTCCGGTTCTCTCCGTGCAAAATTCAAGTTCGACCCAGGGCGAACTCGTTCAACTCTAGTTAACCTTTCACGACACTTGGACGTGTGGCGAAGCCTTCTCCGTGGTAGCGAGAACGGGCGAACTGACGCGCCCACATGCGCGAGTGTAGCGAGCTAGAAAGCTCATCTCTCTTGCCACACCGTACCAACTATCCGCGACTTTCTATGGTTCACGTCCGGAAACTCGAATTATCGAGAACGGCTGAGAACGAGTTTTCTTCCCCTGCAATGGCGGAGGCTTCTCAGCGCTGCTCGAAGTACCATCAAAACTTCATTTTGTGCTCAGTGACAATTAGAGCTCGTACGAACGTTTTGGCGAGTGAGAGGGAGGGAGGGAGAAGGCCGAGAACGCGATGAGGGTAAAAGTGAGCAAATGTGTTTCAAGACCTGAAAGGAAAGTAGGAAAACTCTAGCTCGAGGGATACCAGAGTCCCGGAGTCCGAAGTCTTTAGGAAACATGATAGAAAAAGAATTTTCGAAACTGTGCTGCTCTGTGTTCTTTTCATTTTATCAATAGGGTCGCTCCGATTCCGGTAATGCGATCGGTATAGTAAGAAATTTATCCAGGAGGCCTATTACGGTGCTCGGGTGAATACTTCCATGTTTCATCCTTTCCACTTTCATCTTGCGTTAAGGTAGTCCTATCGACAGGCTTCAATTCATAGGATTTACATAACTTTTTTTTGAGCTTCACTAAATATATTAATAATTCCCTCTGTAAAATTTCAGAGATTTTAAGCGCATGAGCCGGTGCAAGACAAAACAAAAAATGTTTATTACAATAGATTTCACCAAAGCACATGACCTGTTAGCACTAGGCAGACTGCGGTACACAGTAGGTGGAATAAAAAGAAAGTACTGGTAAATTTTGTACACTTGAAATATCGTCGCTGCTTTAGAAAAAGACGATTGCACATACGCATAGCGATTGCCGATATGAAATTTTGTGCCGAGTAAACTAACGCGAATAGTCCAACGTTTTCACTCTGGGAAAGAACTGCAACAGGGGGAACTGCTTACTTTTGTCATTTTCACCGAAACTGCGAACCACAATAGCCCCCGAGGTTGTAAAAGTGACTATCGTTACGGAAACGCGTGGCCAGGTTTTATTGTTATTTGACAATAATAACACAGTCAATGTAATCAGAACGTCGAAGCCGGCAAGAGTTACTTTTTATGGTAGCAAAATGGTACTGCGATCGATATGGTGATAATAGCACCAGTGCATTCCGCTGCTTGTCAAGACTATCCAGTTATTTCTAGCGTCTGTCCAATAGGTCATGGTATCCATTGAACTGGTGCCATTAGGTTGCCGTATTATAATCCGGTGCTGCTCCCACTTACTCACGTGACGCTGGCCGCAGGGTGTCTTCATATCCCGAAACATTACTTTTTAAAGATACTCGCATTTCCGCTAATGCAGCATTTGAACCGGGGTCCCGGAATTTTGTACGATTCACCCTTGCCAAATACACGCGCACTCCCCCAGAAGGATTTTCTCATTATTCGTGTATGCAGGGATTGAAATAGATATGGCTGGGTTACCGCACCGCATTGTAGCCCTGCATAAAGTAGGGTAATACAGCGTTGTAGAATCGCGAAGCACGTGTGGGCAGACCGCGAAGCTGCGAGCTGCAGCATTATTGTTCTGGTCTAGGTTAAGATCGAGCCTAACCTCCGGGAGTAGGCGAATGTTTCCTATTGCAAACTGAGGAGTTGCGTTATCCACGGCCATGGCATCTATTATCACAGCCGTACACTGCAATCATGGGCCAGAAAAGAACTGCATGGAAGATACTAACATGACCGCAAACAGGATTTTGTTGATGAAGAAGCATCAAACAATAAAGCTGCAAGCTGCAGCATTATTGTTCTGGTCTAGATTAAGATCGAGCCTAAGCTCCGGGAGTAGGCGAATGTTTCCTATTGCAAACTGAGGAGTTGCGTTATCCACGGCCATGACATCTATTATCACAGCCGTACACTGCAATCATGGGCCAGACAAGAACTGCATGGAAGATACTAACATGACCGCAAACAGGATTTTGTTGATGAAGAAGCATCAAACAATAAAGCTGCAAGCTGCAGCATTATTGTTCTGGTCTAGATTAAGATCGAGCCTAAGCTCCGGGAGTAGGCGAATGTTTCCTATTGCAAACTGAGGAGTTGCGTTATCCACGGCCATGACATCTATTATCACAGCCGTACACTGCAATCATGGGCCAGACAAGAACTGCATGGAAGATACTAACATGACCGCAAACAGGATTTTGTTGATGAAGAAGCATCAAACAATAAAGCTGCAAGCTGCAGCATTATTGTTCTGGTCTAGATTAAGATCGAGCCTAAGCTCCGGGAGTAGGCGAATGTTTCCTATTGCAAACTGAGGAGTTGCGTTATCCACGGCCATGACATCTATTATCACAGCCGTACACTGCAATCATGGGTCAGAAAAGAACTGCATGGAAGATACTAACATGACCGCAAGCAGGATGTTGTTGATGAAGAAGCATGAACCAAGTGGTTGAGTCAGCACGACGTAGTCCTGGGGACCGAAGGTTTAACGATCGCCATACAGGATCAAGTGATCGGAACTAAAAACTACCGGAGGTCATCAAGGACCTGTTTATACAGGACGATAGGTACAGGCGATGCAATCTACGCCCTGAGACTATTTAGCACATCGCTTCATGATGCCGGGTTCTTTGTCACGGGGAGTATCTGCACAGACACGACATGGTAGCCAACATCATTCACCAGTGACTGACCAGTAAACATCAGATAACTACCGACTTGCAGTCGTACTACAAGTACACGCTACAGGCAGTCCTGGACTACGACACGCGCAAGATGTATTATGACAGAGCCGTCTCAACGGACAAATCGATCGCTGAAAATAGAACGGATATAACGCTTATCGACAAACGCGCATGTCTCTCAACAAACGCAATATCTTAACTGACAGTGAAATTCCAACCTCAAATAACGCGGAAAAGATCATCCGAAATGAAGCACCTATAAGGGATGGACAACGTCAGGAGGACGTTGTTGGGTGGTTCAATTCCTGTAAATGTGGAAACGGGGCTAAGGTACAGCAATTGTCACCTCAGCTGCAACGACAGGCAAAAGAAAAAAAGCGAAAATTCACCAACACATCAATACTTCCTAGCTACGGACGGATGCTGTTTTTCATATTTAATCGACGGTGCTTTGCAAACAACACGATGAGCTTGTCACAACTTAGGAAAATGATTAGATTAAATGGAGGAATGTTTTTGAGTGTACAGCCGATCCGTGCCTTTGGCTTCCTCGAGATATCATCCAATGTGGGACAGGTAGGTGCTGCAGTGCAGCATCTGCGGAAGAGAAACTCTCGACCAACAATGCGGAGGCTTCCACCGTCCTTCCTCGGCCCTGAAAGGGCCTGCACGCGGCTTGCAAAAGAAGCAGGTGCGTTTACCATTAGCAGAGTAAACGAGAAGAAAATAAAAAAAGAGGCCGGTTCGAAAGCTCAAGAGCGGCTCGCACCGCACGGGATGCATGCACTCTGACTTATTTGGCTTGTACAAAGACGATGGAGAAACACCGTACATTAAACTGGGTGTGAGGTGCCTCGTGTTTTTCTTTTGCGGTATGAAGAAAAGTACGTGATGCTACTCTCAGGCAACGGGTAATTAGTCAATGGACTTTGGTAAACGTACGGCTTGATAGAAACAAAGAACATAAAGTAATCTCCAGGTGTCCAATTTTATTTTTTCGCCAATCAATGGGATTGCGAATTGGGTCTGTCTTCATATAATGCGGATTGTGCAAGCACGTGCAAAATTGTACTTCATCATAATAGTATAGTTTGGTTAATGAGATAGGGATTTTTGAAAACGTTCATGAGAAAAAAAAACCTTTGGTTCAGTTACTATGTTTGTTCTGATTCAAATAAGACGCTTAGCGCGCTGTTATGCTTTCGTTATTTCTGGTATGAGCAGGTGGGGGAGGCGCGTGTCCCCATCGCACGTCCAGCCCTCCCCACTTGACGAATTCGACTTGGGGACGTACCCGATTGGGTGTCGCTTTATTGATTGATATCCAAGTAATTGTGCGCTGGGGACAAAAATGGATGAGGACTTTTCTCAACAAAATTTTAAGATATATCGAGCTTCCTGAAACGCTGGTGCAGCTTTTGGAACACCGTTTGAAGTGTGTTACTGCCGTGTGTACGGGCAGGCATAGCATAGACGAAATTCCATTTTTAGTGGGTTGAGGTGACTATGATTTTTGCGTTCATGTGTAAACCCATTGGAACGTGTGAGGCTCGCGTTGAAGTGCCCGGGGCTTTCAGTGGGAACCTCATCGCCTGCTCTTCGGTTGACTTTAAGGCGTTACCCCCACTTGTAGCGCAAAAAAGGCCTTTTTCATGAATTTTTTTAAAGAAAACTACAAAAAAATTTTAATCGATCAATATACTATCTTAAAGAACACATCTTGAAGAACTTTCAGTAATTTTTTTATTGAAAAATATTACATTGTTTAGTTGCAAATGGCCGTCAATGAAATAATGTTTTTATATACACGGTTTGCGGTGACCAACATTGCGGCGAAGTAGGTCATCTGAAAAAAAAATGCGGATGGATTTAGTCAAATATAAGTATAAACTAGTCTTTAATCGAAGGATTTTAAAAAATATTCATTTTTAACAAAATGGCGGACAGTCAAAGTTAATGGTTCGATTTTAACGAAAACGAACGGCCGTTTTTTGGCTATAAAACGGCCATTTTTTTTCGAAAAAAAAAATCAAACGATTAAAGACTATATTTTTATGTATTAAATAAGCCTGCAAAATTTCAAGAAGATCGGTTCATTAGTGTTCGAGTAATCTTGGTCACCGACTTCAGAAATGCCATTCTGAGAAAAACGCGTTTAAAGTTTCAATTTCAGTTCTTCAATTCACGGATTCTTCTCTTTCAACGCTCATATCTCAGTCAACTATGTTCGGATCGACTTGAAATTTTCAGGACATATTCTCAGATACTTATACTTCAAAAAAATGCAATAAAAAAAATCGTTTTTTTTTCAAAATCGCAAGTGGGGGTAACCCCTTAACGTCCATAGTCCGCCCGCTGGTGAAGTTTTTCTATCACGGAAGTTCGTTGGGTTACCCGACGCGCTAATACCGGGTACTATACTCGCAAGTTCCAAATGTCCATCGTTTCGTCAATAATGTGGAAGCGTTGCCATTGGCATTGAAGGGATCCTGGCCACGGCAACACGCCGGATTGTATGCACACGCAACTCCATCCGTTTAATTATAGACACCTGCGTTGACGGGAGGCAGCCCGCATGTGTGCCGAAACTTTAATGCGTATACACCTTTGATGTGTCTGTATGCGAAACGTTGCTCAAAGTGGTGAAGGTTTGGCTCCGCAAAGCGGCTTCCGATTGGGTGTAACGCAACGTGAAGTCGAAATTGTCAATTTGTCCATCACCCTATGACCTATGAGGTCAAAAGTGCAACGACAGTAGTTCATAGGCGTGTATGAGCAATCGGACGTTGTGATCGAGATAGTTGGGACTCAAGGTGACATTCGTGCAACTCAAGGAAACCCAGAAAAGCCCGAACAAACTCAAACAAATCCAAAATAAACGCACGCAATAAAAAAAAAACACGAAAAAACCTGAGCAAACCTAAACGAACTCGGAGGATACCGAAATGCCATAGGTGTACGTTTTGGAAGATCGAGGGAAAGCCTTCTCGCACTGAGAGAAATGTATGGTAACTTCAACCATATTTTTTATCACCCTGAGGGGACAACAATATTTCAGAGTCATGGTTACTGCCTAAAATATAGTACTGCTTACGATATCTTGGCACTTGTATTAACTATGCTCATATGTTAACCGCCACTAACAATCTCACAAGTATATGTTGATCGTTCAATGCTACATAGTATAGTAGGTTTTCATAAAATGGATATTTCCTTACACTATCGAAAAAAAGTGATTTTCACCATATTGAATGGTATGTCTACTAAATGTATATAATATATCATAAATTCAAAAATGATTAATTGAGAGACCTGTATGATGGTTTATTCCCCACCAAAGTTGCATGTTTGGATATACTTTTCGCTTATAGTTATGCTAACCATATCACGATTGCGGTGACAATAAACTATAGGGAATTCGACCATAGTCTCTTTTAACATACGCGTTTTTTGTAAATACTACACTCTTTTCTCTCAGTGCGGCGATGATTTGAAGTTGCGATGCGTCAGGCCCTAGAGGCATTTGGGATTAGAGGACTTGTAGGCCAACTAGGGCATATGAACCGAGCCACCATCCCTGGCCAGGTCGGCAAGCGCACGTCCGAACGTATAAACGGGAGCTCGGCACTGCTCGTATACATCTATAAACGTATAATGACAGACATATCTCTCAAGCGTTAATACCTGTTCGGACCTGCTACAGTACGATTTCCCCTAAAGTGTCGCGATCGCAGCCACCTACGAGTCCATTCGGGACTAAGGTGCCGGTTCTTTATCCGTTTTCGGATGTCGCTGCTCAGCTGTTGATCCGATTGGAATTGAAAGCAGCGTTTCGAAATCCAGTGGAATTCCTTTTGGTCACGGGATTTCCACTGATCGGAGAAGCAGTCTAGGATCATAAATGTGGACATATTTAGATATGTCCAGTCCAGTTAGTCCAGACATTTCTAAATATGTCCATAAATATTTAGACATATCTAAATATGTCCACAAACGTGGACATATTTAGATATGTCCAGTCCAGTTTAGGATTAGTCCAGTCTATATTGGTCAATCTGTCTTCGGCCATCAAGTTGTAAATAGCCAGTCCTAGCAAGAGGGATCAGAATGCAAAAGGTCAGTGACTTGACGCAAGAGGATCTCTGATCAGGGCTGTAGCAAGTTGTTCATGTCCGTGCGGCAGTAACTCCCCAACTGATCCTCCGGTTGGACAAACTTTCGTTTCCTGAAGATTGGTGAAAGTCTGAATTGAGAAGCGGTCCGTGAATGTAGGAGGGTGCAGGCTGTAGCTGTTGCGCGTAGACGGTGGGCATACGTGGTAAGGTGCCTCCGTACAAGATTTGTGTGCATACACGAATATAGACACTGGATGAAGGGATCGAGTGATCGGAGGGTTCGAAGGTTAGCGGTGGTGGTCCTCGCTCGTTGCAGCAAGTGGTCAACTACCAGCATGCATTACTGGTCGAATTCGGTTGCTGGGTGCATTTCGTGGCTGCCCTACCAACCGGATCAATCCCTTCGCCAACTGCTGCTGCACCTTCGGCCGTTTTCGCCATTGCCGCTCCGCGTCTTTCTCGCTTTCACTTGATTCACTTTCGCAGCCAAACTTTTTTAGTCAAACGCATTCTTTGGACATTCCGCAGTTCGTTGGGCAAATGAAAATTTCCCAAGCCTGTCGTGACTGCATGAGATACATTTTCCGGCGCAATGAGGAATGACGATGACTCCGGTCATCCCCGTTGATGTCCGCTGTTTGTTCAGCGGAGATTATCGATCTGCTCCTAACGTCATATCGGTCTGACAGCCTCGTCGAACAAGTCCACGCCGCACAGTGGTTCCAAATGCCGAAAAGCTGGCCAAAAATAGGGAAAATCGCGTTACTAAATATAGGACTTTTTTGTGTGTCATATGTTAGGTTGGTACCTGTACTTTAAGAACGCAGCATTACCAATGCCAATAATACACACTTGTTGGCAGCGTGGCGTCGTGAAGTTAAGGTTAAATTTCGTGAATGTCACGTGTTTTCTGACTTAAATATTTAATTTAGACAAGTTAGTGTTAATTATTCATGGTGAAGTGAATTGTTTCGAAGAGAGGGATATCTGAGGTTAGTAAAATACGTGTTGTTTGAAATTTTAAGTGCTTGTACATTGTTTATATATTATTGTTTGTAAATCACAAAATTTCGTCATTTTTATGCCACTTTTACTTTCTCATTTTCTCGAAAGTCCCGCTAGATCCCGGGCTGAAATTAATTGCATATGGTAAGGGCATCATAGCACTAAATTATGACGCCAATAACTTTTGCCCGAATTTGCCCGAAATTGAGAAAATGCAATTTGAAAATTTACTAAAAAAACGGCTAAAAATATGATTTTTACGTTATACGAAGCCCAATATCGTCAAAAAAAAATTGTTTAAGTTATTTAATGTTGAGTATACATACTACCAATGATTTTGACATTATAAACAATGAATTTGTTATAAACAATAAATTATTTTTTTCAAAAAACTTAATTCAAAATTTTTTCCAAGTTGATTAAATGTTTCTGTATCAATAAAAACTATATTGTTTATATTATTTTTGATTACAAATCATAATAATTTTTTTTTGGTCCGCCATCTTGTTTTTGACTTTGTTTTGCATTTTTTTATGAAACTGATGTCAAATTTCGATTTAGCGACCTCAAAAACTCCTTGTAACATCATTTTTTATTGTTTAAAGTTGATATAAAATTTCTTTTTGTCCGCCATCTTGTTTTTGACTTTTTGATTCATTTTTTTCGAAAAACTAACATCAGATTCGGATTCAGCGACCCCCAAAACCTATGTATACCCACCACCATCCGTTTTTTCGATGATTTCGATGTTTGGCCAGCTTTTCGGCGTTTGGAACCACTGTGCGCCGCACTAACAAGGAACATCCCTCAGGTGTCCGCCTCCGATTTTGTTGAAACTCATATATGTGATAGAGCATCAAAAATTTTGAGACACGTATTTTTTTTTATCGGCGGAAAAACGGTTTTGAGGGGTGAAACGCACCCTCGAAAATGGGGATGTTTTTTCGTTTTTCGTCGATAACGTTTTAACGGTATGAGATATAAAAAAAATCCAAATTGCAACAATGTTTATTTTTTCGTGTACTATACATTGGAGATGAGAACGATACCATTATCGACGAAAAACGAAAAACACCCCTATTTTCGAGGGCGCGTTTCACCCCTTAAAACCGTTTTTCCGCCGATAAAAAAAAATACGTATCGCTTACTTTTCGGTGCTTTATAACATATCCAAATTTCAACAAAATCGAAGGGTGTCACCTGAGGGATGTTCCTTGTAAGTATCTGGCATCAAAGTCCGCTGACATCCGGTCAATCCTTTAGCTTACGGAGACGGGCAAGTTCGTCCCGATCTCCAGGCAATGGAAGGCATTCAACTGGATGGAGGCTCGCACGTTGAAGGCCCCGTCACTCCTTCCGTCAAATTCCCTCGTGGTGCTCCGGTTCTGTCTTTCTTCCTGGTTTTTTGCCGCTTCCTTTCAGCTCCGACCTCTGCTTCCGCTTTTACTCGCACTACTGTGAAACTTCTTGAGCCACGGGTACTCGGTTATGACGACGAGAATGAATCGAAATTTGATTTTAGTCATGCGAATCGTTTCTCTCGGTGTGGCGTTTTTCCTTTCCATACCCTGCATTCAATATCCTGGCGAAGAGAGGTACGAGGGGGTGGGGACCTTTTGTTACGAGCCAGGACAAAGTGGCGATAATGCGTCCCAGAAACGTCTGTAACTGCAATCATATATTTTAACCTAACAGCCTAAATAAACTCAAACAAACACGAACATATGTACATATATTTTATATTATATCCTGTATTCTACCTCGTATATTTTGGTAAGAAAATGCTATCATAGTTATTATAATTACTTAAAAAATGATTTATAACGACACAAATATATATATATATATATATATATATATATATATATATATATATATATATATATATATATATATATATTTCGAAAAGCCGTAACTGCGTGAAAAATTGTTTACCCCGTCAGTTTGTTACTTTTAGACCCATGCCTCTATTTATCACATTTGTATTTTTATTTAATTATGTATTAGTTTTGTGGTAACAAACTCAAGCTGATATCGCAGCTAATTAAACAAAGCACCAAATAAGAAATATCAACATTATTTAATAACTTAAAAAAAACACAAATTAAAAAATTGCCACAGTACAAAAAGTTAATTTACCTGGTAAAATGGGCCGCAGTGACGTGACTTCTCCGTCCAGCTCCTGAGCGAGGTCTAGCCGTTATATGTGCGTCGGCTACTACTCAAAGAGATGGAATACTGTTGAGAGGGGAGTATACCTTTGTGAGTGCAAAATCAATAGTCATTTTTGACAATTGGTGTGAGAAAAACAAAACAATATTTTTCAATTCGGTTTTTTATACATATTAGTACAAGTCTTAAAGTAAAAGCGAAATTTGTTTTTTAAATTATTTTGGAAAAAAATGGGGGCCCAGTAGTCGATGAAAGAAAACTCCTTTTTTTCATAGTCCTCTACGGGCGTATTCGCACAGGTCATCATTTTCAAGCTAGAACAAAAAACGAAAAATATTTTGAAAGTAGATATGAAAAATTAGTCCATTACGTAGGGGTTTTTCAAAATATTGTTTTTTAAAAAAATGCCGTTCATATGACGAACGAAATCGTAAAAAAATCGATCGAGTAGCGATCATAACATTTTTAAGGATGTTGAGTCCCAAATCGCAAGTGATAATAAAATTCTGAATATTTGGTACGTTTTTGTATGAAGTATTTCAGAGATCGTGTAAAAATTTCACGACGATTAGGAAGCTCGTTATTGAACAATTAACATTCACAAATTAAATGTTGTCTTATGAAAACTGATGTAACTTTGCAATAAGTTTTTTTTGACCTCTCAATTTTGTAATAACTACAATATACTGAAAGCAACGGAAACAAAACGAAGTTTATTCATAATTTTTTTCAATTACTGTAAGAAAGTTAAGTACTAATTTGCAGTTTTAATTACTGTAAAAAAGTTAAGTACCGTGATTCGTATTCGAAAGTTTTATTCATTATTTTGTTTTATCAGAAAGTTTTAGAAAAGTTTTAAAGAAAGTTTTTAGTTTTTAGAGAGTTTTTAGCTTTTAGTTAGTTTTTAGAAAGTTTTATCAGAAAAATTATATTCATTCTGCTGAACTCGATATAGAATTTCGTTTTTTCTTCTAGAATGCTGAATTTTTTTCCGCCGATACTACGTCACATACTCTTAACAAAATACGTAAAAATGAGATCGTGGTTAAAAATTGAAAATATGTCACAAGAATCTTGCAAAAAAACGAGAGTTTATCACTTGTTTTTATATACGAATACAATTTAATTGATTGACGCGATGCAATTTTCAATGTATCATGGCATCGATAATTGATGCATCGACGTAGTGGGTTCGTTTGGGTCAACGAAGGTCGTTATAGACGACAAGCACAAGTGTTGCGCAGGGCGAAATATTTTCCGTGCACCGGAAGAGCCACGAATGCTGACGCCAATGGGCCCGAGTCGGCGTTGGATTGGCCGGCTCGAACGCGGTAGTGCGTTGATTGGCCGGGCGACGAAGGTACGTTCGATAAGCCTGGCAAGAGGCTCCAGTACCCGGCAGGGCTTCAAGCGGGAGACTGCTCTGTTCCGCGTCGGATTTGTACTTTTTTCCGAAATTTTACCGGTTCGCGTACGCGCGTTACTCTGAAACAAAAAAAAGACCAAAAATTGAAGAAAAAAAACGGTGGAGTTTCACGTGAAAATCCAAGATTAACAAAGCGAGCTAGATGTGGCGATACCGAAAATTTAATACAAGCACCTGTACGAAGACAGAATTTGCGCGGAGAAACAAAATTCTCGGTTGCGTAAAAAAAATATTTGTGTTTTGTTAAACTCAAAAATTGCGAGTATTTTTTTGGTTTTCACGGAATTTGAATTTCACGCCGTTGCCGCAGTGTGTGCAAAGTATTAATCGGCTTTCTCAATCAATCTCCTTCTCCCCCCCCCCCCCCCTCTCTCTTTCTCTCTCCCTCACTCACGAATTCTCCCCTTTTTATTTTTTGTTAAATATACTTTACAGTGCGCCGTTTTTATTTCGTTTGTTCCAGTGATGAATTTTCTTTGTGTTTCGTGAACGTTTGTTTGGATTTGTTTGGAAGAAAAATCGAAAAGTGCCATTTTGTTATTTTGGGAATTTTTGGAGCTGTAGCCATTGAACTCCCGTCGCTGAAGCTTTTCGGTGAGTAAAAGTTTTTTTTTTTTTCGTGCACGAATATATTTGTTCATCGGGTTTTCATGTATTTTAGAAAAATTGGAATTTTTTATTTACTGATTTTTTTCTCTCTCGTTTCGGCTGGAAATAATTGAAGGATGAAGTCTCAACCCGTTTATTATTAATGTTTTATAAATATATCAGGTGAATTGTTAAAAAACCATACGGTTGGGAAAAAATCGGAAGCTCGGAAAAGTTTTGTGGAATTTTCGTGAATAGTATATGAACTTGTAAATAATTTATCGAACGAAAACTGTATTATTTTTATTGTGTTCTGCACTGATTATTGAAGTTGAATATTTCACTTCATCGATCATTTTTAATTTTTCATTTTTTTCTTCCAAACTGTTGAACCATATTGTGGTTTTTCATATTATTGAAATATCATTGTTACACAATATTATTGTTCAAATATTATTGTTACGCAATAATTATTTGAACAAAGTTTTTTAAAAGGCTACAAAGTTAATGCATTACAATATAAAATTACCTTTATAAATGGTCGAGAAAATAACTAAGTTTTCATGTCTAATTTTTATTCTACATTTGTGCAAAGTGACAAAATGTGTGCAGATCGAAAGAATGAAAATTGTGTTACTTTCTTCGATTATTAGAAACCAATTATCCAAAGCAGATCCTTTAGTTGTTTTATTCGTGGTGAAAAAATGTCTCATTTCCGGAAGAGATTTGTTTCTGGATATTAATCAATTGGAGGATTAACGATTGCTTCGTGTATCAAATATTCACGAACAATTGCAGAATTATTGGAAGCGTGTTATTGATATCGAAAGGCAGCTCGAGAGGGAAGAATTGATTTTAGCTTTGTCATAAGCTGTGCTGTGTTTTTTAGCCCCACATGTTGCTTTTTCGTTTTTTCTTTAACTATTCTTCTCTATTATTTATTTGCAGTTTTTCGATATAGGTTTGCGAGAAATTATTGTATATTAGTACGCCTGAGTGAAACATAATTATTCGTGTATATTAATATTGACGAATTTCGAGTGGAATCTGACAAAGAAAAATCAGCTGTCATTGGCAAAAAACTCTTGTAAGAAAACTTTGAAACAATCTTCTTATCATTGCCTCGTATTATAATAGAGTTGAAAATTGTTATTTCATAACACGGTATATGTTATCATAATAATCATTAAAAATAGCAATTATTTATAAATTTATATAAATCATTTTCATATAAATTTTTTTAAATTAATTATTTATAAAATTTAATTAATTGAATTTTTTAATAAATTTAGATAAAATAATGTATCATACATTATTTTAAAGAATCATTAATACTACATAATATATCACTAGACAACAATTTCGCACATAAAATAAGCAGCTACAATTTTGCAGTAAAGAGTGCACGTCCACACATTTTTAGCCTTGACACGATGACTCTTCGATGATAAAAATAATCGCGCACTTGATTGTGAAGCTGCCGCATTTTTAATGAATTTTCCTTTGAATTCTTTTTCCGCTATGCCTCGTTCGACGTAAGTCGAACATAAATAATTTGAACATTGACACAAAACGTTTAGCAGAAACTACATAAGAATTGGATTATCAATATATGCGAGCATAAATAAAATTCATATCGTGAATGGGAGAAAGAATTTAACGAAGAACATTAAAATGAAAATTTAATGCAATAAACAATAATGGTCGAAACGTTTCCGAAATTATATTAGTAAATTTGATAAAGATTTAACTAAAATATTAACTAAAATAAAACATTTAAATAAAATAAACAGATATGATAAATAATGGAGGAATTGAAAAATTTCTGAATATTATATATAAGGGAATTTTGTTCATTAATTAAACTGGTAGTTTCTCCTTATTAATAATACTCGCATTATTCACCGCGTGGATTTCAAAAGTTTACAAACTTTCGATGATTCTCAGTTGAGCAAATCGAAATAGCAAAGTATCCAGTGCAGACTGAGGTTGAACTGTTAGACGCGTTTGCGTAATGACAGAGGTTTTGCTATGGGTCGCGAACTCCAACTTCCGCCGGAAGTTCCTTCGCTTCCCACCGTGTCATTTCTATTTGTTTTTTTTTCTACTTCTCCTCGCCCCCTTCCCCAGGCAGGTGTCCTGATTACCCCTTTTCTCGTGCTATTATTTCCGTCAGTCTTTGTATTTCGAATGCCCCCACTTGCTTACCCTGAAAAAAAAAAAACGAACAAAACTCCCAGGTTCTCAAAATTCCGCATTAGAATTCACCCTACAAATTTTACCAAAAATCTTAGCCAAAAAATGTATTTACTTGTTTCGCGCAAAAAAACCGATATTTGCGAACGATTTGAGTCTGACAGAAGTTTTTCAACTACACGCAAAACAGTGTGTTTGGGAAATTAAAAAAAAGAGCGTCAATAAATGAATAGATTAGTCACATAAATATTTGGCGATTAGTCGTGCGTTGATGGGCAAATATTTATCGACAGTTAAAAAAAAAAAAGATTCAGGCAGCCGTACAAAATTTGCAAAGGACATTTGTATTGACATTTTTTTTTCGTTAGCGTTATTGCCAAATATTCACTGGCAAACTTTTTCCGACGATTCACTATAATATAATACATTACATACATTAAAATAGTACATTAATATACGTTAAATGTACAATTCGACTATACGATTCACTATAATATAATACATTACATACATTAAAATAGTACATTAAATGTACAATTAAATAGTACATTAAAATATAATAAAAAATATTCAAAAATAAAAGGAACGCATAAATGAGAAAAGATTTACGTGAAAATAAATAAAAAAAAAAAAATGATGGACGGTTGTGAAAATAAAAAGATTGATATGAAAAATAATTCAAAATAAATGGACGGCAAAGCATTTTTTTCGCTTCTTTTCAAAACGGAGGGTGGCTTGAGATGCTTTCGCATTTACGGGCCAAAAGATCAAGTAATTTTTTTTGCGCTGGGGAAGTTGCACATCACTTCTTGCTGTCAGCCGCCCCCCCCCCTGTCCTTCCCTCAGGACATACACACGCGCGCATACGGGACGTGCCAAAGAGTGGGCGAGGGTGAACAAACCTTCGCATCATTGCGGTTATGGTTGAGGGTGGTTCGGGAATGGCGGATGCGGGTGGCGCGCGGTTGAAGTTTTCTCTCGTGAATATTTAGGTACTTTGGGTTGCATTCGGACATGTAGTCGTGATAGAGAGAGGGTAAGAGAGCAAGAGAAAGAGTGCGGGAAGGGGAGTGAGAGGGAGCGGGAGAGAGGAAGGGGGGGGGGAGATATCTGGATGTTGCAGTTGCCCCTCTTTCCACTTTTTCCCACGAGTCATTTTCCTCACCTCGTCTTCCCCTCGCACTCTTCGAAGCCTCTCTCCTCATGCCTTCATCGTGCATTCTTAGCTTATATCCTCCCCTCACTGCGTTCAAGCACTTGGAGGCTCGATCGTCGCAACGGTCGCTTCGCATAAGGAAACCCGTTTAAGGGGGAATCTACCTTTGTGAGGGCAAAATCAAGGGTCATTTTTGACAATTTATTATTTATTTTGAAAAACAAAAGAATATTTTTTAATTCGGTTTTTTATACGTGTTAGAACAAGTCTTAAAGTGAACGATTTAAAAAAAAATTATTTTGAAATAAAATGGCGGCGCTATAGTCAATGAAAGAAAACTCCTTTTTTCATAGTCCTCTACGGGCGTATTCGCACAGGTCATAATTTTCAAGCTGGAACAGAAAGCGGAAAATATTTTGAAAGTAGATATAAAAAACTAGCCCAGTACGTAGGGGATTTTCGAAATATTGATTTAAAAAAAAATGGCGTTAAAATGAAGAAAAAAATCGTAAAAAATCGGTCGAATATCGATAACAAAATTTTTTGATATCAACTTATCGTAAAAAATTCTGTGTACTGGACTGGAAAATGTTGTCAAGAAGCTATAGTGATAATTTCAAGTCGATCGATTGAAAACTCAAAGCGCTAAGCATACGCCCGTGTCTAACAACATAGTTTAAAAACGCATTTAAAGTTTTAAGTACTGTGAAATCATGGAAATTTCGTGTTTACCTTTAATCGGCGATGCCTGGACCACACAAAACCTTTTGAATATCATTTCTGGATAGTTAAGAGACCTTCTAAGCCAATAAAAAAAATGCAAAAACAAATTACGAAGGTATATTCCCCCTTAAGAGCAAAAAGCCCACAAAAGAACGCGGTTTAAGGATGTTGAGTCCCTATGAAAAATGTTAATGTTAATTGTTCAATAAATAGCTTCTTAATCGTCATGAAATTTTTACACGACCTCCTGAATACTTCATGTAAAAACATACCAAATTTTCAGAATTCTATCATCATTACTTCAACCTCCTTAAGGGTTGAAATAAAAAATGATAAGAAAATTCGGAAAATTTGGTATGTTTTTGTATGAAGTATTTAAGAGGTCGTGTTAAAATTTCACGACGATTAGGAAGCTCGTTATTAAAAAATTAACATTTTGTTAATAACAATATTTAAACGAAATTAAAAAAAATTATCAATAAACTTCGTTTTGTTTCCGTTGCTTTCAGTATATTGTAGATATTATAAAATTGAGAGGTCAAAAAAAAAACTCATTGCAAAGTTACATCATTTTCCATAAAACAACTTTTAATTTGTGAATGTTAATTGTTCAATAACGAGCTTCCTAAGTGTCGTGAAATTTTTACCCGACCTCTGAAATACTTCATACAAAAACATACCAAATTTTCAGAATTTTATCATCATTTGCGATTTGGAACTCAACATCCTTAAGGGGCGAAAAGGAAGCAGAGGGAGGGGGACACCTGTAACTACGTGTGCATTCGCGCGCCGGTGTGTCTGTGTGTGCATATATACAATTTTTGTTCATACTTTCGGATTTGAAAACTCGCGAAACAATTCTTTGCCCGGAAATGAAGAATCGCCATTCTCCATGTTTCTCATTAATTATTTTCAAATAGAGGAGATTTTAGCTTTCTCGAAGTTTTTACGTTTATTCGATTCTAGGTTTGTTTGAATTAGATTAAGGAATTCTTTTTAAAGGTAAGATTTATTCACCATTTTTGAGCCTTAGGGTATGTTTCGTTGTTACGTTTGGCTGTTACATGGTATTTTTTTTATTAACCTTTAACCATGGTGGAGGTATGCGTCCCGTCACGGCGGTAGTCCAGAGCTTGCAGTTTATAGCAACGAGGTCTACCGCTTAGTACCGTCGGATGGCGCAGCGTTCGTTTTCTATAGATGCCTCGCGACTATATAGGCGACTATTGCTGCGCGCGACGGTGTGTATGCGCTGGCCGCGTGCAGAAAGAAGTAACCTTTTCGCACGCAGTTAAGTCGTAACGAATAGAAATACTGTATGTACGTGTGTGTATCACACGTACCTACACGATTGTTTACTCATTCCAAATAGCTTCAGAAGTTAATCAATATTGGCAGTGTTGGACAAAGCTTACGGATTAATTTATTAAATTAAATATAAAAAAATGTTGCCTCATCGAAGGAGTATTTCGCAAATTGGCTGGTGTCCATTGTTTAATTTTTTTTAGTAAGCGAGCTGGTTGCTTTGAATTCTTCCTCCTCCGGTTGTTTCCTGCCGTCCCCATGGCCCTCCACTTTTCTTGGTCCGTAGTCTTTTCCTTCGCAAGCTGCAAATATATCTCCCCGAAGAAGAAGAGTGATCTTCGTTCCACGTAGGTAACGCACAATTTTTGCCCCGCTCCTCCACTCCGCTGTTCTGCGCTCGTACGATGACGGGCGGCAGGGGGGGGGGGGTCGACTTGTTTTCGCCGTTCGTCCAAGTGCGCCTGCTAGGGGACCACACGCTCAGTGTCTTCGTCACGGCCGCCTCGTAATACTCGGGCTACAGGAAATATTACAGTGCTACAGTACAATACAACCGGTAATTCCCGCGTATCGCCCTCCTCCTTTGCCTTCGTCTGCGACGACGCTCTCTCGTACGTGATCCTGCTTTTTTTTGTTGTTACGGCGGCTGCTACGATTCTGTCGTTCGTCGATGTGTCTTTTTCCGTGCCGCTGAATTGCCATCCGTATTTATTGGCCGCGGTAATTCAAAGGCGGTGATCGAAGTGGCCGCTCGAGTTTAGGGTAGATCTGATGTGAAAAGGGCTGTCGAAGGGATTGGGAATCGTCTTGGAAAAGGAAAAACGATTTTTAAGCAATTCGTCACATAGGATAAAACAGCCCCAATGAAGGGATTGTCGTATAAAAATATTGGACGAAAGTAGACGAAATTTTTCACATCCGCAAGTCAAGAGCTGCGATACAAGAGCTCACATGCCTGAATTGAAAAACAAAATTTTCTTTCGGTCCCTCTTCGTGACCCTCCGCGTGGCGAAAATGGTAATTTTTCTTACTTCGACCATTGGAATTTCCGTGGTTCTTTGAACTCTGCTTACATTCCAAATTTGAAATTCATTTTGAAGTCGTGACAGTTCCCCAATTGATATTGATCCATGTAGTCGACAAACAGAATCGATGAAGGACATCGGAAGATCTACAAGACACCCAGGACTATTAGTGAACAACGAATCTTTATGGGGGTCGTAAACGTTTCAAGTTTCTACGATCCGCCTGTTGTACAGTTTGAAATGAACGCACGGGGTGGGAAAATATTGTGAATGCTGGGTCGAATGGATGATTATGAGCGTTGAGTTGCTGTGCCGGACACGAGTACGTTTACCTAAGTAGAGGTCGTGGATACAGTAAGGTGGGTGCAGTTTCCGGCACATGGAGTGGATCATAAGAGGTGGTTGGATGGGAGGGCATATCCTGACCTAACTTGTGAAAAGCGTGTAAACCTAATTCAAGGACGTACGTACAGAATCATGCATATTCAGAGTACGTGTGTTCCCTCTTCGCTTATTCATTATGTCCTGGACCTACGATGATCGAGCATGCAGGAAATTGGTGGCAACTCTACTACCCAGTCTTTGCTCTCTTTTGTCCAGGAACTCGTAATCTTGGGGTCCATCTTTTGGCTTGTAGCCTTCGTGATCGGAATTGATTTCCCATTCCAATCCTAACTTGCCTTCAAATCGATCTATGTTGATTGAGCTGACTGGAATTGTGCAGCTGTTTCCAGCTGTGCTCGTATAGAGATTCCGTTTAATTTTTGGTGGCTCTTGGGATCTTGAGGTAATATGATACGTAAGGTATGAAGATTAGAAATGCAATCAAAAGATATAATAAGAAGTTGCGCGGTGTGAGAGTTCTTTTCTGCTTTTCGATCAGACCAAAGGGTCTTTTTAACTTATGGAGTTTTGCTGAAATTGTCCACTCTGGATTCTAGGTTGATTAACCCACTTACAGTCTAGATGTCCTGCCAACTGGTCCAATCTGTAACCGAAATGGACATTGCCATTTACGTTAAAGACATGTAATGTCTTCATCTAAACGGCAGACTCTAGAGACCTCTATAAAACTAAAGAACGTCAAGTACGTCTTCAGAAGCTTGAGGAGGGTTATTAACAATTTGAAAAGGTACAAATCCACATATGTTGCTTCTGAAATGGAAACTTAAGGTTTCAGCATGTCTTCTGAAGTGGCATCACAGCAACTGAGGATCTTGGTTACCATTTGTAATCAAATTGCACATAATGCACATAACAGCTATGGAAATATGAGAAACAGAGTTTCAAGTTGACTATGGTGTCGTTGGAGCCACCAAGAGGTCAAGAGCCCGCCAAAAGGTTATCAGCTCTTCGCTTTGCTTCGGAAAGCTCGGGATATGTCATCGCTGTCGACATACATACCTGACGCGTATTTCGAGACCGTGAGGGTTTTATGCGTAGGCTTAGCCGTGGGTATGCGATGTTGACGGTAATAGAACCCCCAGGAAGAATCGATGAAGTTCGTGCAGCAACCCTCCCCCAGTCCGGCTGATATTACCCTCGTCGTTTCATGAAGCTTAACCGTCTACTCATCGCACGTACGGCTTTCTCTCCCTCTCTCTTTACACCATCCTTTTATCTTCGTCAGCTGGAATGACGTGTGGGGCATACCAGGAATATTAAATGTATACACTTACTATTAAGCTTCATCGCTTCGACCTTTGTAGTTCACGTGATTCCCTTTTTTCCCTCCATCCTCGATTTACTTGGATGCCCCTTTCCATCTATTTCACGCGAATTGTTCCACGCCCTCCGCGAATATTTGACGTTCGTTGAATTTTTCCTGCTTTTTTTACTGCCTGCCATTTTTTCATTACTTTCGGAGTGAGGAATTTGAAGGCGGCTGCGAAAGAGCGTAAAGGACCGCATAACGTAACCCGTCATTCTTATTTGTTAGATTCTTGAAAGTGGACCATTACTTTTAATCAATCAAGTTGTTCCATAAATCGCGATGCGCAACGAGAATATATTTCACGAGATGCTGGATGTGAGGTGGGGATACGAAGATTCACGTTGGCTGTCACTCGCTCGTTAAGCAACTGCCGTCATTCTCGTACCCATTTGCATATGAATGGTAAATGTTTATTGTTGGACAAGTCGCGAAAATTAAGCAGTGAGGAAGTTAGGTTGGTTGGAGAGCAGTGGAGAGTTCGTGTAACCGAAATCACTAAGGGCACATCGTGAATATGGTATGGGATATGACTTCGTGATGAAAGCATCAAGACCGTGCAGCTTCAAAGAGATGGTGGGTTGTTGCACCATGGGTTATTCCAGCCGCGTATGACTCTGACTACCTGTACTTTCGATCTCCATTCAGTGGTAACTGCCTTGAAAGAGCAGTCAGGATCCTTAGATGCTCCTGAGGGACATGACCCATCAGCCAACAACCTCAAAAGTCATTGCAACATCGTTTGAGGTAGTATTCCAAAGATTGCTTGACACACATGCTTCATCCACTCGGGACGATGTTCCAGATCAGGACTCCCCGGAAGTCTTGAAAGATCTTTCGTTGACGGGAGCAGTGTTATTCCTAGACCAAATGTGCCAACATTACTTCCCTAAGCAATCTATTAGTCCCTCAAGTGGGTAGTCACTCGAGACGTTTGGTCCATCCTTTTAGCAGTTCGGACCAATATCCTGCTACATGTCCACTGCATGTCTATTTTTGAGCTACCGTGCCCTCCTCATTATCCATTATTACCCTAATGGTGTGAGTTCGCGTCACTCATTACTGTTTATAGCAACGAATAGTGGTTTTCCTACCATTGCTTATTATCCTAATGAGGAAGAATGAAACGAAGATTGCGTTACACGAAACTCCGCTCAGCAATAAATTCGTCTGATGTGTGTTCAGTCCTTTGTTTGGCTTTGTTTTGGGCGTAATTGTTTCGCGAGTTTATTTGGGGTGTAATATGTGGATGTTTGGACTCTGATGAATAATAGTAGGCTTCATAGATTACCACAGTTAGTAACAGATGATATTTTTCCTGTACGGTGCCCACGATCCAAGTGACCAACAATGAAACGGACATTGTTTGCATCTCTGCTCAGCAACGGCGTTGCCTCAAGTGTATTCCGCAAATATGGGGCTCTGCTTTTGCAGCTCGGACTGGTTTCCGGCCAGTCTCTTTCTGACTGTTCGGATTAGCTGGCTCGCCATGCTGGACGCGATTCTGTATCCGCAAATGAATCATTCTGGAGGGTGAGCACTGTAGTGAAAATGGAAAGGGACCACCCCCCCCCCCATTGTTCTCGGCCTCGTCCTTTACACGGATTTCACATTTCCGTCACGTAAGCCTGCTCTCGTCAGACCGACTGCAGGTACAGAGATAGTACAGAGGTACAGAGATAGATATTACGATGCACCCGGTGTTCATCCTTGTGCTATTTGTACTCGCACAATATATACTGATTTCGGATTCTTATCTTGGGTTGCCGTCTGGCAAATTCGCGGTCAAAACGGCACCTCCGTGACAAGCACCCCCATACCTCGGTCGGGTATACGAAATAGCTCCATGGGAAAATCGTGAATCGGACCTCACTGGGAGCCCTTTCTAATATGTTTTTAAAGATTATCTATATTTATCTCACAATTTTCCATTTGGAGCATGTTTTTCGTTACCATAGATTCGGCATTCAGTACTGTGGAATCAATTTTTCAAATATCGTTATAATTTTTAATAAAATCATCTGCATTCCCCACATCTAATTTCATAAAAGCGTCTACTGCATTCGCCAATGGGAGGTTTTCAAATGGCCGTTTTAAGTCGACAATTATGTTGTCCGTCACCTGGTTATAAATATTTGTCTTCCAGTAGTCTTTGGGTCGGGTGTCGGTCGGCAAATCCACGGTGTGGCTTTTGCCAATGATTGTCTCTGTATAAAAATCCTTTTGTTGACGCCTCCTTTTCAATACTCTGCGAGGTTCTAGCGAAATTCCATGCTTTTCAGCAAACTGCTCGATGTCTTTCCAAATTTCAAATTCATTTCTAGATGTATTCCAGACGGACACAGCTCAGTATTACACCAATAAGTTTCAATAAGTATTCTCCATTTCGAATAACATTTTGCTCCTGTTGCTTCAGCACTTGCTGATGGACATCTCCAGCTTTAAGAGATTTTTCGTGGAATATATATTTTTCTCCACATTCAACATGAAGTGAAGACTGTACATGTGTTTTGAATCCCCCTCCCAGTTTCTTCCAATTGTTATAACCGTTTTTCAACAAATTTTTCGCGTTGGTCACAAATTCCGGTTTTTACGAAGTGTCAAGCTAGGCAACGCTGACCACAAATCCATTGGCCCGTGTTTGCCTGATTGCGACAACTTTTAGTTTGCCTGATTTCATTTGACAGCAGGTTGATTCTCGTAACTCATCCCAGTTCGACGAAGATGTATCCGCAACCAATGACGGTTGATTGATCGAAGATCATGGGTGTTTGACACCGGTGTGCAATGTTGTCCAGGTAGGTAATCAATTATTCTTTCGTTCTAGAACGTTCATTCAAAAGTACCATTACAATGTACCAGCTGCTCAATATTCCCACCACCAAAACGATAACAACAACAGCACGTCATTCGTATTGTTACACGTAGTCCTCGCAGCAACAGCATCAAACCCGGATAATGAAGTTTTCATTCGACGCTGCGTTTTTCATCCTGAGTGCTCGTTCCATATTGCTGTCACAATATACCTACATAGCCTGGCTAGTGTAGGAAGTGATGCGCTCCCCCGTTGTCCGAATTTCCTCCTTGTTTACCTACACATGTACAACAACTGCGGGTCACGCCAGTTTTGCCTAGCACGGATGTACACGTTTCACCGGTAAACGGTGGATGCGCGTTCCCAGCCGATTAATTGTGAGTAGGAATAGATTTCCCTACGTTTCATCCCCTAAGACGTTTTATCTTTATTCGCAACCCCTTTAACCTCATTGAACAGTTATTATTATAAAGTAACGATTATAAATAGTTATCAGGACCAGCACTGGTACATGAGCGGTCGGGTTTCGGCTCTGGCGATACTTCGAGTTAAGGGGGGAAATCACAGTAAAATTTTCAATTTTTCGAAAAAAAAATTTTTCGCTTTAAAGGTGCTTTAGGGTCTTAAAAATAATATACCAAATGATGGAATACGGCAAAAGTGTCCGAGTGCCCAAATTTCTTGCGTTGAATACAACGCTTTTTCACGAGGCTTCACTTTCGTGCATACATATATAACATAAATAGTGATAAAAAACAGTGATATTTGTAAATCATTGTCATTATGAGTGACACATCGTCGAGTCGTGTTAGAAAAGGGACGAAAAAGGATACTGCGTACGAAAATCGACTGTACGGTGCAGGCATTGCAGATTAGAGGTATATGAAATTTTCATATGGTTTCTCAGTACTTAAAACTTTAAACGCGTTTTTCTCGAAACCACTTTTTTTGAGCTCGCCGAAGACATAACTCGAGCAAATCTTTACCGATCGACTTGAAATTTTGACAGTAGCTTCAAAACATCTTTCTCCACGGAGCTACGTAGGATTTTTTATTTTGTATGGCTTAGTTTTTTTTTATCGACGATTTTATGGCGTTTTTTTTTGTTAAAAATTTAACTTTATTTTCAAACATGCACCATTTTGCGAAAAATCAATATATCGAAAAAAATCCTACGTAGCTCGCTAGCTGTTGTTATATGGAAACTAAAAAATACCATGAATAATATAAAAGTTATTATCATTATATAAATAAATAAAAATCTCAATATTTGATTCGAGATTCCACATATGTTTGGTTTGGCATGTGTTCGCGGTTTTCAAATTTCGGCTGCATATTGCTCGTATTGTGATGGATGTGCTGCGATCTCTGTAAATAATGAATTTGCCCTTTGGAATTTTTTTAAAAATGCGTACAGCGTTAATCGATCCTCGTGACCTTTCAGGTATCAGTTTCGAAAACGAATAACAGGCACTCGTTGTTTTTAAATTTCGTCAAGTGCCTCCTTGAGGGTGAAAAGAAAATTGGGACGAGAAAAAATGTGTTTAAGGATGTTGAGTCCCTATGAAACATGTTAATGTTAATCGTTCAATAAATAGCTTCTTAATCGTCATGAAATTTTGACACGACCTCCTGAATACTTCATGTAAAAACATACCAAATTTTCAGAATTCCATCATCATTACTTCAACCTCCTTAAGGGTTGAAATAAAAAATGATAAGAAAATTCGGAAAATTTGGTATGTTTTTGTATGAAGTATTTAAGAGGTCGTGTTAAAATTTCACGACGATTAGGAAGCTCGTTATTAAAAAATTAACATTTTGTTAAGAACAATTTTTAAAAGAAATAAAAAAAAATTTATCAATAAACTTCGTTTTGTTTCCGTTGCTTTCAGTATATTGTAGATATTATAAAATTGAGAGGTCAAAAAAAAAACTTATTGCAAAGTTACATCAGTTTCCATAAAACAACATTTAATTTGTGAATGTTAATTGTTCAATAACGAGCTTCCTAATTGTCGTGAAATTTTTACACGACCTCTGAAATACTTCATACAAAAACATACCAAATTTTCAGAATTTTATCATCATTTGCGATTTGGGACTCAACATCCTTAATTTGTCATGGAATCCATGGTACATCCACTCATCCAGATATCCCTCTTTCTCTCTGCACACACACACACACACACACGCGCGCGCGTGCGCTGTGTGATCACACTAGATGAAGAGAGTACATTCTTCTTTCGTACTCTGTTAGCATGTACTTCGTACGAACGTTCACGACAAATAGCTCCTGGTTATACCGACCTAAGGGTGTACGTCGAAGCACTCTGCATGATTGAGAGGAATTTTCGTGATGTTAAGAATTTCTCTCGCTCTCGTTCCCGCCTTATTTTTCATTTCCTTCACTTTACACGAGCTCCTAATATTTCCGACGTATGTCTCTTTTCGTTCTTGTCATCGTTGCGTATTGTCCGAATCGATCGTACCCAAATAAGGGGTCCTATGATCCTTATTTTTAAAGGTGCTCCACAGACGATGACAGAACTCATTTTTTTTTCAACTTTACGCGGTAAATCGTCGAAAAGTGTGTAAATTAGTAGGACATTTTTTGAGACAAGTGAATACGTTAAAAAATAATTGCAAAAATATTGAATGTATTCAACGAAGCAAAGACAACGAAATCCCGAGCGAAAGCGAATGATTCAATTATTTTTTTCCTCCGCGGCACTTCATTCGCTTCATTTCGAATGCTGGGTTAGCATGGAGATCTTACGAAATGGATCGTATCCAGTAAGAATTCGTGGTCAAAGCGATCGGGATGGCCCTTCGCGACGGGCCTTCACATTCCTCTCGTACACGGCGCGACAGGTCTCGCGTTTTGGTAACCTCCGTTATGTCGCGAGAGGGGACTGGAGTGGAGGAGATGCATCGGGGATAAGGCCGAAAAGCCCGGGATGATGGTCATTTAGATTTATTTCTTGTCTTAGAACTCCGTCAATTTCTCACTAATTATGAAAGGTTGTTGCCAGAAGTTATTGCCTCCCTTGTTTTCTTCCACATTCTGATTCGCTGTCGCCAATTTCTACGTATCGAAGCTTTTCATTCAAATGTTTTATAAGAGAAATATATATTTTTCTAACAATAATAATTCCATTTTTGCCAATATGAATTTTTCTCATAAAACCTAAAAGCATTACATATTAAAATATTAAAATATTTATAAAGAAATAAAGATATAAAACACATCAATGTTTTTTTTAATTAATAATATTTATGTTTGATGAATAAATGAATAAGTAAATAAAAATTTCATAGATTTCACATCATTTACATAATTTACAATAACTATTTCAATTTCACATCATTTACAATGACTACACAATAAAAATACTGATACTATAATAGTATCAGTATTTTTACTGAATACAGAATATTTACTGGATACAGAATATTTACTGAATACAGAATATTTACTGAATACAGAATATGTACTGAAATTTAATATTTAATTTCAGTAAATTTTAATTTCAATTTCAGTAAATTGAAATTTCAATTTTAAATGAAATTTTAATTTTAAATAAAATTTCATTTTAAATTTTAATGAAATTTTAATTTCAATTTCAGTAAATTTAATTTCAGTAAAATAAATTTACTGAAATTTAATATTTAATTTAAAGAAAATTTAATATTTACTGAATACAGAATATTTACTGAATACAGAAAATTTTACTGAATCACTATTTTTACTGAATACAGAATACAGAATACAGAATAATGTTTACTGAATACAGAATATTTACTGAAATTTAATATTTAATTTCAGTAAATTTTAATTTCAATTTCTGTAAATTGAAATTTTAATTTTAAATGAAATTTTAATTTTAAATAAAATTTAATTTTAAATTTTAATGAAATTTTAATTTCAATTTCAGTAAATTTAATTTCAGTAAAATAAATTTACTGAAATTTAATATTTAATTTAAAGAAAATTTAATATTTACTGAATACAGAATATTTACAGAATACAGAATACAGAAAATTTTACTGAATCAGTATTTTTACTGAATACAGAATACAGAATACAGAATAATGTTTACTGAATACAGAATATTTACTGAAATTTAATATTTAATTTCAGTAAAATAAATTTACTGAAATTTAATATTTAATTTAAAGAAAATTTAATATTTACTGAATACAGAATATTTACAGAATACAGAATACAGAATATTTACTGAATACAGAAAATTTCACTGAATCAGTATTTTTACTGAATACGGAATACAGAATACAGAATAATGTTTACTGAATACAGAACGCATGATTAAAGAATTCTTTTTAAAATGTAAAATGTATTATTTGAAAACATGTATTTGCTGAATACAGAACTGAATACAGTTTACTGTTTACTGAATACAGAACGCATGATTAAAGAATTCTTTTTAAAATGTAAAATTTATTATTTAAAAACATGTATTTGCGAATGGAATCATTTGAATATTAAATTATTGATACGGTATTCGGTTCAAAACGAGGTAAATGTAACGCAGACGAAGAGCCAAACGGCTGTTGAACATCCGATGATAGATGATTTACTCCGTTCTGCATTGGTTACAAAGTGTACCTCCTAGCGCCAAGTGACGTTGCGTACTCAATGGCTCCTCGTTTCTGTTCTCCCTTATCAATATTTTTGTTTTATTTTGCTCTCCGCGTCGCACAGCTCCTTGTGAAAGTTTGCAAAATCGATGGTCCGTTTCGCTTCTCTTGTGGTTGGAACGACCTCGTGGAAGTTGGGAGGAGTAGGAGAGGTGAGTGAAATTCCGAGAATATGCAACTTAAGGTTGGTGGAAGAGGATAGAAGTAGGCAGTTTGAACTCGTTCTCGAAGTCGGTTCACCGAGAACGGCAAAACATCCCATGGCGATGACGTCCCTAAGGAGCCGCAACCAACGATGTCTCTCGCACCCTCTTTATCGCTTCGTTGAGCCCAACAATATATCCCGAGGTTATACCTTACTTTGGGTGAATGCATTCCTCGTATCAAGTTGCAAACGTGATGTGGTACCGCCGCAGCTTCGGTCGTGTTTTACGCAAGTAGCAAACTTCCCAGGTCTCGTAAACTCGTATTCGTATTTACGGGTGGCTCGTGGACGCGCTTCTTGTTGTCAATTTTGGGGGATGCGGAATTTCCACGTTCGAAATGTTTCGCTGACACGTTGCCACTTCCGTTTGGGGTTGTTGCGTTTTTTTGGACCGAGGAGAAAGGTCGAAAGTTGATCGGCAGAGTCTGCGACGGAAATGGAAGGTTTCGAGATAAAACACCCTTAAGGTGCGAGTTCCACCTGGCATTCGAGCCAAACGAACGAACAAACTTGAACAAGCCCTAAACAAGCTGTAGCTGAGGGATAATATTACTGGTGTAGGAAACAATAAAAATACGTCACCATGCTTTGGGGTAAAAGTCATACAGGAACATTGCCGAAAGGCAACTGTATCACGATAACACTTTGCCATCCACAAATGGACCCATCACAGGGTTCTAGGACCATAAAGTGTACTGTACAAGAACTGTGCCACATTGCTGTTTGGTGTTCCAGAGCCAAGGAGTGCACCACAAAACAAGTTTGCCATATTTATAGTGGTTAGATATTGGAGACATTGCCAAGGAACGATTTTAGCATTCGAGAAATTGCCCATTAAGAATTGCACCGACAACGGAATGTTGGGACCACAAATGGTGCCTGCCAACTTCACCATATTGTTTTGTAATGATCTAGGACCAAGAAAAGTGCAATAGAAAAAATCTTCCACATTGTTGTCTAGAAATCGAGGACCAAGGAGTTTACCATAGAGTAAGCCTGTCACATTTATCTTGGTTAGATATTGGAAACATTGTCAAGAAACAATTGTAGTATGCGACCCGACCAGAAACATATGGACCCCCGACAGGTTGTTGTGACCACAAGCTGTGCCATTAAGCTCTACTACATTGTTTCGTTAGACAATACAAGTTACAAGTTTTTTGTGAAGTGCTGATCACTTGATAAGGACCTCGTGACAACTTTACGGAATGGCGATTAATTCAGGTTTGTTTGGGTTTGTGATGTGCGCCTGGCGACAAATGTAACCTCACAAGTTCTTCTTAGGTCACCTATGGTGAGCGTAAAACCTACAGTCCATTATCATGAAGTTTATACCTTCGAAAATAACCCAGTGATCGACAACTTCGAATTGTCAGAATTGAAATTGGATGGTACATTGGGTTTGGGTTTTGCAATTCAGCATTGTGCATCACAAACGGTCGTTCAGGCAAACGACCGAAAACTTCATACTTTCCTGGTTTTGGTGTTCTACCGACAGCACGCATAGTGAATTAAAAATAACGATGAAACATAGCAGCGCACTCGGGATAAATGGGTGAGAGATCGATGCGTTTAGTCGCGGACACACGAAACCAGCGGAGGACAAAGCACCAATATAGTCGATTGATCAAATGGTCACTTGACCGAGAACAAGCGAAAGAAATTGCCCCGTGTGCTCTTCATCGAGCTCTCAGCGAAAATGATTTACTTTACGTTTTTTTACTCTTCGTTGAATGCTCGAACTGCAAACAAATTTTCAACGGAAAATCTCTCCTTCACTCTTGTGGCGTATATGGTCATTACGAGCCGCAAAAAACCCTATTGTCAGTGACTCTTTTGTTTTTCAATTTTCCACTCGAAGGCCGGATTATATAAAGTGAAGCTGAAGTGAGGCTGCAGCTGCGGTACAGGCAGTGTCAAAACTGATCGGGACTGGTTGGCGCATCCGCAACCCTCGAAAAGCCAAAGTTTGTGCAGAGTTTCCGAAAAAGCGCTTCAAATCCACGCTGGCTAGGAAGATGTCGAAATTTTGTAGAGAAAAGTCCTTTTCGATTTTGCCCGGAGACGCACCGCTGCTGAGATAAAAAGTGATTAGTGGTTGCAAATACGGTTGGTCGAAGAGGGGGCTTACGGCGCGCGCAACGGCGCACGATCAATCAGCGAGCGCTCGCCGCTCCTAGTGGCCGCTGACAGGCTCAAGCGTAGCGGTGGGGACGGCCCGTGCACGGGATTGGCTATCGTCGATTAATTAATATCTAAGAAACTGTGCATCTCAGACGAAAACGGATAAGGAGTTTTCTTTTTCGAATCTTGTGATCAATCAGCTCGGCGAAGTCTGGAGCGATGTGGTCGTCATCTGTACAAGGACAAGTATTCGTTTGTACGTTCGTGCCTGTATTTGTAATGCACAAATACGGCAACGTCAGCCGAAGGCCTGATGACTACATTTCCCTGCATTTTCGGGCTTGCCACATCCGCGTTTCCAATTTCCAACGGCTGGAAACGATTCAAGCACGGAACGAATCATTACGAAAAAGCTGTTTGACATACACTCGGGTGTCTGGTTTAGGTTTTCAGCTATGAAGTCTGTCTATAGCCATTCCCATATACCTGTATACGAATAGGACTCCACACGACTCTTCCCCTTGCCAAACATTCGAAACTCAGTGGCCGGCCAGCTCTACCTACCGAGTACGAAATAGGCAATTTTTTTTATCAGAAAAATACAGAAAATCCACCGATATACGGTGGTTATCCCACGAGCGATTTTGTTCCCCTCCAGCCACTCGACGTTGCCCGTCCCTTGCCTTTTCCACCCGGAAAATGCTCGTCCTCTCGCATGGAGACCACTCTTCCCACTATTTCATTTTCCACCAGGTTCGACAATGACGCCGTCCGCTATACAGTGTTCCTCTCGTAGTCTTGACAAATTCGCTATTTGAATAGCGTGTTACGAATGAAAAACAGGATGGATAAAATGGACAACAATGGGCGTTCGTGCTTGGGGTAAATAATCATTGGTGTTCGACGAGGATCCAGGGCGAATCCCGATTCAATGCACACAAATGGACTAATAATCTCCCCTTTTTGCTTTTCGCAATTTTCATCCGTTAGGGATTAGGGGTATGCAATAAAAAAAACGATGATAAAATAAAATAATGAAACCAAATAATGAAACAAATTCTTCGTATGGCTCTAAGCGTAAAGTTTAGCCTTGTCATCGTGATCGAAGGGAAACCGAGACCCACCTGAATATCATCGAGGAAAATTGCTACCTGCTGAATCATTGAGGTCTTGTCTCGAATCGCATATTTCTTCGCCCCATTCTGGGTCGATAATAAATGACCTTCCGCCACTTTTTCTCCCTCCATTTTTCATAGAGAAAACGAAAGACATTTCGTACTTTCGGCCTTCACCCTCTCTTTGTCTCTCTCTCTCTCTCTCTCTCTCTCTTACAAAGTTCTCTGCAGCATCGAGTTATGCACCCACGGATTTTAAGGGGGTCGGGTTGTAGCTGTGATATTTTGTTTGCTTCTTCCTTTTATGTGTGTATATATATATATATATATATATATATATATATATATATATATATATATATATATATATATATATATATATATATATATATTCTTTTACATATTTCTTTTTATCGCGCTTTCGCCAAGCCCAAATGGTAACAAGCGGGAGTGAGAGCGACGTGGGTTACCATTCCTCTGTACACTCCGTTCGGGCTCAACCCCCGGCATTTGATCCATCTATCATGCTCGCGAGGCTTTACCAAGGCTTTACTTCACGTCGTGCATCCGTCCTATTTACGAATACGTACACACACACACACACACACGCGCGCGCCTGTGTGCATGCTGCTTGCGGGATGTATATATGCATGGATCTTTTCACCCAAAATCCTGCCTCTTAAATGCCTTGAGCGAGCCATGATTTCACTTGTCCCGGGTAGCTCAACACCCCCCCTGCCCGTCCGCGCACTGAGAGTGCATAATTTCGAATGGTGAACGAAGATTTGTGCATTTAGATTTTTTTCTTTTAATTTTGTTAAGAACAGTGATTATTCCCATGGATTCATTTGTTAAAACTTCGAATATTCGTACATATATATATACATATATACACATACATACATATACATGGGCACGCAAACAAACCCATTTTGTACAAATAAGAACGTATGTTTTATTGAGTAAATACATATATATATAGTTATTATTGTCTTGCAATGTAGTTTCACTTATAATGGTTATTGAAGATTATTGTTAGGTATAAAAATGTGACAAAAACGGCACAAGCACGGGTACCTAGGTATACATAAGTAATCCAAAATAATTTAGATTAAATCTTTCTCAAATTAACTTTTATTTCGACTAACCGACAAATAAAGCATAATAATTTGATATAAAAAAAAAACGGAGCAATCTAATAAAGTTTTTAACCGACAAATTTCCAAACGACCCTCCTCTCTCGATCTCAACAATTTTGCGATACAAATCGTTTTGTTTTTTTTTTTCTCCACTCGCGTCGAGGACGAGTAATTCTGGAGAGTGGCCTTTGGGTCTTTGTGGCTTCGTTAGTCGCTTCGCGGGAGTGTGCGGTTTTACCTGGATCGATTTCTCGAAAATTCCATCGGAGCTCCGGAGAGCGAAGCGGTCTAGGGGTTGGGGATGCGAAGAGAGTACCGCGAGTAGCAAAACGGTGAGAGAGACGAGGGAAAATCTTAAGTTTGATTTTCGCACGCAATACTAACCTTCCTCCTCGCTATTATTATAGCCAAGCGTAATTGGTTTGCCTCTTTCACGATCCCCTCGAATCACCAAAGTTTCCAAGCGTTTTATACTATGTACTTCGTTGTTTAAATGAAAGCGGCACCCCCGCAAGAGTTCGATGTGTGCGAGTGCGAGAAAGAGAAACAAATAGACGAAGCGGGAGGATGCAGCCCCCCTTACCCCGTGGAATATTCAATCACCTGGAAATAGCTTTCGACCCCGAGGGAACAGTAAAAAATTTCACGAGATAGGTCGGAAATTCATTCGAACTTGGCCTACCACGCATACCTCCATCGAAGTGCCATTGCTCCCGCGTTGAAAGTTGACTGTTATTTTTCCCGAATTTTTCGGAATATTGTTTCAATTTAATTCCATTTAATTTTTTTCAATTTTTCTTTATTTTTCTTCCAATTCGTTTTTCATGGAAATACGAGCGTAACGTTCTAAAACCTTATGTATAATAAGATTTATCCATTGTCCAAAGCCCTTTTTACCAAGCCACTATACTACTTATTTAATTTAATTACTTACTTACTTAATTTAATTACTTAAAAAATTACTTAAGAATTTACTTAAATTACTTAAAAATTACTTAAATTACTTAAATTACTAAAATTACTTAAAGTACTTAAATTACTTAAAAATTTACTTAAAAAATTACTTGAAAAATTGCTTAAAAAATTACTTAGAAAATTTAATTACTTAAAAAATTTAATCACTACACAATTACAGCCGGTAAGGGGGTCGTCGATCAATCGTTACTTTTGGGACGTAACGCTTAGTAGGTCCCTCCTGAATTATTGAAATTTTCTCGTCTCAGGAATACCTCCGATGTCATGTCGTAAGGGCGAAAAAAATACTTCGTATATTAAAAAAAAAAAAAAATCTATAATACAACGGAAACTGCAGAATCTCCTTGCAGGATTCACAGGCAAGGCCGTTTTACACCGAGCCCCCGGTAACCCAGAAATCTAGGCTGTTCTAGTACGACGCGACGAGAGGAGGAGCTCCGAGTCGCGAGGGTTGACCTGGGTCTCAAGGGGAAAAGTGAATATACGTAGCACACATACACACACACCCATATATATATATATATATTTATATAGCGTGACCTGGCATGCGAGACTTTTCGGCCCAGGCACAGAGGTCCCTCGCAACCCCGGGAACCTTTTTCTACCTCTCCTTATTCTTTCTCTCCCTTTTTCTTCCGAATAATGGTCAGGAAACAAGTCATTACCGAATATTTCGTCGGCATCCCTTTCACATTTTTCAGTACTACCTGGGAGCTCTCTCGATCCCATCCATAACTTGCTCGAAGACGTCCCCTACTTTCCCGCGGAAGAGGCCTCGTTTAGATAGACCTATCTTTTTTTTTTGCTCTAGATTTTGAACGGGAAGAAAGAATGTCCAAAAGTGGTGTCTGGAATGTTGGGGTGTCGAAAAAATGTGCGAAGAGTGTCTAGAATTTTATGGTGTGAACAAATTCGGAAGAGGGTGTGCAGAACGTTGTAGTGTCGAAAAAAAAATCAGGCTGTTCAGTGAGAACATCTAATATTCCGATAACGTTGTTGGGAACATGTTCCCAGAAGGTCCTTGTAACCCAAGCAACGCCGACTAAGCTATGAATTCACACAAGTCGAAGTGATGAGACAGTCGATGAAAATTGTGATAGGTAGATATGTTCTGGCGGGGTTACCGAACGGCAAAAGGGCGCTAATGGATGGCCCGCGAACTCAAGCCTCCAAATCATTGGCCTATCTGACCACATTCGTCCTCTCTCTCTCTCCATGGCTCTCCTCCTCCTCCTCCACCTTCCCTTCTTTTCGATTGTGCTGTGTTTGTAAACAAGGAGTGGATGAACTATCCGTGGCTGGCGAGACCTTTGGAAGTTGTTTTCATAGAGGCCCATCATGCTGGAGACTGTTCCATTCGAAGCTACACCCGATACCGGTTTGGCCGGTCGGCGTGGAAGCTGCCAAGCTTGCCATCACACCGGGGGGAACGGCGCTCTTGCCTTTTCCGCGTTTGCGATCCGCCACGGTCGTATCGGATGGCCCTGAAGGGTCTGTAGTTGAGTGGTGCAGGGGGGGGGGGGGGGGGCGAGACTGACTCGAAGGCCCTTGGACCCTCATGCATAAACGGCCGGTGGAAAATCGGGCCGTGGCTAGGAAGGTGTAGACGAGTCGATGTGAAAAAGGAACGAGGTTGATCAAAACCACTTGAAGACATGTCTAGTTAAAGGGCTTCGTGCGGGACTTGTCGGATTCAAGGGCTTGAAGGTTCTAGAAGAGACGATTAAACCTTTAAAGGAGAAGAGTTGCCTGGGCAGGTTCATATTCACAGCTGATTGGGAAGCCGATCATGACGACTTGAATTCTGAGCGATAGTGGTCGATGATGACCTGGAGATGATCATTCTCCTAATCCTGAATGAATATGGTCATGGTCATCCGGACATGACAACACTACCACTTTCCCAACCGATCGGCAATGCGGTCGTCATGGCCATGATCAGGTTCATTGCCAGTGCGTATGGTTACATGTCCGGAAGATCTTCGATCATTGGAGGTTTGGCTGCCTCGTCTGGTACCTTGGGTACCTTGGTTCGTCGAAGGGCACCCGAAGGTGCTTCTCGATCAGGCCGCGGATATTTGGAGCCTCAAGGACTGGATGAAGCCTTCCGATAACGGTGGTGGTCATCGCCACCTTCACTCCTATGACAGTCTGGTCATGCTTAGCGACTTGACGTTCGCTGGTTCTGCAAGACGTTCAGTCGATTCCAATTGACCGCGGGCCAGGCCCAAAATTGCTCAAAAGTGACTGTCTTATCGTGATACTTTCAAAATGGCCAATAACTCAAAAATCGTTCGCCTGCGGTCACCCTATAACGACAACGAGTCAGTGGAATTTATTACACACGTTATTGAAGGCAATTGGACAGCTGTTTTTTCCCCTAAAATTATTGATATATTATCTACAAGTACATATTAGTTAGATATTATTATATCTGAGTTATTATCTTTTTGATAGCTCTTGGAAGGTGAAAAAAAAATATTTGATGGATTTTCTTATATTGCGTTATGTAGCCGGTGAATATTATTCGATTATACATTACTTGTTTCAACATTTGTATGGTTTCAGTGGGTAAAACGGGCTTTTCAAAATTTGCAATTCCCGTAAAATCATTAGAATCACATTCGCGAGTGATTCCCATTGCCCTGATTTTGCTGATACTCCGATGTTAATCGGGCGCGAGAAGCAGAATTGGCAAGAGTTGTTCCTTTTTTTTTCATCGCCGCCTCTCTGTCTCTGCCTCCATCGCGCCTTTTTCAGCTCTCTTACTCTTTCTGTCTCTCCCTCTCTCGAAGCCGTATCTTGTGGGCTGCTCGGCCCTGGTAGGTTCGACTAGCTTCGAAGCCTCACAAAGTCGAAGGGAAGCGGCATAGCCAGCAGCAGCCGAGGCTCTTCAGGAGCCCGTGGTTCCGGGACGTGGTGGGGATGGAACGTGGTTAGTTCACTTTCCCGAACGCTCTATAGGCCGTGCTGGCTTCACAGGGCGCGGTCGGGACCTCGGTCATCCAAGATTACGATACCACCGCACCGAGTCTCCGAATCACTGCGAACCTTTTAGGATACTACGATCCTTCTCGCGGGAGTAATTCAATGATGGTCAGTCCGGGGTTGACTATATAAAAAAACAACACCTATTTGGGCTGGCTTCTCTATGGATCGCGGCTGGTTTTGGAAAAATTGATGAATTCCCATATCCGGAGAACCATGCTGTCGATTGGGCCTCGTTCCCACTTGGGTTTTTTCAGATCATCCCGATTTTAATGTCTGTAGGATTTCTTCTCTGAAGACACCTTCTCATTTGCCGTATCAAGACATGACCAATTTAATACGAGCATGAAAACACGCCCAATTCCTATCAGTGTAAAGACACAATTCCGATGAGTGTGAAGCTATGACAAATTCCTATGAGTATGAAGACATGAACACTTACTATAAATCTAAATTATGTGCAATTTTTATAAGTATGAAGAATGCCCAATGTCTATCAGTATAAAGACACAATCCTGATGACTGTGAAGCCATGATCAATTCCTATCTGCAGGAAGATATGAACAATTCGGACATATAAAGACATGACCAATTCCTATGAGTATAAAGAGATAAACAATTCCGATGAGTATAAAGACATGACCAATTCCTGTGAGTATAAAGACATTACCAATTCCTATGAGTATGAAGACATGAACAATTACTAGAAATCTAAAAACATGTGCAATTTTTATAAGTATAAAGACATGTCCAATACTTGTCGGTATAAAGACATAATTCTGATAAGTGTGAAGCCATGGCCAATTCTTATGTGTATGAAGATATGAACAATTCCGATGAGTATAAAGACATGACCAATTCCTATGAGTATGAAGATATGAACAATTACTATAAATGTGAAAACATGCGCCATTTCTATAAGTATGAAGACATGTCCAATACCTATCGGTATAAAGACACAATTCTGATGAGTGTGAAGACATGACCAATTCCTATGCGTATAAAGATATGAACAATTCTGATGAGTATAGACATGACCAATTCCTATGAGTACGAAGACATGGAACAATTACTATGAATCTAAAAACACGTGCAATTTTTATAAGTATGAACACATGCCCAATGCCTATCAGTATGAAGACACAATCCTAATGACTGTGAAGCCATGATCAATTCCTATCTGCAGGACGATATGAACAATTCGGACATATAAAGACATGACCATTTCCTATGAGTATAAAGAGATAAACAATTCCCATGCGTATGAAGACATGACCAATTCCTATGCGTATTTCGATAATGAGTAGACAAGGAACTTGTCCGGTCTTATGATCCGATGGTCACCAATTCTAATCAGCAGTCTATGATCATAATTCAAATGCGTCAGTAAATTTTAATTATGAGACCAGTTTCGTGCTGAGCAGACTGCATGTGAAAAGGTGGCTTAAGGGGACTTCAACGGAGGTGGGTACCTGGCTGGGCTACTCGCATCAGCCTGCTATGTCCAGTCCGGGGCCTCCAACCTCGCTATGGTCAGCAGCCCAGCTCTAGTTCCCTGAGTTCATTATGTTCCATGTATGGCTTCTTATGGGGTTGAGGTTACATAGTAGGACGGCCGGGGGGGGAGAGAGGATTGTTTTTCGTTAACACCTGACACCACACCGAGCAGGAGAGACACACGAACAGTCTTCCAGCGTAACCAAAACAGGGAAGCCGCCTAGGTCGACCACATAAAGAATAAAATAACACATGAGGGGGGGAGGGGGCAGAAGCGCGAACAGGACGAAAAGGACCCGACGTAGTGGTTTCCTTGGACATTCTCCCCCTCGACCACTTCCCCTCTCGCAGGCCTCGTTCCCCCACATCCCGGATAATCGTGTTGTGCCCTATGCCATCATTCCCTTCCAGCAGGTGCGGAGTCAAGGTTTCTTAAGCACGCCCTTTGCCATCCTGTCCCTTCTGCTTATCCGCTCCGACTCGCTCTCGTCTTCATATGCCCTATGCGTCCATTCCGCAGTTGGTAAAGGTAGTCTAATTCCAATTTGTGCCTCACAATTTTCTTTCACTCTGCTTATTGCTTACCGGATCGCGATCGCAACAAATGGCAATCAGTAAATTGAGTCTTACGATTGGAGCCATCTCCTGAACTTATCTCATAAATAAGTCCTAGCAAACAGAGATTTGCGAAAACCGATAGACTGGAACAAGCTGAGGATGTTAGTCCTGCATAATACTAATATTATTGGAGACTTATCAACAAGTCGTGTGAAACAGTTTACCCAACGATTAGGAAACTTTTTTTTGAACGGCATGACTCTCTATTGGAGAAAAAAATACTTGAGACACGAGTATATTTTTCAAACAATTAAGGGGTATTTGAAAAAAATGAACGGTAAATATTCGGAAGTAGGGCTCCAGCTAGAATCAGGCTAATTTTCTTAAAGGGCTCAAACAAACCCAAACGACCCTTAAAAAACCGAAAGCAACCCCAAACAAACCCAAACAAAAATTTGCTTGATTCTAGCAGGAACCCCACTTCCGAATATTTACCAAAAGCACTTCATTTTAAGCCACTAAAAACAATTATTCTTGACTATTCGCTGCGTAAACATTTTTAAAACAAATTCTTTTATAAATGTTTTGCGAAAACATGTTGAAAAATAATTCGATATTAAATTCGAAAAAATGCGGCAATATCTACAAAAATGTATATGTCTCCGAAGATGCCAAAAAGAACCCTTTGGGGTTAAAGAAATTCTCTTTGTAGACAAACTCGTTTTAGTAGGTTAATAATTAAACTTATAAATTATCCCTTGCTGGAATAATCATAAATAATCATAAATAATCATCAATAATAATATAATAATATAATAATAATATAATAATAATATAATATAAATAATAATAATCATAAATAATAATAATAATAATTATAAATTATCACTTGCTGGAATAATAATAATTTGAAACAAATTGCAACCCTTGCATTCAAATGTTTTAAACATAAATACGTTTTCCTACGAAATTCAATTGGACTTCCTACTTTTTGTATTCTCTGCCTGGTTTGAATGAACTTTTTTTCTCCTTTGGTGATCCAAAAAGGCCAACGACGACTCAAGTACCATTATACCTGCTCGACCTCGATCGCCATTTCGTGAAGATTTGGGTACGATCACGTTGAGCGTCATATATATACATATATATATATATTGAAAAGGGTAGATTTCGTGCCAATCTAATCTCGCTCTTGGCACCCCACCGTCACTTGTACCCCGGTATATTAAATTATATTATCCATAGACTGCATTATGTATATTAGACTGCGGAATAGGCGAAAGAGGTACCTGGCACGATTCGCTGACGCAAATGAATTCAGCCAATGCGGCATATGGCCTTCGAGGATGTCGCAAAACGGCAACTCTCCAGGGCGTACATTTTTGCCACGTACTTCCGGTATAAATTAGTTGACGGGAAAACATTCGGGTCAGAACGATACAAACGAATACAAAATGCTCATAATGTTTCGTGGTGGATGCAGATGCTGGGACTTGGTATTTGGAAGTTTAATTTTCGTTGCAATTTTAGTCATTTTTTCGTTTGAATTTTGCAATTTTCTTGATATCGTTTCACGATTTGTTCGTAGATAATGTTGTCGGGGAAGTTTAAAAAAAGAATTTACTTGTGATGCTACACTTCGTCTGGGAATATTTAAAAAATGTTGCGATCGATAATTGAGGGGAGAGAAATTTAAATTATTAAAGGTGAGGGATGCCGATTTTTTTAATTACATACAAAATATCAATAAATAAAAACCATTTGCATATTATTGACCTTGCGAAGATGTTTTAATGAAATTCTGATTGCCAATATATAAATGTTCATCGACGAATAAGATCTCTTGAATACGAAAATGTATATTCTTAATATTTTTTGTTTGGTTTAAAATAAAAGTGCATTGTTGTAGGCTTTTTTTTCGGTTACCTTTTCTGTGAGATTTTGATACTACTTTTTTCCATGGTTTCGGTACATTTTGAAGATATTCCAAATGATATCTCGAAAAAAAGTATCTTATTAGGATATGTACGGATTATCGAATTATTTTTTTGCAAATAAAATATGAAAATTCAACAATTCGAAATACAAGTACAGACGTATATGGTTTAAAAAAAACAACCATTTCCGAATATACCATCATCGAGTATGCTGAAAACAAATTTTAATCACGAATAAACATTCTTTCGTTCACAAGTATCATTTAATTAAAAACTAAAGGTCCATTTTTTCAGTATAATTATTTTCAAAACATGATTTATTTTTTTTAAGTGTTCCTCGCCGAGGTGTCAATTCTCAAAATTCGGATACGCGATAAACGATTCCAACCTTTTCTTTGACCATTCTACTCCTACAATTGTTCACTTTTGAAAAGTTCTCCACGTATGTAGTACCCATGATCCGTTGGTTTCCAAGGGCCAAATCAACTGTGCACGGAGCAATACGGTTTACGTGAGACGGATGGTTGCCTTCGTCGTAGTCCGGATGATGGCCAGGACGGTGATCTCGGAAACGTAATAACCTTGAACTCCAGTAGTCACGCGAGCTGCAAATTCCTTGCCCGTTCGCGCAACTCTGGTGTATTTACTTATATTTGTACATAATCCTCAAGGAGGTACCAAGGCTATGGACTATGATATCCATATTAAATATATATATATATATATATAATATTATATATTATATATTATTAAGTATAATAATATATATAATCTTATTATATAGTATATAATAATTAATTATACTATATTATTATTATACTTAGTATAATACTATAGTATATAATAATACTATAATATAGTATTATTATATATACTATATATTATTATATATAGTAATAATAATAATATAGTATAATATAATACTATAGTATTATATTATACTATAAATCAATAATTATATAGTATATAATAATAATATAATATATAATATATATTATATATTATAAATATTATATATATATATATATATATATATATATATATATATATATATATATATATATATTAGGGCTCATAACCAGGTCTCTGAGAAGGATTTGATAGACTGAGAGAATGCTGTTGGGTTTATTCATCTATCAAATTTTCATTTATGAAAAAGAAGGTATTATGGTTTTGCCGAAAATAGAGTTTTTTTGGAATATTTGTATGCAATCTAAATTATTTACGGGCGAGAGGGAGATTTCCGAAATTAGTGACGATTTTCACATCGGATAGGGTTTGTGGAAACCCAAAAATCGAAAAATTTGATTTTGCCCACCATTCGGCTGGATTCGTCAAAACGTTAAAAACGTATTTTTTTTTTGATCGGCGCTATCTCAATAGCTGATCAATCAATTGGGGTTTATAACCAATTTTTTGAGAAGGTTTTCGGCAGATTTAAAGAATGCCGTTGGACTCGTCCGGATGTCTAAATTTCTCGTACCCGAAAATCGCGAAAATCAACATCCTAAAGGAAATCTGGCAACAAAGAGGAATATACCTTTGTGAGGGCAAAATCAAGGGTCATTTTTGACAATTTATTTAAGAAAAACAAAACAATATTTTTAAATACGGTTTTTTTATACATATTAGTACAAGTCTTAAAGTAAAAGATTTTTTTTTTTAATTATTTTGAAACAGAATCGCTTTAAAAGCGTTTTTCTGGAAACTATGTTTTTAGAAACGGGCGTATGCGTAGCGCCTCGAGTTTTCAATCGATCGACTTGAAATTTTAAGTGCAGCTTCTTGACATTTTCTAGTCCAGTACACAGGATGTTTTTTTCGATCAGTTGAAATTCAAAAATTTTGCGATCGATATTCGGCCGATTTTTTTCTTCATATTAACGCCATTTAAAAAAAAATCAATATTTTGAAAAACCCCTACGTACTGGAGTAGTTTATTCTATCTACTTTCAAAATATTTTTCGTTTTTTGTTCTAGCATTTTTTTTTTGAAATAGTAAAAACAAAAATTCTTTTACTTCAAGACTTGTACTGATATGTATAAAATACTGAAATCAAATATATTGCTTTGTTTTTCTTAAGGGGCCAGACCACTTTGGAGCCACGAAAAAGGCTATTTTCGCGATTTTTTTTGAGGATTTTATAAAAGTTATGAATATAAAAGTTGTTGGGCTTGATAAATAAAGTCTTTCAATACATTTAAAAAAAAATTTATTTATTTTTATTCATTTTTGAGTACAAACACTTAACTGAAACAAAAAAATCAAAGACCATTAGATTCAGTATGACACCAGCTACAAAATGACCCTCGGATATAAAGTTTTATGAAAAAATAAAAAAATGGCAGATGAATAACGAAACAGTAAAAAAAAAACGCGTTTTTTCGCAGTTTCTCGCAAACAAAAAAGAGTAAAAATCAAAATTTCAAAACCATCGTCGGTCACCTTGTTGCGAATCATGTTTACAATATGTGGTTCAAATTTCAAGAGAATCGGTTAATTAGTTTTAGAGATACGATGAAGCTAGATTTTCAAAAAGTTGTTTCGAGAAAAACGCGTTTGAAGTTTATACTATGAAAAACTCTTACCCAAACTCAATCGGCAATTCGTGCACCGTACAAAATCCCTTCCGATTGCTCATCATCGTCGATTTCTTCAAGTCAAATTTTCAAATTGAACCGTTGAAATTTTCAAAGTAGACCAACCCCTTAAATAAATAGTCAAAAATGACCTTTGATTTTGCCCTCACAAAGATATATTCTCCCTTAAGGTTGAATTCGTAAAGATACAGTATAGTCTGAAAAATCATACGTATTTGTATTAATTTAAAATCTTGTTTGCTGGCTGACGCTCCAACCTCTTTAAAGACCGCTGCAGACCTCGTTCGGCAATCTTTCATTCGTTTGTGGAATTCCACACAAGCAAGTAGGGTCGATCATCAAGTTCGTACTCCAGACTAACGTCAACGCGATCTCCTGAAAGGGCAATAAAAACCCCTGACTCGACCCCCTTTCGTAACCCGTAACAAGGATTCGATATCGAGTGGCCCATCCGTGGACCACCGTGGTCTCTCGCGAGGCTCAACAGCCCCAAAGTTCGAACAATGGATTTGCCATTGTGGTGTATCGGAGCGGTGGTCGGTTCGATACGCTCTTCGGGACACGACGATCTATCAAGCAATTAATGAGCCACGGTTGCCCTCTCCCCTCCCCCCCCCCCCCCCCACGCTCATGCCCCTCCGGCTCGGCCAGTTTTTACAATGAACGAGGCATCTTGGGCAAGTTGGTGGCTCCTCTGTTCTCATACGGATACTCGCCATAAAAGATTGGGACATCAAAGAGAGAGGGAGATGGAGGGCTGCTTTTGAAGGGAATGGGGAAGCTGCACAAGGCAGTGAAACCGTTTCAAACTTCCCTTGGAATTATAGAACCTGTACTCCAGCCCGCACCCCTCACCCCATTCCTTTCTTCCCCAGCGACGGTGCAACGATGCCCATGGAATGAAAATCTCGGCTATGTAGGAGTATATAATCCGGTTTACGATCTTGCTGGGTGGGGGGGGGGGGGGGGACTTTATCGTTGTGTAGTTGGGCCAACTTGGTCTATCGGCCCCTCTATCTCACCCAGCTATCAACTCTTCGCCTTCGCCCCCTCCTTGCCTTCCAGGAATATCATTTTCACTGTCTGATTCGAAGATCCGAACGAGCATTACTTTCCCTCCGCCGCTCGTGTTTACTCTTCATTACCGAATTTCAGCTCACGAACTGCGCCTCGGACGACGAATCCGTTTTTTAACAGCCTGTCAAAAGAAGGCTTTTCCGTTGATCCAATGATCGCACCCCGTTCAATTTTAGAGAAAAAAAAAACGAGAAATAAAATGTTTTTCACTCACTGGAATTCGGCTGATTTTATCTAAAATCACCAGACCATTTATGGAAATATTTAGGTGGAGATCTGCGATGGAGAAGTGCAAAAATAATATCGAGTGCATCGGTGAAGATGAAGAAATAAAAGTTCACAAATTTTGACGTCAATGATTCAATGTTCGGGTTTTTGCGTACCATTGAGAAAAGTCCTTAAGGAGGTTCGATCACGGGGTAAAAAAAAGAGTCCAAATTTGTTTTACCCACAGCTGCTCTGATTGGTGTTTACTTATGTTGATTATTCGTATTATCGATTATAGTGTGCCAAATGTTGTGGTAAATGGTGAATTTATTGCACGCGGACAAATAAAAACTGAAGAATTAGATTGCCAACGACTCGGTAGTAATCTTCGTAATAATAATATTAACATATCCACGATAAAAACGGACTAAAAAGAGAAAAAAAAAAATCAGCCGGAAACCGATTAAAATAGGCTTGAATTACTTCAGCGGAATTAAGGGGCCAGTCCACTTTGGAGCCACGAAAAAAAGCTATTTACGCGATTTTTTTTGAGAATTTTATAAAAAAATATGAATATAAAAGTTGTTGGGGTTGATGAATAAAGTCTTGAAATACATTTAAAAAATTTTAATTTATTTTTATTCATTTTTAAGTACAAAAACTATAGTTTAACGTAACGCCTCAAAAATAGGTGGGCTAGGTAGCTCCATCACAACTCGGCAACGGCTTGTCCGAAACAAAAAAATCAAAGACCATTAGGTTCAGTATTACACCAGCTACAAAATCACCCTCGGATATAAAGTTTTATGAAAAAATAAAAAAATGGCAGATGAAAAACGAAAAAAGTAAAAAAAACGCGTTTTTTCGCACTTTTTCGCAAAAAAAAGAGTAAAAATAAAAAATTTAAAACCATCGCGGGTCATCTTCTTGCGAATCATGTAATATGGTTCAAATTTCAAGAGAATCGGTTTATTAGTTTTACAGATACGATGCAGCTAGATTTTGAAAACATTGTTTCGAGAAAAACGCGTTTGAAATTTATACAATCAAAAAATGTTACCTAAACTCAATCGGCAATTCCTGCACCGTAGAAAATCCCTTCTGATTGCTCATCATCGTCGATTTCTGCAAGTGAAATTTTCAAAGTGGACTGGCCCCTTAACACGATATCCCGAATATAATTATACATATTATTGATACGTGATAAATGATAAAACTCCATAAATTATTGTTTGCATATTTTGTGGCGGCTTCTCTTCAAATTAATTTCAAAACAAAGCTGGGTTATGTTCGCCAAACGCATCAGCTGTTACTCGCGACGTTGCTAAGTCTGTGGGTGCTATTTCGTCGTTCTGACCATTTTCAACCGGAAATTGAAAGTTTCTTGTAACGTAGGGCTTTACGGGCGGGGTAAAGTTAATTTGGCGAAAAAAAGGCATGTTTTTAAGATTTTTTTTTGGCGTAACGAATAGTGTTCGTTTATTGAAAAATTTACATATAATAAAGTAACATTTGAACAACATTCTCCTAAATTTGCATTGCAAAATATTCAAAATTGAGCGAGTGAAAATTAAACCCCGGAGGCGCCTCGAAAAAAAGTTGCTTTGCGGTGTGCACCATAACTTGCAACAGAATCATCTGAAACAAAAAAATCAAAATGCATTTGTTAAAGGAGATGTTTCTCGAGGTAATGACGGGAGGATTTTTTTTTTTTCGATTTTTCGTAGCACTTGGGAGCCAAAAACCCGATTTTCGCTAAGAAAATCGGCTAATTTGTTGTTGAAAAATTAGTAATTTAAAAAAAAAAACAAAAAAGCTCTCGACAATACCTGATGATCTATGTGAAGAAGTACTGTGCAAAATTTCAAAGCGATTGGTCCAGTAGATTTTGAGTTATCGTGCACACGGACTTCAAATATGACAAGTCTCAGAAAAACGGTTTGAAAAACGCAGAAGAGTTTGGTCGCTTAGCGCTCATTGCACATAAGTTTGAGAACACTTCTCGATTGCATAAAAATCTGAGAAAATTCATGCATATTAAAGGTACTCAAAAGATTAATTTTGCATAATAATAATTTCAAAATGTTATTAACAAAATGATGAAAAAAAAAATTGTCTATTGCTCCATGCCCGGCATGGAGCAATAGACGCTCAAATACTCATAACTTCGTCAATTTTACTCCGATCGACTTGAAATTTTAACCCAATATTCTTGATATATTATGCATGCATTTAAAAAATGAAAAAAAAAAAATTTTAATACTTTACCCCGCCCTTAACTGCCCGGCTCCTAGATGTATATCTGCCCTTAAATGTTTTTTTCGCCTAGTCACCCTCAGGAACGAAAAGTCATGAATTGGGGGAACGCCTGATGCGGCAACTGAGCCTCCTGTCCAGGGTTGTCCCATCCCTTGGCGTGATCCTATAGGGATTTTTTTTTCAACCACCAATCTCGCGTAAGCTCCAGGCTTTTGTTTGCTTGAATTAGTGGACTACTATTCTCAGCTTTGATGGTCTCACCCTCTCTGTATTCTGGACGACCCCCCCCCCCCCGCCGCCCTGAGATACTCGGTCCCTAGGGCGGTTTCTTCCCTCACCCTCTCGACCAGCAGCCCTTTGCGGCCTACGTAGTCTCTTTCGATCCGCTTGAGCCTGATTAATAGTTGGAAATTTGATTACCGCGCTTCCGCGCCGATCGCGGACCCGCAACTCTTCCTGTTTTCCATCGTTCTCATCGAGCTTACACTCTGCCAAAATCCTTCAAATCGAAGCTCTCTAGAGGACGTTCGTCTGCTCGTCTCTCTTCGGTGTTCCATGTATAAGCCTTTATTTTTTCGGTTCCGCTTTCTTCCACTTTCTCGCCTCGGGCAAATCCTCGTGTTGTGTCAGTACGTGGTTCGTTGGGGTTGGAAAAAAGGGCTCGAGTTGACCGAATTTTTTGGGAGCTCGAAGAATGTACCGAGATGTTTGAGGGTTACGGTTTTTTTTTTTTTTGGAACCTGTAAAGGTGAAAACATGGCGAAGTTGGGAACACTTAGCAGAGCGATACTCGGCAGATTTATCAAAATTGGATAAAATAAACAGTTGAGAGCGCTGCACAATGTTTGTTAAATGAAAATGTGGAAAAATCATGTTGTCGAAATATTGACGGTAGGATGGATTTATAAAGATTTTTAACGTTTTATTTGACACTTATATTTACAGTGACGAAAGTGTCTCCACTACAAAATTCATTTTACGATTAGCAGAATGTCTTTATTGCAACATTTATTTTACGATTGTAACAATATATTGACTATCAAAATTTATTTAACAACAATCGAATTTTATTTATGATACAATTTATTATTGCGTCTATAAACATGTATTCATTATAAAATGTATTATTTCGAATATGGAAATGTATTTAAAACGATTTATTTTACGATTTGTTTTTGAAAATCCCCAAAAACTTTGATTTTTCATAAATATAGAACATATTTTTTTCGTTGGTACCTTGTGGCCCACCCTTAAGGATGTTGAGTTCCTATGAAACATGTTAATGTTAATTGTTCAATAAATAGCTTTTTAATCGTCATGAAATTTTTACACGACCTCCTGAATACTTCATGTAAAAACATACCAAATGTTCAGAATTCTATCATCATTACTTCAACCTCCTTAAGGGTTGAAATAAAAAACGATAAGAAAATTCTGAAAATTTGGTATGTTTTTGTATGAAGTATTTAAGAGGTCATGTTAAAATTTCACGACGATTAGGAAGCTCGTTATTAAAAAATTAACATTTTGTTAAGAACAATTTTTAAAAGAAATTTAAAAAAATGTATGAATAAACTTTGTTTTGTTTCCGTTGCTTTCAGTATATTGTAGATATTATAAAATTGAGAGGTCACAAAAAAAACTTATTGCAAAGTTACATCAGTTTCCATAAAACAACATTTAATTTGTGAATGTTAATTGTACAATAACGGGCTTCCTAATTGTCGTGAAATTCTTACACGACCTCTGAAATACTTCATATAAAAACATACCAAATTTTCAGAATTTTATCATCATTTGCGATTTGGGACTCAACATCCTCAATACGACCCTGACATCCATTACGTCCATTTACCCGAAAAAAATAAACCAAAAATGCCAAATTGCAAAACTGCAAGTGGTCAACCCTTTGGATTTCCATTTTCAAAAATGCACAGTTACTGCACGAAAATGGAGAAAATTTTCGGCGATCGCAAGTGACTTGTCCTTGGACAGAGTAACATCGAGGAAAAGCATCAGGTCATCGGATCGACGCGATGCGCTTGACCGTATTGGATTATCTTGTGTACTGCGGTTAGGGCACAATCGGCAGTACCAAAGCCGAACGCGCCGTATAATTCTGGATCATCTGTTGAACGATGTGGTTAGTGGCCGCAATTCGATTAGGGGGCGCCGAACGCGAGCCGGTACGGATTGAAATTGATCGAGCTTGGCAGTGACAATCACGAGTGGGTGCCCGTTTTCGAACGGTCCGCAACCTCATTGGCATCTAATAATTGGATATTACACAATTGAACATGGCCGCTCGGTGGCAACATCCTCGGCGAAATTTTCAGGCGATGCGCCACCTGTCGGACTATTCGACACGTGACCTCCACCAGTATGTTGACCTTCACCAGTTAGCATGTTGTCAAGTATCGAGAATAAGGTCGGAAAGGTTTTGGCTTTTTCCCCCCAACGCAAATGGGCTCCAAAAAAATAATGTCCAAGATGACATTATTTTCTATACTGTTTAAATAATTTATTGCGAAAAAGCAACATTCTTTCAAACACCGTACGGTGTTTGGAAGTTAAGGAAGAAGACGCTTCCTGACGTCAGCTAAATTCGATTACAATCTACGTTTTATCATTTTTTCCATCTGACAAGGAACATCCCTCGGGTGACCCTTCGATTTTGTTGACATTTGGATATGTCGTAAAGCACCGAAAAGTAAGCGATACGTATTTTTTTTTATCGGCGGAAAAACGGTTTTAAGGGATGAAATGCACCCTCAAAAATGGGGATGTTTTTCGTTTTTTGTCGATAACGTTTTAACGGTACGAGATATTTTCAACAATGTTAATTTTTTCGTGTACTATATATTGGATATGAGAACGATAACGTTATTGAGGAAAAACGAAAAACACCCCTATTTTTGAGGGATGGTTTCACTCCTTAAAACCGGTTTTCCGCTGATGAAAAAAAATACGTATCGCCTGCTTTTCGGTGCTTTACAACATAACCAAATTTCAACAAAATCGAAGGGTGTCACCTAAGGGACGTTCCTGGTGAGTAAATTATATTTTTTTAGAGTGATTATATACTTTATAGTGTAATATAGTGTAATTATGTACTACGCATGACACTCGAGTTGAACTTGACAATACAAAAGTTTTTTTCTTTTTATTTATACAATTTCAAAGTAAACTTTGTTTTGAGTAAGTAGCATATACTGGCTACATACCATAACATTTATCGGCGTTTTTGGCAATTAAAAAAAATATGAATAAACAAATATTTATTTTCCGAAAAAACCTCGAAATTTCAAGAAATCAATGCTTGGCTCAGCCTACTTGACATTTTGAAAATTACAATTCATGGAATATATTCTTTTGCAGAAAATTCATCGTGTTTAGTGTGTTTTCATGATTATTTTTGAACAGAAATCGGCTTTGAACTGTTATTTAAAAAAGTGTGCCATGAAAGACAACTTTTTTTTTCTTCGTCAGACCTCTAAGTGATTTTTTTCACTAACAAGGAACATCCCTCAGGTGACACTCTTCGATTTCGTTGAAATTTGGATATGCTATAAAGCACCGAAAAGTAAGCGATACGTATTTTTTTTATCGGCGGAAAAACTTTTTTTAGGGGTGAACCCACCCCTCGAAAAAAGGCATCTCTAGGGCTAATATTGCAGTTTCAGACACAAGGAGTCCACCGATATTAATTAAACAAAAACGAAAATTCTTCTAATCCGAAGTAATGAAAAACCCACTATAGTAACATTGCAAAAAAAAATTAAGGGGTGAACCACCCTAGAGATGCCTGTTTTCGAGGGGTGGTTTAACCCGTTAAAACCGTTTTTCCGCCGATAAAAAAAAATACGTATCGCTTAGTTTTTCGCTTAGAATTTTACCAAAAAATTGAATTGCAGGTGCACCTCTCTTGTGGAGGCCTTGGCGCCCCCTCCCTTAATTCGGTCCTGCCTGAACATAACGTTGCCAGGAGTCTGAACTCCGCACTTTGCGCCCACAAAATTATAAAAACTATTTTAACAGCTACTTAACCTCAATTTCTCTTCGATATTAATCGAGAGGATCAAATATAGATACGGGTATAATGTAAAGTACAAACAGTGAATAAAACAAAAGTTATTCATACGTTTTTAGTGAAACTCCGAGCCGTGTATAAATAATGGATATTTGCTATACTTGTTAAGTGTCCTCCATTATCGGCATATTTATAAATGATAATTTATAAATGATAATTTGAGGCCTTGAGGAAGTGGTTTGCTCATAAAATTAATGACACATCTAAATAGATGTGTGCATCCAAAAAAACAAAAATTCTAACAGCTTGATATTCATACTAAATAGTATGAATATCAAGCCGTTAGAATTTTTTTTTTTTTTTTAAATGCCAATTGTTCAAAATTGTGAATAATTTTCTGTTATCCAAAGAAATAAACGTTACGAAAAACGTTGCCCAGATTATTTTTACCGATGAATCTTTTTATTGCTTGTTTTTAATTTATACTTTTTTAGGTTTGTTCAAAGTGTCGCAGTAACTTTCACGTTGGGGTCTGGCTATTACTATAATGCTCGGTAATTTGTTATTGTCGCGATCCTGGCGGTGAAATGTTGTATCCAAACTTCTTACATTTCTACCGCTTCCCATATTGAGTTATTGGCATTCAGAATGCTTTTTGTAGTTTTATGAAAAAAAAACAACCGTACTCTGCGCGATCGAATTGAGGTAGCATTGTCAGGGAAAGTCGTGAGAACAGAAGGAGGGGCGGGGTTGCAATTGGAACTCGATAAAGCCGCGAGGTCGTAGATCACAGAAAGCTTCGCAGCCACGTAGACAAGCGGAGTCACATTTCGCATCAAAGTTTGAGGAATTGGATTCCGCGTGTGCTATATGAATCCCGACGGAGGGGAAGCCCTAGAGGTCCTTGATAGGTAACCCAGTAGAGCAAATGTTAGCGGAAGATCGGAGGTAGACCCGAGGTAGAAGAAGGACGAGAAAAGGAGAAGAAAGGGGAAGTTACCTGACGAAAAAGTCCCAGAGATCGGAGCTTTCAGGGTATGGATTGCAACTGGAGCTTGCTGGAGAATGTTCCTACGTAAGGGATCAATGAGAATGCTTGGTCCCTGGAAGCACAATTCTTCAGAAACTAATAAAAATAATTGAAGAGTGACCTAGCTTCGAAGAAAGAAAAATGCAGCATTCGTAATTTTTTCCTCAGGTAAAATCAAATTCTTCCAACCATGGGGGATTTTTTATTGTACTTTTCAACAACGCGAAACATTTGTTTCGTTGTACGAGAACCATTTTTCCATCGAAAAACGAAGCCACTGTTTCGTGGACTACAGCAGTCGTAATTCTTAACTAAAATAAAAAAATCGAGATTCCGAAATATTTTTAATTTACTAAAATTTATAAAAAAATACACATTGAGGTTTCTACATCACGATGGGAAGTTTTAGTTCACTCAATTTTGGCACAAGTTTGTGAAGAGTTGACAATTCTTACGGAAGAATTTCGATGTTGTTTGCCCATATTAATTGTTGAAACGCATTGTTTTTAAACAATTGGGTACACGCATTAGGTTATATTATGAGTATTACAATTTTGTCGTCTTTTTCAGTGTAGATAAAAATTACGACCGCTGGAAAGTGAACCCCAAAACAACCGCAATAGCGCAGAGTCCTAAACCGTTTTTCTAAGATTTTTGATTGATTTATTCATCAACAAAATATTTTCTGATCTTCGACTATATACTATAAAACATATCCCAATTTCTACTTCTACCCAGACGTCCGAAAAAGGGCCAAAATCCGATTTGTTTTGGTAAACGGTTCGTGAAAAAGAAACGCCTTTTTTCAACCCGAAGGTATATATCTTGAGAGCTCTGAAATACTTCATACAAAAAAGTACCAAATTTTCAGAATTTTATTATCATTTGCGATTTGGGACTCAACATCCTTGCCAGGCTCACTTAGGGAGCAGCGTCTCTTATTTAGGACGCGTTTACGGCTAGCTGTGAATGCGTAGTTTAGACTCCAGAAGAGGCTCCATTTTCGTGCAGTTGATAACGTCGAAGTAACTGGAAGCTGCCATCCAGGTTCGTCCAAGTTCCTAACGTTTCCGCGTCCTTGTCCACCAACGCATTCCGCTCGTCGTCCCGTTGCTCCCAATGCCCTTGCACTCGCCTTGCCGGGGAATCAAGACGGAGCCCCAACCCTGAAGCGCTCGGGAAGAAGAAGAGGCTGAGACGGACTAGAATACTCGACAACTTGTGGATCGTTTCATTATCCCGGAGTGGTACTTGCTCGGTTGGAGGTTCGTGAGTTCGTGAGTTTGGTGAGGAGGCAACTTCTAAAGTTTACTATTGGAGCCCTCGACACGCCATCGGGGCGAGGAGCTGCTGGGCCATCCGGCTGAGCAGAATAATCATATTACTCCGACTCTTCTTCAACCGGAGCTTTCTTCGGCGATGCAGCGAGCTGCGGCCGTTTCCGTGGCTTCCACAGAACGCAAACACACGCACACATACCACAAATCCATGACGAAAGTGTGAGAAACAGCGTAACGTTTTACGTCTCCATGCTGAGTAAAAGGATGGATGAGTTTCAGTTGGTGGTGACTACGAACCGGGACAAGATGGAGCAGTAGATGAGATAGTGTGTGAAAAAGGATTTCAACGCTCGTGTTTACCACAATGGCAATGTGCGAATGCTACAGCCTTTGCGGGTCCTAATCTCTGTGGGAATGACCATCGAACCCGGTGTGGTGTTGATGGAAGCAGTGAATTGTTCGGTCTTGGGGATTTACTCTGATTTTCCGTGAAGATGGAAATCTTCATGGCGAAACGAACGTCAATGAGTCTCACACTTACGATGTTCTTACACTTTGTGGTTGAAACCAGCTGTTTTGTGTTTCAAACCATCCGATTGAGCGTTGGAACCGGTTGCCATGTGGTTTAAACGAGCTGTTTGGGGGTTGGGGCCAGTTGCTATGTGGTACGAAGCAAACGTTTGGGGGTTGACATCAGTTGCTCAGTGATGTCATCCTGCTGTTTCGAGATTGGGACCTGCGTGGTCAAACCAGATGTTTGAGGGTTGGAAGCAGTTGCGTTGTAGTTTAAAATCGTTGTTACGGACGAGCCATCGGCCTGCTGCATGGAATATGAAGCATGGATACCTATTCCGTCTCGTCCATCGATCTAAGGGACATCAGTGGGGCTGTTAGTTATGTGAGCTGACATACTGCAGATATGAACCACTTGGTAAATCTGGGAGCTAATGTTCCTAGCCTCAGCTTAACAAGGTAAGTTGACAGATACCAGCGGGACACGTTGAAACCATAACTTATAGTGAGCATAACACCGAATGATTGAGTGACCAAGCGTCGTAATAGTCCCTAAACATCACCTGGTCACAAATTCGCCACATCCCAAACCCGTCAACCTGGAAATGGGCAAACGTGACGGTTCAAGCACTGTAGTGCTTTTAATCGCACATTCGAACATCCATCCTTCGATGGACTTCCACAACGGTACATTGTACACTGGCTGGAGATGACGAGAATACGAATACCTACCTTAATGCAGTTTACGATGATATTAACGGGTGGCCTCGTGATGGTCCGTCTGTCTACCATGCCTCGAATCGTACCGACAACTTCTCTTTACCTCTCTCATTTTCACACGTCGAACTTCCACTTCTCGTTCTTCGTTCTTGTGAGCTCCTCTATTGTCCTTTATCCGACCGGGAGTTCCACGGCGACATAGTTAGGTACCCGTTGCACGGCTTTGTCTGAAGTGGAAAGTCATCTAATAACTTGACTTCACTGGAACAGCGGTTTCCTGATAAAGTTGCGCCAATGGGCGTTCAAGCACGCGAATCAGCTCGGATAACATCGAAGTTGTTTCTCCTCGGTGTCCATTCCCCTTTGACGTGTCTAGTCGTTCCGATCCCTTTATGAAATAGAACTTTGGCGATGCTTGTGGACAATGGCAATTACGAGACACTGTGTCCTTCACCGTCGGACTTTGAGGCTCGTGGAGAACGATTTTGCATGAAGACGTACAATTGACAACTGTAAGGCTATTTCGGTGAAGCTGCGAACTGCTAGGAATTTACTCCATTGGCGTATGGCCTTTTCGTCTATGCATTTTACTATCAGGTGAATTCCAACTCGCCTTTTCCAAACCTCAGCAATCTTAGACCAAGCCAGTTTTGGTGTACTCAAAATCAATTACTGATGTAACAATCTTCCAGTTTTGAAGCCACTTGTTTGGAGGTTGAAACCGGTTATTTGAAGGTTGAAACCAGTTGTCTGGAGGTTGACACTATTTATTTGTGGTTAAAACCAGTTGGTAGGAGGTCGGAACCAACCGCTTTCTGCTTCAGGCCAGCCGGTCAGGGGTTGTAACCAGCGTAGTGTAGGTTAAAACCATTTGTTTTAGGATTGCGATCACTCGTTTACGGGAAAAACCGGCAAGCAGCAATGCCTTTAGCGTTGGGTCTAAGTTATTGGAGGTTAGAAAAAGTTTCAGGCTTGGGATCGGTTGTCTGAGAGAACGAAGAGTTAGAATCAATTCTTTTACAATCAAAAACAGTCATTCGAGTAATCATACCAGTTGTTTTGACATTGGAATCACCTCTTTTGGTGATTAGGGTAGCTGTAGCGGTGTTGGAAACACTTGTTGGAACTCACACGTTAAAGTCCGAGCTAGAAGCTGAAGACTAGGTTCGAAGGCTGTTAACACCAAAGTTTCATGCCGGGGAACAAAATAATAGCTCTCGGTGGTCACGCTAAAGCAGTTGTTCCCTGATGAATGAACGTGGGCACGTACGCAACCACACCAGTTGACTGCTCGATCGTAATCACAATGTGAGGTCTCGTTTTCGTCATCGATCACAAGACTTTGGAGTGCCGTAGACTCGCGGTCGACTATTCCCATGACTCGGCTATGGTGGTCGCCAAGAATCGACGTATTTATGAGTGGCGTGTGTGCATAATATCATAGATACCATATTGTTCCCCACATGTACGTAGGCGTGTCTGTCGCAGGCACACAGCAGCAGCTGCAGTTAATGCATCGCTCGACACTTCCACGTGGTTCCAAGGGGTAGCCCAGCTTTAACACTCTCCTATTCGGCTAGCTAACCTACAAGGGACTTCTGGAGTGGTGGTTAGCGCGTATCGAGAATCGAACGCGGACTTGTATCCCTCTACTTCTCCGCTCCTCGTAGTGGGTGTTGTTAGTGGTAACGGATTGAAGTTCTCGTTAGCCGGAGAGCACTTCAATTCTTAGTCTACAATTTCGATCAGCTCAACCAATGTGATCTCGGGTTGTTACGACACGGCTGTCAATCCGTTTGTATTCCACAATTGCCTACAAAAAGTTTCTGGAAAATGAAATAAGCTTCAATCGGGCTGTTCGCCTGTTTGTTGTGGTTCCATCCGGTGTTCTACCACTGTACACTTCGGTGCAAACGACGTTTGAACCTGTAACCAGCTTCTAGCTTCAACTCGAGCTAACGAGTTTCGACTTCAAAGCGTCTGGTTTTCTGAGGCAAGTGTTTCTAATCCCAACACTACCGGATCGAGCATTCGCTGTCTCCAATGGTTCCAATGCCCAAAAAAGTTGTTCCAGCCCGATAGGAACTGGATCAACTATCACCTAGAATGTCCAAAAAATCGAGTTCCAAGATTGGGTTGGCCTAACAACAGTTATTAGGTGGGCTAGCCTACAGCAGATTGGGTGTAATTCACCCCGTAATAGGTGGGGTGTGATTCACCTCAAGGGGCTCTGAGTATTGGACACTTTGAGGCTCCCAACTTCAACTGCGTTGTTCCCTATCTCTCGTCATCTCTGTTGCACGGTCAAGAAAGCGTTTCGAGAGGTGTTATTTGCTCCTACTCCGCTGTACATACAAATGGGAGAATCACGGATGTCGCCGAGTGGAAGAGGGTGATTTTGATGGCCGTTGGAGGTTGAGAGTAGGCCGCAAAGTTGCGATACGGTCGGGAAAGTAAAGATGGAGATTGGGCGCTCCCCAGAGCCATTGATGCGACGCTGGTGGGCAACCGGACAATGACCTCGGAGGTCCGTAACGCGCGGACGCGTTCACCCCACCCATCTTGCGGATCATTTCCTCGTTTTCTCATGTTCACCAGCTTTTCTCGTTCCCCGGTGGCTTCTTCGCTCACAGCGTTATCGACGAGATTATCTCCGGCCTGTGTCGACGACGTGGTGAGAATTTCCTACATGTTCTCCACTCCTGTTGTCCCAGTCCATTCCAGCTGTCTTTGTTCGGTCCTGCTTTTCTTCGACCGAGCTAACCATCCAGCACCCGGTCATGTCGATAATTTATTTGGTCAACTTACGTAGCTGACCTTAATTAGCCTTGGTCATTTAAGTCCGATCTTAAGGGTTCGGTGACTTGTCTCCAGATGTAGTGAATGAGGGTGTTATGTAGAATGACCTCCATCAAGTAATGACTGCCACATAGCGGTGACTCGATGCTCTTGCACATTCCAGCAGTTCCTACTTTACCGACATGGGGTGCGGAGTTGCTCAGCGGCACTTGCGATTTATCATTGAATTTTCTATCGCGGTTCAACCGGCGGAACGCTACACCGTGAGAAACGAATGCAAAGAAATCATTTTTTGCGGGCTTTCCCTTCTGCACACCTTCAACCTCCCTTCCGTTAAGCGTCTCTTTCGCTTCTCTCACCGGCGAGGCTCCTTGCCGATCTCGATCACCCCTGAGCCATTTTCTACCGCACAATATCGCGTAATTAGCGCATCGTGGGTCGCGTCTTACATCACGTCCGTGTAATTACGTAGACATAGGGTAACTCGCGGGAACAAAGAGTATCGTAGTGAATTGTGAACAATGGGCCTGGGCTCGCGAGTCTCTTCGGTAACCTCTTGGAGTACGAGAAATATAAAGCGGCGGAAGTAACGTCGACGCAGGGTGCAACGACCTTAGGTTAACCTTGGGTGCGCATTCGTCGCAAAAACTTTTGCTACTGACAGGAATAATAGGCCTCGGTCTGGATAAATTAAGTACGGCGACGTTTTAAAGTAAATACGAAATTTTCATAAATGGATATAGAAAATATATATAAATATAATATAAAAGTAAATTTAAATAACAATTAAAAATTAAAAACTTTAAATTTATAAAAATGAATAAATAAAATTATATATAAATATATAAATATGTCTTTGACGCGTAATGGACTGGGAAATGACGTGGCAGTTGTCTGTATAAAATAATTACGGTCCTACCTTATTGTCGTGGTGAAAAAAATATTTTTCATATGTTTATAATGACTCGTTTTCTATAATGCGAAATAAATATATAAATAATAAGAGATTCGTTGGGTCAAAAAAATATAGAATCGATGTAAATATTTAAAAAACAATAAACACTAAATGAATATCAATATTCAAAAGAATCGAAATGAAATAAAAATATTCGTGAAAAGAGTGACCGTCAAGTATATGTGTAGATGTAAGAAGACGATAATTACAAAATAAATATACATATTATGAACGATAGATATAAAATAATTATATCTATAAATGTAATCTATAAATATAATGAATGATGTATTTCGAATACCGATCATGAAACTAAAAGCAAGATATCGTTATGAAGGATGGCTATGTGCAACGAGCATCGAATGTACTTATGCGGCGATTGCGGTAAATGTTAATAATAATAAGTCATTGAAGTAAAAAATGTGGCAAATATACGTTTTCAACAATTTATCTTCAAACGAGTCGATTTTTTCCATTTTTCACTATCCCGAAAATGCTCAAATTCAAACCTCCCAATAAATATACTTTTTGGAAAGACGGTCGGCAGTCTTTTTTCGTATCTACAAACCTTTCTCTTCAAAAACCTCAAAGGACATTTTTTTATATTTCGAAAAAAAAAATGATGATCTTTTCTGTACAAGTACGTATTATTCAACGTATCTCCCACTTTGAACGAAAGATAATTTTTGTTTTTTCTAAAAAATAAATGTTGGGCCACAAAATACGGATCATTGACTACAAAAGGCCTCTAAAAAAATACATATTTACCGAAATACAACGATCTGAAAAACAGACAAAATAATTGACATAAAAAGACCGAATGAAGAAATGAATGAAAAAGAAGAAATGACATGAAAAGAAAAAAATTGCATAAAAAACAATAAATATCAGATAAATATGATTGTGAAATAAGACGATAAGAGAAAATGAATATAAAAATTAAAAACAGTTTGCTGAGTATCGCATAAGTTAGACAAGTATAAGTATAAGTTAGGTAAGTTAGCTAAATATCACATAAAGATATAAATACGAAATCACGCCTACACAAAATCGTTAACTATAAAATAAATATAAATACCAGAAACGGAGAAATACGAAAGTAGTATTCTTGAAAGAACAAACCATATTGCCATCAGTTCGTTTAACGAGTCCACTGTTCACACGGTATTCACGACGGTGGCGTAGTTGAAAAATTCATTCACCTGTCGTAGCGCTGTACGCTTATGTTACTACAGCACGTCTGAACGTAGTGTGGGGATCGCTGACAAGAATTGCACAAACGTATGGCGCAACTGGAAGTATTGGTGCGTACGTGGTGCGAGCGGTTGCTATATCGAAACTGTTTCAAGTTCACGGTGAAGTAGATCGCTGTCTGGTGCTCGTGAATATGGGCACCGTGTGTGTGTGTTGAAACCGGCTGGTTACGTTGTTGGCTACCCGTTTGACCGGCTCTCGGAGCGGTCCCGGCGCGAAAGTAAACGAGACGCCGTCGCGCTATAATATCCCCGAAATATTGACCGGATTCATTGTTTCTCGTATCGTGATTAAGGTAGTCCTGTCGCTTCGCACTAGTCATACCACTGATCGTACTTGAGACCTGTACAATTTATATTTTTAACATATGCAAAAAAAAATAATTTGTAATAAATACAATTTTCCATTTGTAAACTGTTCAACGAATGTTCACATTTGATTAGAAAAATGATAAAATAGCTATTCCAACGATTCGCGTAATGTTTCCAGATTTGACATTTGGCAACATTGGCTCTATCCCCGTCTCTTTTGACTCATTCGGGCGAGTTTAACCTCCATGCTTTTCAACGTCGATCTGTCAAAACAAATCTGTAAAATCCGTAAAAATGAAATAAGAGAAAAAATCTGTAAAAATGAAATAAGTGTGGAAATTCGAATGAGTGAGATGAGGTTACGACTACAGTCAGCTGTTGATAGCAAGTGCTAATAAATCCCATACCGGAAGTTCAAATTAAACTTGATATTACATGAAAATTAGGCCAACGAGCGTATTTTTTTCTGAGATCATTGGATTACTACAAGTGTTAAGTATGTAAATCTGATTATTTTTAAGAATCTGATGGATTTTCACTATTGCGTACACTTTTGTAGCGACCGGAAATTGGGTTTTTGTACGTCGTCTCGGGATTCCTTCAGAGAAGTACGCAATTTTGATTTTTTTTCTCTGTAATAAGGTCGATAACCGACCCTGAAATTTCACAGAGACGATTATTAATGTTTTTAGTGAAGCTCAAAAAAAAATTATGAAAATTCTATGAATTGAAGGCTGGAGATAGGACGACCTTAATGCACGAACAACCGGGTCACGTTAACTATTCAAAAAGGTCCGAAGATTCGAAACCTACGAGGTCCACTCTGTGGCTTTGTTGGGGTGAATTTTTCAAAAAATTCCGAAAACATCAAAATGGCGCATTTTTCTGAAAATGCAAAATTTTGGTAGCGATGGGCAACCTTACCCATCGCGTAGATCCGTCGGGTCAAGGCTGAGTCAATCGGAGGCCTCGTGTGCACGCGGTGTGACGTTCGTGGTTGGTGCACACGACGGGGTATCTCACGGGCAAGCGCCAATAGTTTTGAGATTTTTCAACACGTAATGACACTTTAAGAGGAGGGGGGGGGGTGAAATAATCTCCGAAGGTAAAGAATAAGTGGTGGGAAGCAGAAGAAATTGGGACGTTTGAAGAGGGAGAGAGGAAGAAGGGACGGCGAGTGAGATTATTTATAACATTATAACATTAAATAAAAAAATAACTAAATTTAAAAATAAAAATAAAAATAACATTAATTTTAAAAAAAGTTGATATACAAATAATTGATACCAAAGTTTAGAGAATTAAATGTAGAATATTTAAAGCAAAAAATAAACAGAAATTGGAAAATGAGGCGTCGAAATAAAACAAATAAACAAATATAAAACGCAATGAAACAGGTATAAGATGCGATGAGATAGAAAAAAAAATATATAATATTTATAAAAAATATACAATACTATAATAATAATAATAATATATATACATATATTATATATTAAAAATATATAATGTATATATATATATTAAAAAATATATTTAAAAAAAGAAATAAAACAGCGAATCGAAATATAACATAAAACTCGGAAGGGCGGAGAGGGGGAAGGGAGGGAGGGAGGGAGAGAGAGAGAAAGCGAGAGGCGAGTTAAACGGTGTACTTGACAATTATTGCCTTTCGGATTCACGGTCCTCGTAATTTAATGAAAATACGCGAAATGAAAAAATAGCATTGCCTACACAATAATTTCAAATAATAATAGTATATCTCATATGCTATTATTATCATATCTAAAGTATTTTTATAACAATTTTGGTTTTATAGCTCTTATTTATTGCCATGCTATCAGTCGGCCGGCTTAACCGCTCGAATTCCAAATTGTCTATTCAGATTCATCGGAAAGGGTAAAGTTATTATTTAATTTACATTATTATATTTATTACTTACATTTACATTATTCATAATTTATTATTTACATTATTTTCTTTATTCTGTTGTTATTTTTGTTGTTACTTTTGTAAAAAAATACAAGTAAAAAACCTGCTAAGGACGACCCGAAAAAAGCGCAATTAACACTAAAGTTGTTAACAAATCTTTCCGAGTATTACGGCTTAGCAGTTCGTGGAAACTCGGATTCCGTTGAAAATATGAAGAAAGCGATATGGGCTTCTTACTACTTATGGGCAAGTCTTATTTCAAGACTTGCACTGACATGTATAGAAAAGGGAATTTCAAAATATTGTTTTGTGTTTCTCAAGTAAATTGTCAAAAATGACCCTTCATTTTGCCCTAACGAAGGTATATTCCCCCTTAATCGTCATCGCAAAGCAGACGGTGATGGGGAACTCCACTCAGCCCGTCCGCACCCCTTGAGAACTTCACCCTCGATGACGTTTTGTTGTAAAGCCATCAATTGCTCAACTTCTGCTCGTTCGATTTAAGGATGTTGAGTCCCAATGAAACATGTTAATGTTAATTGTTCAATAAATAGCTTCTTAATCGTCATGAAATTTTTACACGACCTCCTGAATACTTCATGTAAAAACATACCAAATTTTCAGAATTCTATCATCATTACTTCAACCTCCTTAAGGGTTGAAATAAAAAATGATAAGAATATTCTGAAAATTTGGTATGTTTTTGTATGAAGTATTTAAGAGGTCGTGTTAAAATTTCACGACGATTAGGAAGCTCGTTATTAAAAAATTAACATTTTGTTAAGAACAATTTTTAAAAGAAATAAAAAAAAAATTATCAATAAACTTCGTTTTGTTTCCGTTGCTTTCAGTATATTGTAGATATTATAAAATTGAGAGGTAAAAAAAAAAACTTATTGCAAAGTTACATCAGTTTCCATAAAACAACATTTAATTTGTGAATGTTAATTGTTCAATAACGAGCTTCCTAATTGTCGTGAAATTTTTACACGACCTCTGAAATACTTCATACAAAAACATACCGAATTTTCAGAATTTTATCATCATTTGCGATTTGGTACTCAACATCCTTAAATGAAACACATACCGTTACCTCCGTGGGATTTCAAGCTACACAATAGAGAAAATTATTTTTCATTCGGTTCGGTAGTTTTTACATGATGCGATGACATACAGACAGACATACTTTACAGCTTTATCATGAGTGACATATATAATCCATTACGAGAGTAATAACAAGTCATTTTGATGGATCGAAAATAACGAGACATTATTGCGACTATTTTTATTGTCTCATAATTAAATCGAAACTTTAAATAGATTCATACGCCCTGTCATTATTAAAATCTAGGTATAAGTCGATTGGGTAATTGGCGAAAATTTCGTAATTGTTTTGAAATAGCCTGTGCAGAAGAAAAAAAGGAAAAGAACGTTTTACTGGTGCACAGTTCAAGCGATATTTATGTACGTTCGTTACTGGGACCCTTGCTTATCTTGGACTCGGTACATAACGTTTGGAATAATATGCTAATGGCAAACTGGCGGAAGAGTGAAGGGGGGATTGTACTTTTCCACTACTGCGGGAATAAATACGCTTTGAAGCTTTTTTTAAACGGAATATTGGTACTCGGCACTTGTCCCGTTGGGGGGCAGGGAGGACTACGTCTGACATTTGCATATTAATTCCATTCGTGCGGCTCAAAGTAGGCGCGTTACTCAAGGAACACGGCTGGCCGAGATAGCTCTTGAATTTTTCTCCGGCAAATATTGCATGTCTTGGGACACTTGTTAATACTCGGCCCTGTCGTCATCTATTCGTTTCTGTATGGAATACTCGTTGGCACGAAGAGTCTTAGAATTTTCTGCATCTTCGCCACTGTAATGCGAAATTTCGATGTTTTTTAACCGTTCGCTCTTCAATTTTTGTATTTTTGTTTGTTGGGTTTGTTTGTTTGGTTTGGGTTTGTTCGAGTAGCAATTTTTGTATTTTCGTTTGTTGACGTTTATCGAAATTTTGTTTAACTCTACCAATATAATAATAATTTTTTAATTCCTAATATTCCATTGTATAAACATTATATTAAATATGGGATTTTTAAAAATCTAATCTAATCAAAATCTAAAAAAAATCTAATGAAATCGTATTAAATTTTGGATAAAAAAATTGAGTTCCACTGAATTATAAATTTAAAACATTTAATTGTATAAACATTTTATTAAATGTAAGATATTTTTTTTCGGACTTTTGTGAAAAATGAAAAGACCTGTTTTATCTTTTTTACCTTCGAAAAGAATTATTTTACGAGGACCGCAGTCATTATTCGCGGAAGTGCTAAATGCTAATATTATATGAAATTTCAAAAAAAAGTTGTGAACATTTTGTAGCTAAATAAAAACTGTTATTACACGTATCTTTTTTTTCTGGGGAACAATTATTTTGTTTAAGAATGCGAGCCAATTTAATGAAGGTTTATGAACATTTTGGTACGATTTGTAAAACGTTTTACGCCGAAATTATTGTTTCGCAGTAACCGCAATAACTTCGATTGGAAAAGAGCGCTATTTTATTTTGCGAAAAAATGTATTTTTTTTTATAACCATTTTTGACCGAATAAGCAAATACAGTAAACGTCTTTTCATTTTCATTTTACAAAATAAATATATATCAACGACAAAATATGCATGTATTTGTTATATCCTACTTAAAAAAAGAACTGTCTTCAAATAGAAAAATAGTTATCGAAATGGGATTAAAAGAAAAACGGATATCGGTTATGATTTTGAAAATACGTTTTTTGTGCAAATTTCAATTAGAGATGTTTAAATTTATGCTCCCTTTCTTTTGATTGGAAAAAAACTTGGCTTGACTTGAATTTAGAAAAATTGACACGAAATATTTGTCTTGATTTCACTTTGCAGAAAAAAACCAGCTGGAGCGAGGAGAAGATTTTCGGGGACTAGCGAGGGGGAAGGACTGGGGGAGGGTCCCGTCGGTTGTCGGTAAGTTCACTTATTCCATCATAATATGATATGATATCTGGAGAAAAAAGGGGATAACATTTTTTGGCGGCAATTTTTAACTCTAAGGTGTACAAAAAGGTAACAAAAAAATTGCCGATTAAACAATGATCGAGTCGCAATGCAACTGAAATTTTCATATAAAAGCTATTATTTTATTGTAGCTAGTATAGTTTATAATCAATTATAGTTAATATAATTATATAATAAATTGTTAAATATTATTATTATTCTTATTATCAAGCTATATAATGATATTCGGCTATTTTTATACTAAGTTAGGATTATAAATAATCGTCTAGTATCCGTATACTAATATTATTATAATATTCAGTATTCAGTAGTTTTTCGACGCTTTTCTCGACCACGGTTGAAAAATGGCGTGATGAATATTCTGTTTTAACAAAAATATTGATTTCCCTAACCGATCCGGCTCGAGCCTGCCTCGCGCTAGTTCGCGGGCTCGCCGATGGTAGGTGTCGGGCGAAACGTTTCCCATAAGTGCTGGCTGACCGAGGCAGGTATGAAACTCCGGCCCCGAGTCGCAAAAAGTATCGTATTTCGGTGTCCCCAGCCCGTGAACCGGCTACCATGTACGAGATCACCGACTGTGACTCTACTCATCTTTTTTCGACACGCCATATGGTACCGTTGAAACAATTTTTACAGTTCGTAAAAATTCGACTTTTTCCCCTTCATCTCCCTAATCGCGATTTTTTAAATATCCTTCTCCCCATTCTCAAAACCCTGTATACAAAAATGTGGATTACATTCATCTTTGCCTTTTTTCTACTACCATTGCTTTCCTTTTATTAAACACCTTTATGGATTGACATTTTGACATTTCTTCGTTTAATTGTTTCCACTGTTTTATGCACTCCTAATTCCACGTACCCCGTCTTCCTTGTACTCCCACCTTCCCACTATCTGTTACGTGCTGTTAACCGGTGCCACCGCAAAGCATTTCCGGACGAGAATCCATTGGTCAACATGTTTATTCGACGTCGGAGAACTTACGAGAAATATGAAAAAATTAAATTGGTTAACGGATTTCAAGAATTTATTGGTACATTTTTACCAAAAATCGTAATCTTTTTTCACATCTTTGCAGTTGTTTTAACTTTTCATATGTGTATTTTCTTAGATTCACATAGTTGGTGAATTCACATAGTATTGATCACATAGTAGCATCACATAGTATATGCAGTTTCACATAGTAGTTTCAGTATTCATCGCATAGTAGCATCACATAGTAGTTGCAGTTTCACATAGTAGTTTCAGTATTCATCGCATAGTAGCATCACATAGTAGCATCACATAGTACTTGCAGTTTCACATAGTAGTTGCAGTATTTATCGCATAGTAGCATCACATAGTAGTTGCAGAATTGTAGCTGCACAGTAGTTTCAAATAGTTGCACATAGTAGTTGCAAATAGTTGCACATAGTAGCTGCAAATAGTTGCACATAGTAGTTGCAAATAGTTGCACATAGTAGTTGCAAATAGTTGCACACAGTAGCTGCATAGTAGCATCACATAGTAGTTGCATAGTAGCATCACATAGTAGTTGCATAGTAGCATCACATAGTAGTTGCATAGTAGCGTCACATAGTAGTTGCATAGTAGCATCACATAGTAGTTGCATAGTAGCATCACATAGTAGTTGCAGTTTCACATAGTAGTTGCAGTATTCATCGCATAGTAGCATCACATAGTAGTTGTAGAATTGTAGTTGCACATAGTAGTTTCAAATAGTTGCACATAGTAGTTGCTAATAGTTGCACATAGTAGCTGCAAATAGTTGCACATAGTAGTTGCAAATAGTTGCACATAGTAGTTGCAAATAGTTGCACACAGTAGCTGCATAGTAGCATTACATAGTAGTTGCATAGTAGCATCACATAGTAGTTGCATAGTAGCATCACATAGTAGTTGCATAGTAGTTGCATAGTAGCATCACATAGTAGTTGCATAGTAGCATCACATAGTAGTTGAATAGTAGCATCACATAGTAGTTGCATAGTAGCATCACATAGTTGCATAGTAGCATCACATAGTAGTTGCATAGTAGCATCACATAGTAGTTGCAGCATCACATAGTAGTTGCCAATTTACATAGTAGTTGCAGCACATAGTAGGTGTATTCACATAATAGTTGCAGGAATCTGAATTCTTTTGTTAGTACAAAAATGTGCACACCCGGTAAATTTCGGAAAGGTACGTTGTATCGGAGCTGCAAAAACTGAAAAAATCACACGTTTTTAGCGTTTGAATTCAGGTTCGTCGAACAATACACCCGCCTGATATGGCACTTTGTTCGGGAGGAACAGCTCAATTGAAAGCAAGTTCGAGATCTAATAGAGACAGGGTTCGTCCTTGTGAATGGAGGGCACATGCTCTCTGGTGAAATTCACTTTGTGGAAATAAGCCGAATGAATCCAGTCTGGTTATGAATACACTCGTCTCCCCTTTCCCCCTTTCGCCCCTTTGTCTCTTGCTTCCGCGATGTTATGCGTATTTATACGTTGGAGAGCTATCTCGCTCTACTTTCCACGGGGGTGGGGAATCGTGGGTGCGCGTTGGGACAACGTGTGACTTCCCTTATCTTACCATACACCCTGGCTGCGGATAAATATACTTCGTGCCGTTTCAGCCGTGACTTTATTGGATCCGCGCTTTCTGCGCGATGAGACAATATCATTTCGAAATATTTCATCTAGCGACTGAATTTGTGTCTTACGTTTTGTTGAGCCAACATGGATAGAGAGCTGTTCCACCGATTAAGGATGTTGAGTCCCAAATCGCAAATGATGATGACATTCTGAAAATTTTGTATGTTTTTGTATGAAGTATTTCAGAGGTCGTGTAAAAATTTCACGACAATTAGGAAGCTCATTATTGAACAATTAACATTCACAAATTAAATGTTGTTTTATGGAAGCTGATGGAACTTTGCAATAAGTTTTTTTTTCACCTCTTAATTTTATAATATCTACAATATACTGAAAGCAACGGAAACAAAACGAAGTTTATTCATACATTTTTTTTTCTTTTAAAAATTGTTCTTAACAAAATGTTAATTTTTTAATAACGAGCTTCCTAATCGTCGTGAAATTTTAACACGACCTCTTAAATACTTCATACAAAGATACCAAATTTTCTTATCATTTTTTATTTCAACCCTTAAGGAGGTTGAAGTAATGACGATAGAATTCGGAAAATTTGGTATGTTTTTACATGAAGTATTCAGGAGGTCGTGTAAAAATTTCATGACGATTAAGAAGCTATTTATTGAACAATTAACATTAACATGTTTCATAGGGACAAAAGTTGTAGGATTTCAACGACGACAACACGGTCATGTTCGTTAACCTTGTCGATTAAGGGGTTTCGGTGAAAAGGCTCTTCAGATAAAATAAAACAGGTCTACATATCGCGTCGCGCGACCATACACCGAAGATGACTTTAAGGCAGGATTCTACTTTGAAACCATGAAAAAAACGCTATTTTCGTGAATTTTTTCTGAGAATACTATTAAAGATATCGATATGGGGTTTAAACTGTTCAATAAATACACTCTTTAAGTACATAAAAAAAAAAAATTTTATGTATTTTATTCATTTTTTGTACACGTAAAATATGTTTAAAGCCAACGCCTCGAAAAGCAGGTACCGTTGCCGTGGTCGTGAAATCTTCCCGACGGATGGTCTGAAACAAAAAAATCAAATAGTTTCATGTTCAGTATGTCTTCAGGAACCGACCTAACTAGAATATTTTATATACGTGCAAAATTAACAAAATGGCGGCTAAAATACGAAAAAAAAAATGCGTTTTTTTTGGGTCTTTTTTTGCAATAAAAAAATATTTCTAATCAAAATTTTAAGTTGATTGTAGTTAGGTCGGTTGGTACACACATATAGAATATGTGTTCCAAATTTCATAAGGATCGGTTCAGTACTTTTTGAGTTATCACGACCACGGTACTTGAAAATGTCGTTTCGAGAAAAACGCGTTTAAAGTTTTGGTGAGTGATAAATCGTAGAAAAAATTATCTTACCCTCAATCAGCGATGCCTGGGCCATATAATATGCCTTCGACGTGTTCCAGGTGGGTGTTTTCATCCAATTTAGCCTTCTCAAAGTTTCAAAGTAGAATCCTGCCTTAACGAAAGTAAAACAAATACTTCAGCTTTGACGGAGTCGCATCATATCGGAGCTGTCCGTATGACACTTTGAGTTTGACGTTTGCAAAATCAAAGGTGACCGCGAGGCGGCCGGTAAATTGCCGTCGGAAAAAAAGACAAGTTTCGTTGAAAAACAACGGCGTTCTGTCCGCTCGAACTGGGACACCCGGTCATACCCCGCGTATGCATAATCTCGCTTTTTTGCCGCAGAGGAGGCTTCCTGAATGCGATCGTCTCCGTTACCCGGCAATATCGCTGACTTATATACGTATATAAAACTCGTAGGTTTTTGTATTGCGGGAAAGCCGGGTGCGCCCAATAGAGCCATCGATCGACCGGAAAACGAGAGAGGTGACGAGATAAGGCTCATCTCACTCGCAAACTCGTACACCACCAATGCCGGAGGATATCCTATCCCACTCCTATCTTTTATCACCCTCTCGTTGAGGCCGTAGCAGGCATTGCTCGTTCATATAAAAAGAAAGAAACATATACATACCTACCCTTATCCGTTTGCCCTGCGGGGGTTGCCCCCCCCTCTGCCGCGAATGCGACAAAAGTGAGTATTCGTACTGGAGGGTTTTCAAAATGACAAGCCCGTCTTTGTACCGTCTTTTCTCGTCCTCGCTGAATTCACGTGGCATTCGTTGAAGAGGAAAACAAATGAAAAGAGATCGTAGATGTGAAACTCGAGGTGATCGGGGAGTGACCTTAAGGCTTGAATAACTTGAGGTGCATTTTTTAACGACGATTGAGTTAAAGATTGGATTTTTAAGATTCCGTGAAAAACGAAATTTGACATCGAAATTTCTCTGAATCGAGACATGGCTAAACATGGCACGTGAACTTCCGTTCAAACGAAACTCAAGCTCTAAGCGTAAATTCATCCGAAGGTCGAGTTCGGAACTTGAGTCAAGTCGAAACTTAGAATCTAACCTTGAGGTTCAAGTGAGACTCGAGTTTGAAGCTTCATTTCGAGGAAAGCTCAAGTACGAAACTCGACTTCAAGTGAAACTCAAGTACAAAACTTGAATCAAAACTTAAGTTTACTTAAGTACTTAAGTTACTTAAGTACTTAAGTTACTTAAGTACTTAAGTTACTTAAGTACTTAAGTTACTTAAGTTACTTAGGTTAGTTACTTAGGTTACTTAAGTACTTACTTAAGTTACTTACTTAACTTACTTACTTAAGTTACTTAAGTTACGTAAGTTACGTAAGTTACTTAAGTTACTTAAGTTACTTAAGTTACTTAAGTTACTTAAGTTACTTAAGTACTTAAGTACTTAAGTACGAAATTTTACTTACTCACGAACTCACTAAAACGCTATTATTTATTGCAACTGTATTTGTACATGGTGAAGTGGTATTGTTATCTTCTTATGATGATATCCACTATTATTGTCAGATGGTAAATACAAGAAAGGCACAACAACCTTCTCGGGATAAGAGCCTTAAGAAGGATTTGAAAATTATGGAAAATCCCGAGAGATAAAGAAGAAATAAACTACAGACAGCAAAAATTACGTGTGCATTATATGAAACGAACCATACTTATATCCTCCCACCGACGACTGGATTTAGTGCAATCACTGTCAAATGTGGCTCATGATGCATGCACTGCTTACCCTAGTGATTAATCATTTTCTTGTGATGATTGCGAAAAAAATTAAGTTCGCTGACTGTTATGAAGACACGTTGAGCTTTTGTGCTATTATGATAACAATAATGATTTGTCTGCAATAAAATATGTGGGTACATTCATCGTTTTTTTCTTCCTATGATTCTGTGTCTTCTTTTTATTTATGCCTAATCTCAGGAAAAAAATCTGTATTTTTTTCCTGAGATTAGGCATAAATAAAAAGACATAAATAAAAACATAAATAACATCCTGTGATGCTCGCTCTACCCTCTACGTGGCGGGCATTTAAAGGATTTAAAATTGGTTTTATTATTTGTATTTTAAAGATTTACTGGTATTTTGTTTTTGCTATCGGGAGCTACATTTATTGTAGTTTAATAGTACATTCACACAGTACTATTAAACTACAATAAATGTAGCTCCCGATAGCAAAAAAAAATAGATTGAATATGACATTTTATAACTGCTTTTTTTATTTCCCTTGGAGTGCTCGATTTGGGCCCCCTCCCCTAACCCTGGCCGAATCACACTGGCGCAACAGGCAGTAGATCCTATTACTTATAATCCCGACAGCTGATGCGACGGTAGAATAAAAAATGATATATATATACATATATATATATATATATATATATATATATATATATATATATATATATATATATATATATATATATATACAGGGTGACTTTTATAAGGTGGCCATGTGTTTTTTAAGGATTTTGCGCGGTGATTTTGCGACTGAAAAAAATATGATTATTAATGGTTTTACACGCTTTCTTTGAAAAAAAATATGTCGGATTTTTTTCATGAATAGCATTTGTCAGAGAAAGTAGCGTATTCTGGAAAAGAATAAAAAATCCATTTCGCGTACTGGAGAATGAAGTTTACAAAATTCCGAATACGGAAGACTCCCAAAAAACTTTACTTGGGCTACCCGTCATGGAGAAAAAAATTATCAAACATACAATTTAATGTGGATAGATCGGGATTTAATCAGTGAAACAAATGAGCTAAGTCAGGCACGCTAGCGCTATAGGAAGTGCTAGTCTGCTGACGTTACAGCTGCAGCTTCCGAATGATCGGCTGTCACAGGAAGTTGGTTCAGAGTCCTATGATATGCGGTCGAACCGAGGGATCTGAATGTGTCCCTATCGGAGAACTTGATTCAAAATAATGCCATTTTAAAAAATGGTCGAGGATTCCATGCACTGCAAATACGATTCTCAATCACTTGCGATTCGCTAACAACTTTTAGAATAAGTGATTTTAGCAATAAATTTTAAAGTAATTTCACGTGAGATTATTAATTTTTACCAAATACTACGAGTTTTTTTGTTTTTTTAATGTTGCATGAAGTATCTTCAGATGTAGTTACAGAATTTTAAAATATTTTATGAAACAGTATAAAATAAAAATGCTCGTAGAATTTGGAAAAACGATAATAACTTCACGCGGAATTACTGTAAAATTATTGATGGAATTATTTATTGCGAAAGTTGTTAGACGATCGCAAATGATGAGGAATATTATTTGCGGACCATGAAATCCGCAAACATTTTCGAAATTGACATTATTGTCGATAAAATCGCAATCTCTCGATCAAGTTTAATTGGTTATCTTAAACCTGAATCCGTGAAGGTATTTCAGGCGCCATAATCCCGTGAAACTTGCTCGTATGCGTTTTTACATTGCCAAACCAACAATTGTCGATGGAAAAAAATCTGAAAAAACCATCTGAAACCAGCCAAATCAACAATTGTCGATGGGAAAAAATCTGATCATACTATCTGAAAAAACAGGGAAAATCTCAAAATGTTATGAAAATCTCAAAATGTCACGAAAATCTCATAATTTATGAAAATAAAAAAATCGCGTTTGTTTGGGTTCAACCCCAAACAAACCCAAACAAGACCAGCCCCAAACAACCCCAAACAAACCAACCCAAACAAACGCGATTTTTTATTTTCATAAATTATGAGATTTTCGTGACATTTTGAGATTTTCATAACATTTTGAGATTTTCCCTGTTTTTTCAGATAGTATGATCAGATTTTTTCCCATCGACAATTGTTGATTTGGCTGGTTTCAGATGGTTTTTTCAGATTTTTTTCCATCGACAATTGTTGGTTTGGCAGCGCAAAAACGCAAGCGATCCAGTTTCACGGGATTATGGTGCCTGAAATTCCTTCACGGATTGAGGTTTAAGATAACCGATTGAACTTGATCGAGAGATGGCGAATTTATCGACAATAATGTCAATTTTGAATATGTTTGCGGATTTCATGATCCGCAAAATAATATTCCTCATCATTTGCGATCGTCTAACAACTTTCGCAATAAATAATTCCATCAATAATTTTACAGTAATTTCGCGTGAAATTATTATTTTTTTTCCAAATTCTACGAGCATTTTTATTTTATACTGTTTCATAAAATATTTTAAAATTCTGTAACTACAACATGTGAAGATACTTCATGCAACATTAAAAAAACAAAAAAACTCGTAGTATTTGGTAAAAATTAATAATTTCACGTCAATTTACTTTAAAATTTATTGCTAAAATCACTTATTCTAAAAGTTGTTAGCGAATCGCGAGTGATTGAGAATCGTATTTGCAGTGCATGGAATCCTCGACCATTTTTTAAAATGGCATTATTTTGAATCAGGTTCTCCGATAGGGACACATTCATATCCCTCGGTTCGACCGCATATCATAGGACTCTGAACCAACTTCCTGTGTCAGCCGATCATTCGGAAGATGCAGCTGTGACGTCAGCAGACTAGCACTTCCTATAGCGTTAGCGTCCCTGACTTAGCTCATTTTTTTCACTGATTCAATTTCGATCTATCCACATTAAATTGTATGTTTGATAATTTTTTTCTCCATGACGGGTAGCCCAAGTAAAGTTTTTTGGGAGTCTTCCGTATTCGGAATTTTGTAAACTTCATTTTCCAGTACGCGAAATGGATTTTTTATTCTTTTCCAGAATACGCTACTTTCTCTGACAAATGCTATTCATGACAAAAATCCGACATATTTTTTTTCAAAGAAAGCGTGTAAAACCATTAATAATCATATTTTTTTCAGTTGCACAATCGCCGCGCAAAATCCTTAAAAAACACATAGCCACCTTATAAAAGTCACCCTGTATATATATATATATATATATAGTCGCAAAACTTATTTGCGCGAGCGGAAGGAACGGCAAATTCTATACCTTGTGTGTACTGGTGTGATGCTTACGATGTACTTTTATGCAATGGTCATACCAATTTTATGTTATATATAACATGATTTTTTCTGATAAGAGTAAAATATGTATCTAAAGGTTAAATAATTTTGCTTGCGACATGTTTCGCAAACTTGTTTGGCTATTTTATAAAAAGTTGTTTCCCTTTTTTCGACATTTGAAATGAAAAATATAATAACACCATTGTTTAAATAATAAAAAAAATATTATAAGACAAATCAGAATTTTTAGAAGGGTAAAACAAGCGATAATGTGTTCGGTTGAATTCTTCATTATTTGGCGTTTTCTTTTGACTTTTTCAAAGTTTTCAAAAAGGATTTCCTATCTCTTTGAAAGCATAGAAAATCTTTTTTTCGTTGAGCTTCAAACGGAAGTGAATGTCAAATACGTCTGAAGGAACTATACGTCTATGGTTTAAAATTCGTATTGAGCAGGAAACAGTATTTCCAGACATTAAAATCGATCGAAACCTGAGAAATATCATTCGCGGTATCGTAGCATAAATCGTTTTCCAAATTTACAATATTTTTGTGAACTTGAAAATTCGTTGTCTCAAATTATGTTGAAAAATTAAAGGAACATCGATAAAATCGAATTTGTCAAAGGAATACTTATCGAACGAATGAATCATCCAAGCATTCAGAGTAAACCTTATGCATACTACGATAATGGGCTTGAGGGCATTCGAGAGGATATCGTTCTCGACGCTGAAGCCGAGGAGGCTTGTCACATCGTCGAGGGTCTCCTGTTTGTTTGCTAGTCTCATCGAGCCGGAGCATTGATTTTCGTTGATGAGTTCAACTGCGGCTAGCCTGACGAGTGGCTCGTAGCTACTTTTCAACATCAGACAAGAATTATCGAGAGTCGCGTTGGGCTTCGTCGTCATCGGGGTTCTCTTTATACCGCTGTAATTCTCCAGACCGGAATAGAGGTTTTTCGCTCCGCGGGCTCGCTCGTTGACCGCTATCGATGGCTTTTCCATCTTCAGCTCCAGCATGGTGAGCTCTGCCACGTGCTCGGTGACGTCGATCGCCGTTTGCCGGGCATCGCCGGTGAATCGGGTCGTGTGACTTTTTGAACATGTTCACGAGTTTGCCAAGTATCTTGGTCCATATCGTGCTTCGCCTTTTTCTTTGAGTTCGCGAGTGCCTCCACCTCCTTGGTGAATCTTCGTACTTTGGACTCTTCAACTTTTGCATCACGCAGTACTCCTGCAATGGTCGCGAATCATTCTTCGATCAATGAGACTACGAGGATCCTCTTATCTGACAATGTTGAAGGACACTGATCTTTTTCTCCATCTTCATTTTTCAGGACCTGATTTTTTCTTACTTGTATCCGATGCCAGAAAATAATAATGTAATATTTGATTATTGCCGTGCGATCCATAAAAACAAAAGAACCGTTTCTTTTCTTGACGTAACAACTTTCGTCAAATCGATACGGTCCTAAAAAGGGCCATTTATGCTTTGCAGTTCTAAATATTTCTAATTGGATAAAAGTTTATATTTTTCAGCACACCGTAACTCTACTTACAAGGCACATCCCTCAGGTGACAGCCTTCGATTTTGTTGAAATTCGGATATGTTGTAAAGCACTGAAAAGTAAGCGATACGTATTTTTTTTTTTTGCGAAAAAAAGTTTTTAAGGGGTGAAACGCACCCTCAAAAATGGGGATGTTTTTCGTTTTTCGTCGATAACGTTTTAACGGTACGAAATATAAAAAAATTCAATTGTCTTCATTCGGCTGTAGTCAAGATGGAATCTTGATGTCTTCCTAGAAAGCTCAATTTTTTACTGGCAAAATACTACTCGTCGTAGATGTACATTGCATTGTTTGTTCGAAGGAGAACTTGAAAAACCGTTCAAAATTATATCTTCCTCGGTCGCAACATCTCCGCACATCGCCCTTTAAAAAGGCTTGGCCACCGGATTATTTCCACCCCGTAACCGTGCACACAATAACTTAAAACAGGATACTGAATAGTCCAGTCTACGTGGCACAGTAAAAATATCTCTACCATTGTATCAAAGGACAATACGAAGATGTCGCCTCGAATTTTTATGTCGTTGAAACATTTTTATTTTATTTACAATCCGGAGTCATATTGTTAAGGATGTTGAGTCCCAAATCGCAAATGATGATAAAATTCTGAAAATTTGGTATTTTTTTGTATGAAGTATTTCAGAGGTCGTGTAAAAATTTCACGACAATTAGGAAGCTCGTTATTGAACAATTAACATTCACAAATTAAATGTTGTTTTATGGAAACTGATGTAACTTTGCAATAAGTTTTTTTTTTTGACCTCTCAATTTTATAATATCTACAATATACTGAAAGCAACGGAAACAAAACGAAGTTTATTGATAATTTTTTTTTAATTTCTTTTAAAAATTGTTCTTAACAAAATGTTAATTTTTTAATAACGAGCTTCCTAATCGTCGTGAAATTTTAACACGACCTCTTAAATACTTCATACATAAACATACCAAATTTTCCGAATTTTCTTATCATTTTTTATTTCAACCCTTAAGGAGGTTGAAGTAATGCTGATAGAATTCTGAAAATTTGGTATGTTTTTACATGAAGTATTCAGGAGGTCGTGTAAAAATTTCATGACGATTAAGAAGCTATTTATTGAACAATTAACATTAACATGTTTCATAGGGACTCAACATCCTTAAATGCTGAATACGATTTACGGCGACGGGGTGGGGTAGGGGGTGACTGCGCTAGTTGCGGTGTACCAGAGGCTTTATTATGGGGATATAAAAGCACCGCGTTGCCGGATGCACAGACGTATGAGCGATCGCGTATGCGAGGCACGCCTTACGACTGCACATATTGCATTTCTGCGAGTGTCGGCGGCTCTCGTTCGGTCAGGACCAAACGCAACCTCGAAGTGACCGGAACACGATTCTTTACCACTAGACTGTGGATCGAAGGTCCGCCGGAATTTTCAAACTTCTCACAACTGGTCGAACGTGAAATAATTATTGCTGGCGAATTGTTGTTTTTTATGGCTTTTTTGGATATTCCAATTTTGGCAAATCCAAAGGTATTTCATGAAACAGCTTTTCATTCCTTATGGAGGACATTTGTTTATAAAAATGCATATCATTGGTATTATTTGCTTATCACTATTAGCATTAAATATCGTGCCATTGTCGTTTTACTTTACAAAAACAATGCCAATGATGATAAAACGATTGCTACGGCAATAATAATAATAATAACTTGCTAAAACAAATAATAAGTAATGTAACCGACCATTTTAGTAATAATAACAATACCAATCTTAATAATATATTTTACAAAATATGATAAATATAACAATTTCCATTCAAATGAAACCCAACTAAAACCCAAACAAATATTAGATTATTATTTATGAGCGTAATTATCGTCCCTGCCACTATCACCCTTCTGCGTCTTATTATTATTATCTCTATCGATTGTGATAATTATTACATAATGACAAGAAAATATATTTTTTTTATACTAGTAATCATATTAATACTAGTATCAATATCAATATTGTGTTTTTTTAAATAAATAATATTCAGAACAATCTGACAAACGCTCCGATTTTATAATTCATTAGAGTCCTTCCTATCGATCTTTCCAATAATAATAATCATCATCATAATCATTAATAAATAATAATCACGAAAATACAATGGGTATATAATAATAATAATAATAATAATAATAATAATAATAATAATAATAATAATAATAATAATAACAATAATAATAGTAATACTCATAATAAATAATCATAAATGTATCATAAATATAATAATATCAATATGATATCATAAATATAATAAATAATCATGATAAATAATAATAATAGTAACTTTTTTGTTTATTATTTTTTTACCACTGAAAAAAATTATAATAACAAACTTATTATAACAACAAACAAAAATTAATATTGTTATAATAATAATAATAATAATAATAATAATAATAATAATAATAATAATAATAATAGTAATACTCATAATAAATAATCATAAATATATCCTAAATATAATAATATCATATTATATCTATATCATAAATATATCATAAATATAATAAATAATCATAAATAATCATGATAAATAATAATAATAGTAACTATTTTGTTTATTATTTTTTTACCACTGAAAAATATTATAATAACAAACGTATAACTTCCATGAACTTAATAAGTCTTTCTATTTCATTACGGATACTCGTTTCTGTTCATCTCGTACAGGAGGTCTGTACATGAAAATCCATCTGTCGACCTGGCTATAATACTGCAGTATCAGTGAAGCGGGGCTGGGGGAAGGGATGGTTAGAAACTTCCTGGGTTGTCTGTTATGGCTATACCGTGCTGCACGTACAACTAGAGTGGCTCAAGTGCGAAATTCAATGCGTAGTGTTCCGCCACGAGACCAGATACGTATGCGTGAAAATTTTCGTATGTACACGATACACAGGGTGTCCCTGTTCGAAATGAAACCGTGAAATACCTCGTCAAGGTTAATTGAAGGCCATTGCAGTATTTTATCAGCTAAATCCTAGATTTTTGTCACATCCGATTGTAGTCGGATAGAAGACAAAGGCAGTGAAGAGTGAAAACGCCCAAGTCGAAATTTAGACCCTCCTTTAAACGCTCGAGAATCTATTTCCTTTGTAACGCACAGACCGCCGCCCTCCTTTGACTCCCCTTGAACCTATATGGAGAAATTTGCACCGTTGGCGACCCTCCTTTAGCCCTACTGAACCTTCTATTCAACCTCCTGAGCCGCCTTTAGGCCTATGGGCTCGGCTTGCGTGAACCTACACGACCTCGTTTTGGCCTAAAGTCCTATCTGTACCCTACAGAACCTCCTTTGAATCCAAAGCAGAAGGAAAATGAAAGATTGGATATCGGTGAACTGCGGATGGGAGAGAAGGGGGGGGGGCGGAGGGCAGCATATTGAAGTAGGCTTAAAGGAGGGTTAGTAGGGTCAGAAGAGGTTTAAAGGAGGGCTAGGAGGCTCTGCGAGCCACCGGTGAAAGGAGTCAAAGGAGAGTTAGTAGGGCGAAAGGAGGTTTAAAAGAGGGTCTGTAGGTTTGCGTAAGCATTAAATCAGGCTCACTAGGGTTTAAAGGAGGTTCAGATGAACCTACTAAACCTCCTTTGAGTGAAAAAGTCCAATTTCTGCCACTTTTGGAGGTTCAGTAGATTCTGATATACATGTTTTTGAGATTTCCATTTGAACCTCTTGAACCTCCATTGAATGACAAATTGGGATCGAAAAGAGGTTTAAAGGAGGGTCTAAATTTCGACTCGGGCGGTCGTTTGAATATGGACGGAGCTGGGGGACTTTGAAAAATTGTAGGTCGGGCTTTTTCGCGGGAAAACATCCTGTATGTATCGTGTATACGTACCGTGTGTATTTAGGGGCATGGGATTTCGGTGCATTTGCGCCGGGAAGGGAGTGACAGGCATACAGACACGTGTCCATACACCGAGCGAACTCACGAGAGTAGTCACGCGTTCGCGAATACACCGTGTGGTGCATACGCGTACCGATCTCACCGCCCTCCCGACCTTTGCATACTCGACGAGCATAAATGGATATAACCTCCATTTGAATATTACATCGGGGCTACATTTTTATCCCTGAAGGGCTGCTCCTCCGGAGTATTCTTCCCTTCTCCACACGAGCGTCACATTTCGAGCCTCCTTTATCGCATTTCTCTTTTTCGAATTTTCTTTCAACCTTGTTCTTTCCCGCCGGCTTGTGTCTACTCATACGACGAACCATTGAAGATTATCCGTGCGCGCACTTCCGACAGGGGAGCTAAAATCGTCGACTCAAATGAAAGTCCCACTAATGAAAAAAAAAAACGTGCAAAACAATTTTATAATGTACACCAGCGGACGAAAAAAGTACGCACCGTTCGACTTTCCATTTATGTGCTATTCTCATTCCAAATATCATCAATAAAATAGACCTTGTGCAGTCATGACGAAAGTGACGAGAGCAAGTTTGACTTATTTGGGCATAAACGATGATCACGCGTTTGCATTAAGGCGGGAGAACGGCTTCTTGAAAAAAAATATTCAAATGACTCAAAGGGAGGCGGAAGTGTTTTAGTGTGGGGGTGTTTTGCGTAGTCAGGAGTGGGAAATTTGGTTCCAATCAACGGTATTATGACCGCCGATGTTTACATCGATATCGTAAACGGAAGTCTGGAGGAATCACTGCTAAAGATCGGTCTGCAGGATGAATTCATCTTTCAACACAACACAAACTTTTGGATTGGCCAGGACAATCGCCAGATTTCAATCCTATTGAAAATCTGTGGTTTATTTTGCACCAAAATATTAATAAGGGCGACGTAACAAACAAAGAAAAGCTTTTTGATGCTGTGCGGGAGACCTGAGACAATATCGACAAACAGCAAATTAACAATCTTGTAGAAAATATGCCGCGGCATTTACAGGCTGTTATCGAAGCAAAAGGTGGTCACGCAGAATTATTAGATGCGCGATGGGATGACATATTTTCTTTTTTTCTATGGGTGTGTACTTTTTTGTACAGCCTAAAATTGGCGTCCTACGCGTTGAAATTGTTTTCGTTCAGCTTTCGAATATTTTTTATGATATTTCAGTGAAAATGTAAACGTGACTTATAAAGTATCATTGAAACAGCTGTGATAGTACTCCATTAACTATTTTCGTAAGTATAATAGCACCCATATTGAATTTTGGACGGTGCCTATTTTTTTTTGTCCGGTACGTGTATATATATATATATATACACATACACGTTATATATACGCTATATACTTCGGCGTTCTAAACAATTGCCCACTTAAACATTGGTAAAAAATTTTCAATCCCGTCTGAAAACCGAGAAATTTCGACGTTTTCAAAAATTGTATATATGTATACTACTGTATATATATATATATATATATATATATATATATATGGACAAAAAACTTCGCAAGAAAATTGGGGAAGCCTGTCATCGTTTCGAAAATGCAACGTCATTGAACGTAATATGATACTGGAAAAGGCATGACCATCAAGATCTACAAAAGTAAGTAGTAGATCAGAAAAAAAATTAAGTACGTATCGGGTTTGAGCCTTAAAAGCCGACGTTACAAATCGGACAGCATACTGATGCGGCCATGTAGGCACTTTGGTAGGAAAGTTGCAAAACTGATACATGCTGATAGCACACGCTTAGGGATTGAGAGTTATAACGTTTCTGTGGTATCGTATTGGAGGTTGTGTACATTTGACGATGGACTAGCAATGAAAACAACAACAACAACAACAACGACAACAACAACAACACCCACAATAATAATGATAACATGAAAAATAGTAATAACAACAACAATAGTAGTAATAATAATGACATAATAAGTTACATACATTTTTATTATTTCGGCATTTATTAGTAATCTCCATATACACTTTGAAAACTTTTCATCCCTCATTCTTGACGTTTAAGCAATTGCGAAATAATCCGTTTAAATATAATTTAACCCACGGCCCCCTCCCGTCCGTTTCAGGTATCTTCCGGTAGCGGCCGATAAATTAGTATTATCGTTGATACATTAATGTGCCACAATTTACAACGGGGGATTTGGTGGCTGCACGTAAACGAAACTGTTGCTCGGTAAAACGCGTTTGTGATTGTAGGTTGGTAGCAATTGCGGATTCGCCCTCGTAATCCTCGCTCCGCAATCGAGCGCACGATTATGTTGACCATAATCGGGGCTGGTGATGATCCTGTCCGATCGGGCTGCGCTGTTAAAACTACGAATAAACAAATACAGTGGGTGTAAAAATGATTGCCAACACTTGGAGCAAATATTACGTAGGTTGGGCTCGTCAATTTTTATCTCTCTTTCGAAGATAAACGCACAGTTTTCGTTTTCTATAAAGATATTAAGGTTTAGTTGTGGCTAAACTAAATTGTGTTCTATTAAGGTAGGCATTTATAGATGAAGAGCCTATTTAGCGAAAAACCAATACTTAGAATAAATAAGCAAATATTGTGCTAATTTATTTATAGTGGAAAAATATTGTTCGGTAAGGAAACGCAAATTGATCAAGTGATGCAGCAATTGATCAATAAAGTTTTACCTTTTTGTCTAAAATATATACGCCTTGATAGTCTATAAATAAGTGTGGCAAAATATACACAGTGTTATTTATTAGAATTTATTGAAAAATTCTAAACTTGAAGTTACATTCATTTACGAATTTGAAGATGGAACTTTTTTGTCAATAAACATATAAATATTTTGAATCAAATAATCAAAATTGAATAAATGTCATATTCGATGTTATGTTTGATTACGAGTATTTATACTAAGCAAACATTCCAGCATAAGAAAGTAAGATTAATAAGCTTCTTTGTTGATCAATAAATCGGTTTGTTTTAATAAATTTTTTTTCGTGAATTCATATATCAGTATATACCTATTTCGTTATTAACAGTTATTCGTAAATTCGAAAATATCTCGGTTGCAATCATTTGTAAAATTGAAAGTGAAATTTATCAATCGATAAGCGAATCAATCTTTAGAATTCATAAATGAATGATATATTTGAAAATACATTTATCGATATGATAAATGTTACTAAAAACTTTTAATTCAGTAAGTATTGATTTGATAGATATTGTATACTCAAATACTATTTACCACCAATAAACACTATGAAACATTTATTTACACGATATATATTTATTTGGAAATGTACAAGGGAAACTACCCTTTTTCTTCAATAAAAATAATTTTGACTTTATTCTTGGAAATATCTGAAGGTAATGTAATTTACTAATAAACGTGCCAAACTTCACAAATCTCATTACTAACAATTAGATTAATTTGCGCATCACCACTTTGCGATGCACAAATGAGTGCAATAATAACATTTATTAATAATAAAATATATACAATTATTATCCAATTTCATACCAAATAAGAACATTTTGCATTTTTTCTGCACAATGGGCAATTCTGCATCGCTTCGAACTCGTAAAAAAAACTAGGTACTAAAAATGCGCATATCGCTTTCTCGTAATGAATGCAGATCTGAAAAAGTGCCCCTGTCAGCCGGGTGGCGTTTTCAATTATGCCGTCCTCACGAGGCAAACTCCGTGGATACGCATAAATTAAGTAAAATTTGCGCGTTTCTGAAATTATGCAGCGAACTGATACATTTTATTTGTTTTTCACACGGGTCGCCGTACTTAATTACGTTCTATTTTTCTTATTGATAGTCCAGACGGAATTTATTTTATTTATGCCGGATTTACATTCGGAGAAAATAATGGACCATGTACGACGGATTCGAAAAAAGTAGACATTGCAAAAAATTATATATATATATATATGTGCATATAATTAATTTTATTGCTGTAGTCGATGTTTATTATTGATAATAATTGTTTCTTAATCACAATATATATATACATATATTTATATATAGTGTGAGGTAAATTTGATAAATCTGTTTCTAAAGGAAAACGGATTAATTGTTCGCCGAGGCTAGCCGCCCGGTTATGGGTCGAATAAGCGTATGTTATTCGTCCGGACAGCGGCTAATTTCACGCGTTTCACGCTGTACAACGCCCCAATCACACAAACCGGAACAAATCGACCCAAACGCAAACATACACACCCAAAATGACAAACGCACACAAACCAGCCGAAAAAACAAACCGAAACCCAAATAAACAAACCCAAAAAATCCTAATGACTTTCTACAATAGTAACGATCGTATAAAAAAATAGTTTCGTACAAAAGTGAATTATTTGTCTGGTGCAAAGACTTCTTACTCGTCTGACACTTACTCTTGATCGTCATACACTTACTTTTCATATAATCAATTATTGTTGTAACAATAATAACAACATAAAAAGTTCGGAATAGTCAACAAAAGTCAATTAGTCAATAAAAGAAAAGTGGATGAAAATTACCGAGAGAATTACGTGTCTCGGGAGGGCGGGTTCTACGATTGCAGGACGTTTGTGACGTTTAAAAACTAAAGAGAAGAAAAAAGGGAAGAAAATAGAAATTAAAATATAAACGCCCCCTTGCAGTCGTTCACAAAGCTCAAGTGCATTCCGTCCCCCGGAGGAGCTGCGACGCTGCCAACGGAGCGGGGAGGGGGGCGTTCTCCTTTTATTCCCGAAGAGGGTGCTAGTCAGCGCAAGCACTCGAGATAGTCTGGGCTTGCGATATAAAGTCCGGCATTATGACGTTCCTTGGGCTTTCTCTCACATCGCACTTTAAACATTTTACTTAAAAAAAAAAAAAAATTCTACACACGAGAAACGCACGTACTTTAGAGACTCATTTGCTCCCGTGCATGAGCTGACGTAAGCGAACCAAGAATGCAATATCAAATGGAACCTCACATTGATATACATATATGTGTGTAGGGTGTGGACTACTGAGATTTTTAAAAGGCAGACCTTGAGGCTATCTTTTCCCCTTTACTTTTTTGCTTTCTCCGCTTTGAGGCTTGATCCACGTCATCCTACCCCTTTTCACCCCTTTTTACCCTCTTTTGGCCGCGCTCTCTCGCTCCCTCGCCATTCGTTTGAATCACAGTTCTTTGTCCGTAAGAATAAAAACAGCGAAAAAGAAACGAAAAAAAAATTATGGAGGATTTTTTGTAATGGCGGATAAAGCCGATTTTTTTTTTCATCTTTTCGTCGCCGTCGGCGGCAAAAAAGTATAGCTCCGACGAGGAAAGAGTACGAAGTGGATTTTCGTTATTATGTTAAGATTTTTATTATTATTTTTCGATTTTATTGCTCTAGCATTGAGTTAAAGATATTGGTATTACGATAAATGCTAATTTATTTTTATTTTATTGTTATATTTTGTGATTTTATTATTATTATTCTTATGAGATTTTATTGCTTTGCTACGAATAAATGTATAGATTTAAAAATCAATGTCTAATTCATTTTATTGTTATCATTATTCTTTGTTGCTAATAAGTTCGTGTTAGATTTCAATACTATTATTCACCTTGGGTCGGCGTTGATTTTTGAAAAAATCCTATCGCGACACTTTTGAACATTAAGGGCTCAAATTTGGTACAGGTATTGAGACTCATTTAGAGATAGTAGGTACTGAGTTTGGCGGGAACTGATGAAAATGTTGAAGTTTTATGATATTTTCATCATCAGACATCAGACCAGTGAAGTTTGAACGCGTGACCTTTTTTTCTATTTCAGAGTACTTTTCTCTATTTCAGAGTACTTTTTTCTCTACTTCTTTTTTTTTTGTTGGCCGTCTTCCCCCTCTCTCTCACTCTCTTTTCCTCTTTTTTTCTTCGTCTGCGCTCCGATATGAGTACGTGAAGAATCGACGCGACTCGAGCGTTTTCGCGTAGTCTCGGAGGAGCGGACAGAAGCTTCCATCTCATCAGCCATTAAACAAAGCAGCACCCGGACACAAAGGGGTGCCTCGCATTGTCGAGGACCGTTCTGGCACGGGCTTTCGTAGGGAGCGAGAACGAAAGAGCTACGACGTGGGCAAGTCATTGGGCCAGCCTTCGTTGCACCCAATTCTTGCACTTGCATACTAGGTACGTGTTTTTGATTAATGTTCGTGGACCAAGCACTCTTGCAGCGCCTTACGCTCCCTTTCTCTCTCTCTCACTCTCACACAAACACTCACTCACTCACTCACTCACTCACTCACTCACTCACTCACTCACTCACTCACTCACTCACTCACTCACTCTCACTCACTCACACACACACTCACTCACGCACTTACTCACGCACTTACTCACTCACTCACTCACTCACTCACTCACTCACTCACACACACACTCACTCACGCACTTACTCACTCACTCACTCACTCACTCACTCACTCACTCACTCATTCATTCACTCACTCACTCACTCACACACACTCACTCACGCACTTACTCACTCACTCACTCACTCACTCACTCACTCACTCATTCATTCACTCACTCACTCACTCACTCTCACTCACTCACTCACTCACTCATTCACTCACTCACTCACTCACTCACTCATTCACTCACTCACTCACTCACTCTCATTCACTCACTCACGCACTCACTCACTCACTAACTTACTCACTCACTCACTCACGCACTCACTTACTCACGCACTCACTCACTCACTCACTCACTCACTCACTCACTCACTCACTCACTCACTCACTCACTCACTTACTTACTCACTCTCACTCACTCACTCTCACTCAATCACTCACTCACTCACTCACTCACTCTCACTCACTCACTCACTCACTCACTCACTCACTCACTCACGCTAACTCACTCACTCACTCACTCATTCACTCACGCTTACTCACTCACTCACTCACTCTCTCACTCACTCACTCACTCACTCATTCACTCACTCACTCTTACTTACTCACTCACTCACTCTCACTCGCTCACTCACTCACTCTTACTCTCACTTTCACTCTCCTGCTGTGAATAGACCTGTCACGAACCTCGTCGAACTCCGATTTCGTTGAACAAATCGTCTGCCGTGAAGTGACCTACTAGGGGCCCACCCTTTGTTGCAGATTTAAGCGGGCCACTTTGCGCTTACAATGTCATCGATATAATTGTCCAAAATTAACTGCATTAGCCACAAAGCGAAGTTCACTGCTGTCGTCTTTCCAACCTCACTTTTGTTCCGCTCGTCATTTTGAATAGCAACGGGAGCAAATCTTGTCTCATCTTTTCGACATCGTTCAGTCGATAAATACGTATCACTAAGTGATATATATATAAACGTGAAAAGTGATGTATATATATAAAATATTGAGCGTATAAATAAACGATGGTTAAAGTCCATGTGACTAAATATATTTCATGCAATGTGTAATAGTTATGTGATCAAGTTTATATTTTTATATGACTTTTCAAATGATGTAAATGAAATAAGATTTCAAGTAGCATATGGCCTAGGAGTACATCACTGATTACTACTGTCCGATCAACTCGTATTTCTAAGATCGAGACATGGGGAAATTTAATAACTTTTTTTAAATTTATGAGTTGAGTTCATTGCAAGATGCACCTTTTGCATACTTATCTCCGAGAATTTTTAATAGGAACGAAAAATTCTGTATCTTCCCGAGATTTTTCTGAACCATGCTCGCCGAAAACCTGCACAGTATTTCGGCTGTTCTTGTGCGGTTCATACGTTGTATTTTTCTACAATGGTGATATACATTTTTCGTTATAATTTAATTTTTTAAATAAAAGTAAAATATTTTAACAAGATTATTTCTAGGGTTCAACGATTTTGTGTACAAAATTCCTCATACCCTTGCATAATACCTGCATTGTACTTGGCTCTTTTATAAATCATTTCATTTTTTTGTACAATAGATCGTTGGAAAAAATATAGCAAACCATTATTTGAATCAAAACAAATAATAATTCTGTTTAAGGTAAACAATCATTTTATACAAAGTAAATAAAAAACAACAATGTTTTTCCAACGATTTTTCCATGACTTGTCTTACTTTTTGAACTTTAAAAAATTTTCACAATGCATTGCTTATACTTAAGGATGTTGAGTCCCAAATCGCAAATGATAATAAAATTCTGAATATTTGATACGTTTTTGTATGAATTATTTCCGAGGTCGTGTAAAAATTTCACGACAATTAGGAAGCTCGTTATCGAACAATTAACATTCACAAATTAAATGTTGTCTTATGGAAACTGATGTAACTTTGCAATAAGTTTTTTTTTTCACTCCTCAACTTTGTAATATCTACAATATACTGAAAGCAACGGAAACAAAACGAAGTTTGATACATTTTTTTAAATTTCTTTTCAAAATTGTTCTTAACAAAACGTTAATTTTTTAATAACGAGCTTCCTAATCGTCGTAAAATTTTAACACGACCTCTTAAATACTTCATACAAAAACATACCAAATTTTCCGAATTTTCTTATCATTTTTTATTTCAACTCCTAAGGAGGTTGAAGTAATGATGATAGAATTCTGAAAACTTGGCATGTTTTTCCATGAAGTATTCAGGAGGTCGGGTAAAAATTTCATGACGATTAAGAAGCTATTTATTGAACAATTAACATTGAAATGTTTCACAGGGACTCAACATCCTTAAGGGAAATAATTTTCAATTACAGTAAAAATGAAACACGACAAAATATACGTTTCTTTTTTTTAAACACCCGTATATCAATATTTATAGATATTTATATATATATATTTATATATATATATATATATATATTAATATAAGGGTGTTTATGTAGTAAACACAAAGTATAGAAGGTCTGAGCTTACGAGGTAAAAGGAAGCAAAAAAATTGTTTATGGAATATCAAGGTTATTATCTATTTATTTAGCGAGTGACTACACTAGTGCCTATGGTTGAAGGTTTGAGGTCCTATCCAAGCAGATCTGGTATAGCTGTGCTGCTATCGCGTCGGGCAAGTTCGGCATGCCTCGTGGATTCCCGGCGGTCGATAGAGCAAACACGGCCGCGCCCCAACCCCCTCCCAAGGGGTTGAAAGCGCCCGATGGCCTCTCTCTCTCTCTCTCTCTCTCTCTCTCTCTCTCTCTCCCTCGTTCTCTCGCCAATGCGAGGGTTATAACGGAGTATGGGTGAAAGCCAACCCGTGGCGGAATATCATAATTATTACAGGCGTTACACCATTAAAGGGCTCCCGAAGAAACTACCCCAGGAAAGTTGGGGTAGTAGTACCATCAGTGTGGGAAAGGTGTTCTCACACTCTCTGCTTTCCGCCCCTCCCTCGTTGCTCTCACTCTCAATGTTTATCACCATTTCTTTTTGCTTTATAATTTGTATTAATATAGTGTCGAATCATTATTTTTATTTTTTTTATTGTGTGAATCGATTTTAATATTGTATGCAAAATGTTTGGAGGAAAATTCTTAAAAAAGTACGCTAGGTCGTAAAAAGTCTCTTCAAAAATAGTTTTCCTTTTCTTACTTTATACAAATGATGGTTTACCAAAAAAATACCAATTATTTGTTGCAATTCGAACAATGGTTTTCTTATATTCATTACGTAAATCAATTGGACAATAACAATTATTTTTATTATTGTTTTGTACTATAATTGCCATCAAGATAATCATTATAGTAATTGTTCGAATTTTCAATGTGATCAATATACCAATGGATTTGATTATTGTTGTTAACTTCGTGATACTAGTATCTGTTGCTATTTTTTATATTATACTGATCGTTATCATCATAGTATTTCCGATTGTCACTGTTACAATAATAGTTATGCTTTTTTAATTACAATCGTATTAACGATATTCAGTATAATAATATAATTTACTATTTTTGCAACTATAATTATCATTATGATTGTTGAAATTTTCATTTTAATTGTTAAAAGTTCTGTATTATTTTTGTTATAGTATTTATCATTGTGATTCTTATCATTGCAGTAAATATAATCACCATTATTATTATTCCCGTGATAATTGTTCTACAAATAATTTTATCGATTAAATATTTTTATTATTAATGTTACAATTATAATTATCATGATTATTAGCACTATCTCTGTAGAATATAGCAAAAATCTGGCAAAATTTCTCCCGAAATGTTAACGACAGTTTGACGTCGCGGACAAAGTTCGAAAGCTCGCGCCGTCGCTCAAGGGGCTTTGGCTCGTCTGTTTGTTCAGTCGCTTTTCTTTCACGTTAGCTTTCACGTTAGCCCTTGGAAAAATCACAATTCATTGGTTTTTTTTTTCGTGGAAGGTCAACTGTTTTTTTTTCGCATACGCATGTATATAGGATTACTCAATTGACGTGTGGTATCTCAAGATATTTCAAAACATACGCGTTGTGAGAAAAAAAAGTGATGGCGGAGTTGTCCTCGTTATCAGCCTTGCAAGAATTGCGAAGGAATTGCAGTAAAGGTGATGTTAACGCGCAGGCCGTCTTCCGTGTCTTAATTTATTTTGATATTATATTCTGATTATTTTTGTCGGTCCTCCTCGTTCTCCTATAGCAATTTTCCAGCGTGTTTTACTTCAGTTACAATTGTCATTTGATCCTCTTTAGTTTTTGTTTATCGATTTTTTTTATTGTTTATTCAGTTCTCTTCTGTGGTTAGTTTTTTATTTGTTAGTTCCTTCAAACGTAAGAATAAAAACAGAATTCAGATAATAAGTCATTAATTAATTAAATAAATGAGAAAATTTTCGATAAAAATTAGTCACCGTCAGTTTTATTAATTTTGGTTTCCATTATCTTAGTTGTTTGATTTAAAAAATCACAATTTATAAATAAAAATGAATGAACTAAAAAAAATCAGTAGAAAAAGGAAGAAAAAACTTTTTACCTCTAACATTGTTAAAAGTTTCGAATTTCTACGGGTCGTAGAAAAATGAAAACCGAATTAATGAATCCATGGATGAAAGGAATTGAAGAATTAAAAAATTGAGATTAATGGATTAACGTTTCCTTCCTTTTCATTTTTATAATTTTATTTATTTACATAATAATTTATCAACATGTAATTAGAATGAATCAATTAGGAAATCAATGAATAAAAAAACAAAGACAAAACAATGAATAAAAAAAAACAAAGACAAAACAATGAATGAAAAAACAAAGATCAATGAATAAAAAAACAGACAATGAATAAAAAAAACAAAAATTACAAGAAAAGAATAAAGGTGTAAAAACTTGTTAATTTTCATTCTTGGTTAGTTTTAAATATCTTTCACGTCTAATCAACTTTCAATTGTTTCAACTTCAATTTTACTTAGTCACTCGCACTACCTACTTTTAGTTCTTTGGCGAGTCCGTCTTTCAGCCGAGATCTTTTGTTTGTTTCCAATTGTACGGGATGCCCGCAAGAAAGGCGTTATCGATCGAGAGAGAAGCTATTGGAAAAATGTGGCGGAGGTTCTTGCGGAGCGTGGAAAGTTGAGATTGCTCGCTTTCCCATTTCTTATTCCCTGCATTTACGGAAAGAGTATATTTTTCCGTGTCTCTTTCTCTCTCGCTCCTGGCACCATCAGCAAGGGCGAACGAGGGTATTCAAACGTCATCGTAGTGTGTCTGCTTCGGCGTTTGAATGAGACTCGACTTGGGGCACTCGAGGCAGCTTGCATCGATGAATGCTCTATAAAGCCATCGATAAGGGGATGCAACCCTTATACCTCGTCCACGCGTCTCGCGCCATTCACTGCTCGCTCGACAAAATTTCTCTCTCTCTCCTCTCTCTCTCTCTCTCATATATATTTTCCTCAGCCCGGTGTTCCAATCCCGGGGCTCAGCCCGTTCCACATCCACGTTTATTTCAATAAATCCATAAATTCTGTATGAACGCGCACTCCGTCATATTTCTATCTCCGGCGAGGAATGACTTTTTATCTTCTTTTTAATGAGCTTCCTTCTGCTGGCTATGCACTTCTTTATTATTATTACTTTCGCTTGTTAACAAACGTCCTGTGGGGTAAGAATCGTTCGGTAATAAAATCTCCGAGTGTTTAAGGGGGGGAAATCACAGTAGCACACAAAAAAAAGGGTTATTTTCGGGAATTAATTTTGGCTGAATAAAAGTATCAATCGAAAATCTGTAAAGTAGGTTTTATAGCAATACTAAAAAAGTACAAAATGTAATTTTTTCAATAAAAAATATTTTAAAATGGCGGCTGCGCAGCATATGCCCCAAGGCGCCTATTTTTGAAAGCGTGTCGATGGCCGAAGACGTAGACTCCTTAATTTTTGACCTGGAAGAAAAAACCAAAATTTTTTAGTTTCCATATAACAACAGCTAGCGAGCTACGTAGGATTTTTTCGATATATTGATTTTTCGCAAAATGGTGCATGTTTGAAAATAAAGTTAAATTTTTAACAAAAAAAAAAACGCCATAAAATCGTCGATAAAAAAAAAACGAAGCCATATAAAATAAAAAATCCTACGTAACTCCGTGGAGAAAGATGTTTCGAAGCTACTGTCAAAATTTCAAGTCGATCGGTAAAGATTTGCTCGAGTTATGTCTTCGGCGAGCTCAAAAAAAGTGGTTTCGAGAAAAACGCGTTTAAAGTTTTAAGTACTGAGAAACCATATGAAAATTTCATATACCTCTAATCTGCAATGCCTGCACCGTACAGTCGATTTTCGTACGCAGTATCCTTTTTCGTCCCTTTTCTAACACGACTCGACGATGTGTCTCTCATAATGACAATGATTTACAAATATCACTGTTTTTTATCACTATTTATGTTATATATGTATGCACGAAAGTGAAGCGTCGTGAAAAAGCGTTGTATTCAACGCAAGAAATTTGGGCACTCGGACACTTTTGCCGTATTCCATCATTTGGCATATTATTTTTAAGACCCTAAAGCACCTTTTAAGCGAAACAATTTTTTTTCGAAAAATTGCAAATTTTACCGTGATTTCCCCCCTTAAATGAGAAAGGATTTTCCTTGCGGTTGAAAGCGACGCGAGTTTCCATGGAACAAAATCGTTGATGAAACGGCAAAGGATAATAAAAAGTACAATTTTAAGCGCATTTTGTTGTCTTCTTCATGTTTGAGGTATTTCTTTATTTGCAGATATATTCGATAATGTTTTCGTCACTATTTTCGTTGGGTTCGTCGGTCCGAATGGTCGGCATACCGTTTGTTCGAACTATTTTATAACCTATTGGTCTCAATGGCCCACGTAGGTTCGAAGCCCTTAGTCTGAATCCAAATGGTGAAGGTCCAAATAGCCTAAGAGTGGTATAGCCCCCAATAATCTGAAAAGGTACTATCAGATAGGCAACCCAGTAATTGTCTAAATTCGCCAATTGGAGAAGCGTAAAGCATCAATCGTCAACGTAGTCATCAACCTAGTTATTTGAGCCCATTTAGTATCAGCGAAACAGCAAACAATATGGTCGTTTACTCCCTCAATCAACTTTCCTAAAGTCGAGACTCATCGTCGGCTCAATGGCTTTTCCGTATGGAAAAACCGCTGACCTGCAACCTGTCGTTAACATCTTGAGGTCCGTTTTCAAGTTAGAACGCAAGGGTGCCCGTCCAACGGTACAGGATATCCATAGATAGTTCAGAACTCACTTGGAAGATCGATAATCCAAAACTGCCTAGCAAAACGGGTCTTCCGCATGGCCTCAAAAGCATACAGGATGTCCGTGTTGTCCTTTTCCTGCTTGGTTCTCTCCTCGAACATTGGGAGAATCGAGAGCGAAGGGAAACCTTCGACTTCCACCTCGTTAGAAATTCAGCGCAGCTTGCGCTTGGGACTAATCTGCATCTCGAGTAATCCTCGTGGACTATGTTCTCAACGTTCCATACCGGTGATTAGAGCTTCCTGGTGTTTCTGCTTTGGCCCCGTCCTCACTGGCGCTGCCCCGTTCGTACCCTTTCCTCAAAATGACTAGCCGTGTACTGGTTCGGCGATGCGTATCTGGTCCTACCTGTTTAAACAGCGCCGCCGAACTTCGAGATCGTTAACAACGGTTTGCTCGGTGTATCGGAGTCCACTCTCGTTGTCACTGGGTAACCATCCCGGAAATTTGCCGGGCGATTCGAAAATCTCTAATCCGAAGTAGGCCTTCAAAGAGGGGTCTACGGACCTGTCAGCTACACGGATCAATAACACGTGTAAGATTTGTAGTCGTAACCAGAGCACATGCTGATGCGATTAGGGTGTAGCAGAAATCATGTCAGTTTCACAAAGAACGTCTTGTTGTATTTGGGGTGCAGTAGGAATCATAGAGTCGTCATGTCAATCATGTTGATGCACGTACCGTTCAGTAGAAACGAGGCTTTCGTGTCGATGAGCTTTTTAAATACTCTCGGTCGAATTATGTGCTACGAGGCCACCAAAATAGCACCCACTGTCCAATGACTTACCTTTATAATGCACACTTGGTACGCTGTATGTCATGTACGTCAGTCCGGATACATCCACGGCCGAAGCCTTCGGTTCTTGGGTCATTCGAACTTTCACTTTGGCAACAATATACAAGATACTTGGACAATGTGTACAATCTTCCTCGGCCCGTAAAGCCATTCAGGAATACCAACTGTTCTCGTTGTTGGACGGAACGATGTTCGGCTTAAGAGAAGGGAACTGATTACGACAAAGTTTCGGTAGTCAAGAAGGGGAACAGGTGGAGCAGGGCACTCGGACGTTGAGATGTGTACTGCTCATTAGCAAATGTCTCAAGTTTTGTCAAGTTTCTCAGCTGGCGCCCCAATCCCTGGGGCAAAGAGGATGGAGGGCTGGGTTCGAGACGGCAGGCTCCATACCGTTCCTCTCAACCGCCTGTACATTCCCGTGTATAGGTACCATTATTTTTGTGGACGTGAGTTTTTCCGTGATCTTGTATATTACCAGATTAACAGGATTAGCCAACCCAGGCCTGGAGTCTTTTGGTGTTTTCTCGTTGGGTGCTCTCTCCACCCCTTCCGTTACAGTGGAATGGTTGGGTGAGGCGTATTATCGGTAAATGGTTGGCAGTTGTCGGGCAGAAATATGGGCGTTGGTCCGAACTGGCACGTGTCTGGTCATCAACTTTGCTGATCCTCCACTTCTCTAGTAGCGCATCGTTCTTCGCCTAGACCCTGTCATTCTTCGCCAAACTTTTGCTGGTCCGATAAACCGCTATCGCAATTCTTGTCTCGCTCGTTTCAAATATTTATTCGATTCCGCGCTAATTGCCGCATCGTACGGAACGGCGCTATTGCTCGCGAGCCAATTCTGCTGACGGTGGAAAGTGTTTGTCCATTCGGCAGTCAAGCAACGAGGGTTGAAATAGCACGTCAACGAAAAAGATATTATTAATATTATTATTATTATAAATCTATACTTGATATAAAATTATTACTTAGCATAAAATAGTTGTTTTTTTTTTCATACGGCGTATTCGAAGGCGTTGATTGATGGTTACTTGATGTTGAACTATTTTTATCGGGTGCACAGAAATAAGATTTTGGCCTCAAAATTACCTGACGTTAATATTTATTAATAACACGTATTATTTATGTGAAAAGTACTACTATTAATGTCAACTTTTCATTAAACTTACGATTATTTTTATTCCGATGTTAATATTATCATAACATATTATGTTTGCTTTTTATATTTTTATATTTCACTCGTAATTTCTCATTTTTTTCATTCTCCCTCCATTTATTCCTATTATTTCGATATTTCATTTTTGTCGTGACAATTTCAATGGCATTTTCTAACGTACGATGCTTTAATTTTCTTTCGCCACTGACAAGGAACATCCCTCAGGTGTCCGCCTCCGATTTTGTTGAAACTCATATATGTGATAGAGCATCAAAAATTTTGAGACACGTATTTTTTTTTATCGGCGGAAAAACGGTTTTGAGGGGTGAAACGCACCCTCGAAAATGGGGATGTTTTTTCGTTTTTCGTCGATAACGTTTTAACGGTATGAGATATAAAAAAAATTCAAATTGCAACAATGTTTATTTTTTCATGTACTATACATTGGAGATGAGAACGATACCATTATCGACGAAAAACGAAAAACACCCCTATTTTCGAGGGCGCGTTTCACCCCTTAAAACCGTTTTTCCGCCGATAAAAAAAAATACGTATCGCTTACTTTTCGGTGCTTTATAACATATCCAAATTTCAACAAAATCGAAGGGTGTCACCTGAGGGATGTTCCTTGTGAGTTCTTTTCTCTTTCCGAACAATTATTTGATGCGCTTTTTATCGGATTGGAATCGATAGTCGAAGTTGCCAACGTTAATTCCACGAGTTCGAATCACGAGTTAGCAGGAAAAGAAACGACGGGGCATGTACCGAGTAAGAAAAGACCGGGACGTGTGCGAGCATAAGGCGTTCTCCGAGTAGTAGCGGTCAGCGCTTGGTCAGACGAAACGTACAAGTGGAGCAATACGAGCTTGGTCAGCCTGATGCCCACTCGGCTCTCGAGTCGTTTACGTTTCGAAACGCGCTAGAGATACGAGACGGAGTTCTAAATTATCGAACCGAACAACTTGGGGATTCCGAAAATACACAAGAGTCGAACTCGTATCTGGAGCATGGATATACATATGGCGGTGGGAATTCGTTTGAAAAATGAACAGCTTTGATTAGAGTTGGAAAGCTGCAAAGGGAAACTCGATTTTATGCTCATGTACAATAATAATGATAATCGTAATAGTGTGGGTGTATAGATATATACAGGGGGTTATCATTTTAAGTATAAAAGATCGTTGGAACACGATATACAAAGGAATAGGAGAATTTTTGTTTCTTGTTCTGGGTAAAAAATTGTGGATGCTAAATGTCACACGGCGGAGCGCCTAAAAAAAAGATAAAAGAAAATATTAGTAGTCGGTCATTTTGTACATCGAAAAAAAAAATATATATTTTCTGACAGCTTGATATTCGTACAAAATAGATGTGTAATTAATTTTATGAGTGAATCACTTTTTCATACGAAAATAAATGGTTAAATTCGCACATGATTTTATACCCGTTACTGTGGCCTAAGGCCTTACGGAGTCAACGAGGTATGAGAGAAACCCACAAAGGTACGTAAAATACATATACATCCTCCCTTCTTTTTTGGTAGTCGGGTTAAAACAGAACATCGCGAGATTTCAGTTCGAGGTGAACTACTAGTTATACTTTTTATGAAAATAATGTATTTAACTAATTATACGAATTGTATTGAGCACGCTTTGAAAAAGATTGAATTAAACAATTGTTAGGGTTAGGCTCGATTTTAATCTAGAACGGAACAATAGTGGTGGGTGGTACTGAAGGACTCCGGCACCACCTCGGCTGTCATCCGGTCAAAAAACGCTATCCAGAAATCTTGAAAATTGCTCTGCCGTAGCCGCTCCAAAATTCTGACAATTCGGTACGTTTTTGTATGAAGTATTTCAGAGGTCGTGTAAAAATTTCACGGCAATTAGGAAGCTCGTTGCTGAACAATTAACATTCGCAAATTAAATGTTGTCTTATGGAAACTGATGTAACTTTGCAATAAGTTTTTTTTGACCTCTCAATTTTGTAATATCTACAATATACTGAAAGCAACGGAAACGAAACGAAGTTTATTGATAAATTTTTTTAAATTTATTACGCCATTTGACGACGCCAAACGAGTAGAGGAGGACCGGGACCGTTTGCTCCCCCAGACAATAAGCACGCCAACTTCCCTACGTCTTACACACATTCTTATTATTATTATTTTCTTTGCTTATCATTTTATTTTTCCCTTTCACTTTTGTGTTCGATTTTTTTTATTAATCTACTTTCCTTTCTATTATTTTTATATTTAATTTATATCGTATACGCTTGCGTAATATATAATTGCATTTTCTAACTCACTGAATTTTAATTTGCATCTAGGAAGTTTCGTTTTTTCCCTGACTACTGACAAGGAACATCACTTTGGTGTCCTCCTCCGATTTTGTTGAAACTTTTTTATGTGGAAGAGTATCAAAAACTAAGAGACACGTATTTTTCTTTATCGGCGGAAAAACGGTTTTGAGGGGTGAAACGCACCCTCGAAAATGCGGATGTTTTTTCGTTTTTCGTCGATAACGTTTTAACGGTATGAGATATAAAAAAAATTCAAATTGCAACAATGTTTATTTTTTCATGTACTATACATTGGAGATGAGGACGATACCATTATCGACGAAAAACGAAAAACACCCCTATTTTCGAGGGCGCGTTTCACCCCTTAAAACCGTTTTTCCGCCGATAAAAAAAAATACGTATCGCTTACTTTTCGGTGCTTTATAACATATCCAAATTTCAACAAAATCGAAGGGTGTCACCTGAGGGTTGTTCCTTGTGAGTTTGATAATTTTGCAAATAAATCAAATTCACAGCTAAACGTCATACTAACTTTTGAGATTACCACGTTCATATTCGCGTCATTGATATAGCATAACGCGAAACATATTTCTCGAAACGCCTCAACTTTTATGGCGACGAACTCGAGGAGCCGAATTCTCCCTTCTGAAGTGACGAGAGACATTCGCAAGTGCGAACTGCGAACATTCGCCGTAAGCCTGCATTTCCTCGCTGCAGTCAATGTACGAGATATGTAACGTTGTACACGTGGAACTTTCCACTTCCGGTTAATTGTGACTCACGTTCTACTTACCGGATAAGACAAATACGACTTCGGCTAAACCGAACAGAAGGGAATGTGTCAAACCGAAAGCGTTCACATTCCGTTGCCTCGGCTGCTTCGTGAATTTTTATTTAGTCTCACTCATTTTTCCGCTAGGTCACTATCGCTGCTTATTATTCATAGGTACCACTGCTAAATTGAACAATCTCCTTGAGCATCTTATTTACCGAGGTATTAGGTTTCTTTTCAATTTACATTGCTTAGATCACGTCACGCCATTTGGAAGACAATTAGGTTAGTGGGGTGTTAAATCCAGGAGAATGTACTTCGTTATTAAAAAATTAACATTTTGTTAAGATCAACTTTTAAAAGAAATAAAAAAAAAAATTTATCAATTAACTTCGTTTTGTTTCGGTCAAAAAAAGAACTTATTGCAAAGTTACATCAGTTTCCATAAGACAACATTTAAGGGGGGATTGTCTTTTTTTTTCGCAAAATTTACCGCTTTTTGGGAATTTTTTTGTGAAGAAAGTATACAACGGAAAACTTGTGAAACTTGGCATATAGTTTTATTGATCTGTTTACTACATACAAAAAAAATTTTAAACAATTTCATCAAAAAATCCGCCTCTCACCCCCCTCGACGCGCGATGGTCCTTTTTTGATGGTGTGCACGATTTCTCAAAAACTATTCAACCGATTGCCTTCAAATTTGGAGAGAATGCTCAGCTGACATCCTTTTATCGTTTGATGAAGGGAAAAAAAAAAAAATTGACGATTTGGTGACGTTTTGAACTTGAAGTATCGATTTTTCGAAAAAAATTGATCGATTGTTTGTTTAAATAAAAAACTATTAAACGTATTGCTTTTTTGCTTCATCAAACGATAAAAGGATGTCAGCTGAGCATTCTGTCCAAATTTGAAGGCAATCGGTTGAATAGTTTTTGAAAAATCGTGCACACCATCAAAAAAGGACCATCGCGCGTCGAGGGGGGTGGGAGGCGGATTTTTTGATGGAATTGTTTAAAAAATTTTTTGTATGTAGTAAACAGATCGATAAAACTATATGCCAAGTTTCACAAGTTTTCCGTTGTATACTTTCTTCACAAAAAAATTCCCAAAAAGCGGTAAATTTTGCGAAAAAAAAGACAATCCCCCCTTAATTTGTGAATGTTAATTGTTCAATAACGAGCTTCCTAATTGTCGTGAAATTTCTACACGACCTCTGGAATACTTCATACAAAAACGTACCAAATTTGCAGAATTTTATTATTATTTGCGGTTTGGGTCTCAACATCCTTAAGGGAGGGAGCGGTTATCGCAGAGCGATATTTTATTTTTCTCGTGTCTTTTTGACTGGGCGGCAGCCGCAGTGGTGTGGGAGTTCTCGAATGCCGCCCAGCATTATTATTTCGGTCTAGACTAAGATCGAGCCTGACCCCTGGGGATAGGTAAATGTTTCCCAGTGCAAAGTGAGGAAGTGCGTTGCCCGGAACAATAAGACCATCATAATTTTTAAAAGTAAATTTAAGACCATAATTAAAACCATAATTAAAAATTTAAAAAAAAACCATAATTAACCATATTAAAAAAAAAGACCATCATAATTTTTAAAAGGGTACATTTAGAAAAAGATAATAAATTTGTAATAACAATAATCCTAATAAACATAATGATAATAATGATAACAACATAACAATCTAGAGTTAGAATTTATGAAAAAATATCATATTTGTAATAAGATTGATAACCATAGTAGTATGACCATGTCTATGAAAATCAACTCTATAATAATAACAATAATAATAACTATACAATATTTATGTATTTATTATATAGTGTTAAATTCACCGTTACAATGTTTAATATTATTTGCATAAATATAACATGATAATAACTGCATGGTAATAGCACAGTGAGATACATCGATGTGTGTAAAAATCGAAGTTTTGACTTCGGCTAAGACTTTTTTGCTCATTCGAATGACATTCTCCTTTACCGACGCCGTCGGAGTTTCCCGATAAGTTTTCCCCCGAATCGACAGTTCGAAAGTTTAGCGAGCCTTCCACAGACGGACGACGAAGAAAAAGAAGAAGAAATCGAAGTTAAGTAAGGACTCGAGGCTGGGCAGGGCGACGAAGAAATACGGGGCGAAAGAAAGAAAAGGGATTTAAAAAAAGGACGACGGTGGCTAGGAAGGGTAGCTCGTTGATTCCGGCGGTAACCAAAGAACAAATAAGTAAAACGACTTACATTCGCCACACTGACTTTTCGGGAAGCCGGCTCCCTCGCATCCCGGCTCGTTGACCCCAACCTCAATCGTTCCTCCGCTCCAAATCCTTTCCTCCCGCCTCCCATATTTATTATTTTTTCTTTTTGTTTCCCTTCGTTTTTTTTATCCTCTATTTCTGTACTTTTTCGTGCTTGTATCTGAGCATCCGGTGCAGTTTGGAAGAGTCCTTGATGCCGGATGGAAAGTAATTGATTTGTTCATCGCAAACAACCCCAATGATTTTCATCCCTGGGAGCAACGAAAATAGACAAGAATATGAGTTTCAAAAATAAATATCTCCTTTATCGATTATTCAATTATCGGGGAAGCTGCTTTTCATTTTAGCTCGTAGGGTGAGCTCTTCTTGGATCAATAGAGATATTTATTGACGGCAGTTTGAAGGGCTCGTTCGAAGCATGCAAAGAATATTGGTCTTTGTAGGGTTATCTTAGGTTTGTTTCCGAGGGTTATTATCATATATCGGTGAGCAATGTTTAGTCATTTTTTCATGCTACTTTATTTATGTTGCGAACTATTTTAGTGATTTTTGAGCGTTTCCTTTACTTTTCGTTTCGTGTGTTATGTTGGACATATTTTATTTATTTATTGAGGATTATTTGGGTTGGTTAAGTTTACCTAAAGGTTGTTTTAGTTATCTTTTAGATTTCATTTATTTGCCTTTTATCATTGATTTTTCAAAAATATTATTTTAGGATTTTTTTGGGATTATTTCATTTATGTATTGATACATTAGGTATCAATTTGTGCAAAAATTGCACAAATTGCCCTGCGTCAGAAAAATACCAATAACATTATGTCATTACAAAACCTTCATAAAAATGTTTATTGCGTTGCAGAAATGTCATTATTATCATATATCGGTGAGCATTGTTTAATCATTTTTTAATGCTACTTTATTTATTATTGCGAACTATTTTACCATTAGTGATTTATGAGGGTTTCCTTTACTTTTCGTTTCGTGTGTTATGTTGGTCGTCTTTTATTTATTTATTGAGGATTATTTCGGTTATTTAAGTTTATCTAAGGGTTGTTTTAGTTATCTTTTAGATTTCATTAACTTACCTTTTATTATTGATTTTTAAAAATTATTTGCTTCAGGATTTTTTTGGGATTATTTCATTTATTCATTGACATATTAATTATCAATTTGTGCACAAATTGCACAAATTGCCCTGCGTCAGAACAATACCAATAACATTATTTCATTACAGAACCTTCATAAAAATGTTTATTACGTTGCAGAAATGTCATTGCTATATTGTAAATAAAAGTGTACGAAAATGTTACATATGTTATAAAAACGTATTTTTGTAAACGGAAGACACTTTTTTTAACGTCATCCATATTATGAGCATTCTGCGGAGTCCTTTCCTCCTCGTTGATGGTTTTTCCTCCTCGAGTGTCACTGCCTCGCGTCGATATTGAGGCTAGCTGAGTGGGTCGAGAGGCCCCGGTGAACAAGTGCTGGCCATAATTGGCAAGATTAAATTAGCTATCAGCAGCTTTGCTCGGCTTTCTGGCACTAGAACGATGGTCTCGAAAATGCCTCCAAGTACAGAAAAGTCATCGGGAGCTCGGAGTAAAAGGTCGACAACGAGAGAGAGAGAGAGAGAGAGAGAGAGAGAGAGAGAGAGAGAGAGAGAGAGAGAGAGAGAGAGAGAGAGAGAACTTCATATTATCAATTCATAGTAAACAATAATGTTGATCATGGGCAAGCGTTATCTTTAATTATTAATTATTTTTAAAATTATTATCCTTATAAATATCTAAACGACTGCTCACCAAAATAAAAGGATGATCATTTGAAAAACAATGAACAAAAAAAAATATTAAATAATAGTAAACAAGCAATGACGATTAAAAATTATGCAAAATGTAACAAATATATTGTTAATTATATAAGAGAAAACAATCAACGAAAAAAAACTAGACTTGAAAGGAGCAAGAGATTTACGTTAACTTGTTCAATTATCAGCGCGTGGATAAAAAAATATGGTAAAATCGTATTCAGAACTTCAAATGCAAATATCAAATTTGAATAAATGTTTTATAAAAAATATTTTACGTGGAAATCATGCACTACTTCGTGATGGTACACGTTTTACATTCTAATAATTAAATTTGTTTAATTTGAATTCAAGAAAAACAAACACCATAGAAATAATAAGAATTTTGAAAAACAAACTGTAAATCAGCTTTATTAATTTACGTCAATGACCAGCTGTTACAAGTCTTTGCGAAAAAGCCTTTACCCTCCCCCTCCCCTCGCCGCAGGCACTCGAAGTTATGCCCGGCTGAGCCGGTGCGCTTATTACTTACTTCCGGTGCAACGAACACTCGTAATTTCTCGACAAACGACCACGCACTCTCACCGACCATTTCCGCTTATATAATGCCCACTTCGGAATTATTTCGCACACATACCTTTCCAACGGAGGACACGTTTTCGCAAAATTCTGGACCCACGCTGGTCGAGTTTTTTTGATTGCCCGAACGACACTCGAAATAATTGACTAATTTGCCACCGTATGGTAAAAATCGCTAGTGTTGGAATTTTTAATGGGAAATTCAAACGGGAAAAGAATTTTCGAGCGAATTTCTTTTGCGTACTTGTTTTGTTAAATGAAATCTCCATACAAACCAATACGTTTTCCGAACCCAAACCCAAAGCGAAACCCGCTTATTATTGGAGTAATGGATAATAGTTTTTTTTTCTGTTTCTCGTGACAGAAATGTAATGAAAAATTGTTTAAGTTCCATTATTCATAACCGAAGCAATGGATAATTGTCTAAATTTACATGACTCAATATCGAGGTATTCGGTAATGGCCATTTTTTTATTACTCATTATTTAATTATTGTGTGATAGTCAATTTTTTAAATTGCTCGTTATCAAAGTATTGGATAACAGTCCACGAATCTATTCCTGATTATCGAAGTATTGGGGAGTAGTTTATTTTTATAATTTTCACTGCTAGACTTTTTGAGTATTTGGATCAATTTTCCATTACTCTTTACCGAAGTAATAGAAAATGATTCGACTTTCAATTACCAATACGTAATTATTTACGTTTCCTTCACTTATTATCGAAGTATTAGGTTACAGTTGATTTTTCCATTACTCATTAGCAAAATAGTATTTTTTTTATAATTATTTTTATTAAAATTTTTTTTAAAAATAATTATTTTTAAAAGAATAAATAAAATAAAATAAAATAAATTAAAATAAAAAATAAAATAAAATAAAATATAATAAAAATAAATATTTTTATTAAAAAAAATTATTTAAAAATAATTATTTTTATAATTTTTCGCTACTAGACTTTTTGAGTATTTGGATCAATTTTCCATTACTCTTTACCGAAGTAATAGAAAATGATTCGGCTTTCAATTACCAATACGTAATTATTTACGTTTCCCTCACTTATTATCGAAGTATTAGGTTACAGTTGATTTTTCCATTACTCATTAGCAAAATACAATAAAAAATATTCCACTACTTATTACCGAAGTAATGGATCATGCTTTGACGCCCCACAATTCATTATCCAAACCAATGGACTATCTCCAATACCTCGACTACTCACAAGGAACATTCCACAGGTGACACCCTTCGACTTTGTTGAAATTTGGCTATGTTATAAGGCACCGAAAAGTAAGCGATACGTATTTTTTTTTATCGACGGAAAAACGGTTTTAAGGGGTGAAACCACCCCTCGAAAAAAGGTATCTCTAGGGGTAATATAGCAGTTTCACACACAAGCAGTGCACCGATTTTAATTAAACAAAAATGAAAATTCTTCTAATCTGAAGCAATGAAAAATGCACTATAGTGACATTGCAAAAAAAATTAAGGGGTGAACCACCCTAGAGATGCTTTTTTTCGAGGGGTGGTTTCACTGCTTAAAACCGTTTTAGCGCCGATAAAAAAAAATACGTATTGCTTACTTTTCGGTGCTTTATAACATATCAGAATTTCAACAAAATCGAAGGATGTCACCTAAGGGATGTTCCTTGCCAATAACGTATAAGAGTTCTGCTTCCCACTACTCATTACTCAACCCACCAATAATGGATCGCTCTTCCATTTTCCGTTACCGAAAACTTGATTCGACCTTCCATTACGCATTACGGAAATAATTAAGGATGTTGAGTCCCAAATCGCAAATGATGATAAAATTCTGAAAATTTGGTATATTTTTGTATGAAGTATTTCAGAGGTCGTGTAAAATTTTCACGACAATTAGGAAGCTCGTTATTGAACAATTAACATTCACAAATTAAATGTTGTTTTATGGAAACTGATGTAACTTTGCAATAAGTTTTTTTTCTTGACATCTCAATTTTATAATATTTACAATATACTGAAAGCAACGGAAACAAAACGAAGTTTATTGATAAATTTTTTTTCATTTCTTTTAAAAATTGTTCTTAACAAAATGTTAATTTTTTTATAACGAGCTTCCCAATCGTCGTGAAATTTTAACACGACCTCTTAAATACTTCATACAAAAACATACCAAATTTTCCGAATTTTCTTATCATTTTTTATTTCAACCCTTAAGGAGGTTGAAGTAATGATGATAGAATTCTGAAAATTTGGTATGTTTTTACACGAAGTATTCAGGAGGTCGTGTAAAAATGTCATGACGACTAAGAAGCTATTTATCGAACAATTAACATTAACATGTTTCATAGGGACTCAACATCCTCAACTACGTCCATAAATTACTCATCACCGTAGTAAGTAACAACCGTACGTAATCTTGCTACTCTTCATCGAACCCACGAATACTAATTCGCTCTTCCGAAGATGCCTCATTTCCGAACGCCTTATTAGGCTTCCTGTTACTCGTTACCGAACTGCTGGACTATGACCAATACCTCGAATACTCATTATCGTACGAATCATTATCCGTTACTCATTTTCTAACGCATCAACCGAAAAATGGAAAATGCCTTGTTGAGTTGCTGCGCCATTGGCAGCCCCGTCAACGGATCGCCTTGATGGCGTATCGCGGTCCACAATTTCCGTTTCGATAGCAACGAGGTGACGGTAATGTACGGCCAATATCGAAAAGCCGGACACGGCTCGTCTCAACCATCCCGAACGGGAATCAGGGCATTATTTCCAGCACGGTTGGACAACAAGAGACGGGTGAGGTATGAACGGCTTTCTGTGGGCGATAAGTCATCGGGCTTCGATCATCGGCATTCGCAGCCCCCCCCCCCCCCCCTAAATCCCCGCCGCGATCCGTATGCCAGGTCCAGCATCGGCCGAAAGTTCATAAATCTACCGCGATGCGCGCTGACGATCTCTCTTGGTTGGCGATAGGTCGCGCAGCCGCGGGGGGGGGGGTGAATACCGGGTGTTTGACGTTGCACCACGCATCGATGATCCTTTCAATCGCAATGGCCGGTTGCAACGGCTCGTTGCACTCCGCGTTGTAATCGGGAGACAACCGGATCTCGACGAATCTATCATAAGTCCCTACTAAAGCCTCTCTCTCTCTCTCTCTCGCTCGCTCTGTATACCTGCGCACGGTGGCATAATCGTACGGAATGCTTTATCAGGAGATGACAGCGTTCCTCACGTTTGGTTGTAAATTGCGGCAGCTCTAAAAATCATTAGGTTGCATTCTCAAGGTCACGCACACCCTTTGGTCAATACCGATTTTTTCGTAATTTAATTTAGTCACAACGAGGGGTATGAATTAAGGCGGGATTCTACTTTGAAACCACGAAAAAAACGCTATTTTCGTGAATTTTTTCTGAGAATACTATCAAAGATATCGATATGGGGTTTAAACTGTTCAATAAATACACTCTTTAAGTACATAAAAAAAAATTTTTAATGTATTTTATTCATTTTTTGTACACGTAAAATATGTTTAAAGCCAACGCCTCGAAAAGCAGGTACCGTTGCCGTGGTCGTGAAATCTTCCCGACGGATGGTCTGAAACAAAAAAATCAAATAGTTTCATGTTCAGTATGTCTTCAGGAACCGACCTAACTAGAATATTTTATATACGTGCAAAATTAACAAAATGGCGGCAAAAATACGAAAAAAATCCGTTTTTTGGGTCTTTTTTTGCAATAAAAAAATAGTTCTAATCAAAATTTTAAGTTGATTGTAGTTAGGTCGGTTGGTACACACATATAGAATATGTGTTCCAAATTTCATAAGGATCGGTTCAGTACTTTTTGAGTTATCACGACCACGGTACTGGAAAATGTCGTTTCGAGAAAAACGCGTTTAAAGTTTTGGTGAGTGATAAATCGTAGAAAAAATTATCTTACCCTCAATCAGCGATGCCTGGGCCATATAATATGCCTTCGACGTGTTCCAGGTGGGTGTTTTCATCCAATTTAGACTTTTCAAAGTTTCAAAGTAGAATCCCGCCTTAAGGCCTTAGACCACAGTAATAGGTATAAAATCATGTGCGAATTTAACAATTTTTTTTTCGTATAAAAAAGTGAGTCGCTCGTGAAATTAATTACACATCTATTTAGTATGACATCGAAGGTCGTTGGATTCGTCTGGATATCAGCTACGACGTCTTAATAAAAAAAAAACACGTTCCCATTTGAAAAACCATTGATGACGTTGACCACGCAAAAACTATGAAATCAATGAAATTACCTTCTGACATGTTTTTGTCACTCGAAAGGCAACGGAGATATTTGGGGTGGTCACGTTAAATGGTCCACCCTCTACACATATATTTGTACCAACAAGATTTTTTATTATCTGCAAATTCTTAAATTTCTTTTTTATTCTCTTAGAGACATTTATTTATCTCTATTTATTAGGTGTTAAATTATTATAACTGTTGTACCTTACAATTATCGCAAACATGTTTAAAACATTTGAACAATTTGATGAAAAGGCCTTGCGTTAAAAAAATGTAACGTATCACCCTCCATCGATAAATCGTCCTTTATTATCATACAATCCATTATCGTCCGCCATTAGTAAATCGGCCTGCAAAATAAATCCTTTTACGTAAGATTTATATTTTCGTCTTTTTTTTTCATTCACGAAATGAATGTGCGCTGCATGTTTGCTAGAGGTCCTGGCGCGAATAGGATTCAATTTTTTCGGTTTTTCTAACCACAGTTGGGCGAAAGAAAACGCAAAAAGAACCAGCTCATTTATACATAGTTGCGCGGGAGGAAAAAAATAAAGGGGCGAAGGGCGCGAGAAGGGAGTGGACCACGGGGAAGGGGGGAGGCTTGCAAAACTCGAATCCTGCGGGTAATCCAAGGCTTTTATCGATTGACAAGAACGAGATATATAAATATCTGGTGGGAGTTACCGAGGTAAGAGAACTCGACGAGAGAGTGAGCCAGGATCGGCAAAAGGCATGAGAAGAGAGAGCGAGAGAGCGAGAGAGAGAGAGAGAGAGAGAGAGAGAGAGAGAGAGAGAGAGAGAGAGAGAGAGAGAGAGAGAGAGAGAGAGAGAGAGAGAGAGAGAGAGAGAGAGAGGGTGGAGCGCGGGGGGGGGTGGAAAGCATTCGCGTGCGTGATAGAGTTTCTCTGGCAATTTTTGGCCTGGCGTGTAAACGGCCTCGTGGAAGGCGTGTCACGGATAGGCGTCGCAAATTGCATATCGACCGGACCCAAGAAAGCACCGCCGTTACACAGGGCGGTTCGCTCCAACTTACCTGGCGAAATAACTCGATACAGTCGACTCGTACGAAAAAATGTTTCCTGCACTTGCCACACGACGATCATGACAATTTTTTTTTCGCCTCCCCTCTACGTGATATCACCGTAACTTTCAGTTTTTCAAGTGGCGATTAATCGTTCTTATTTTCCGTTTGGAGGCTATGAAAAAAGTTAATTCGAAGGATACGGTTTAAAAAAAATTCTTACGATAAAATTTTACACATTTTGTATTTACCCATTTTCAAAATGTCGTATCGCCGCAATTGCTTCTTTTTCCGAGCCATCGAATTTTCTGGTTGCATTCGTATTTCGCTTGCACTCGTCGCAAGCGCCGAAATTTTTTGTTGTATTGTCCATCACATTTTGGCTCTGCCTGAGTCGACTTTTAGATCCTCCTTTAAACCTCCTTTCGATCCCAATTTGTCATCCAATGGAGGTTCAAGAGGTTCAAATGGAAATCTCAAAAACATGTATATCAGAACCTACTGAACCTCCAAAAGTGGCAGAAATTGGACTTTTTCACTCAAAGGAGGTTTAGTAGGTTCATCTGAACCTTCTTTAAACCCTAGTGAGCCTGATTTAATGCTTACGCAAACCTACAGACCCTCTTTTAAACCTCCTTTCGCCCTACTAACTCTCCTTTGACTCCTTTCACCGGTGGCTCGCAGAGCCTCCTAGCCCTCCTTTAAATCTCTTCTGACCCTACTAACCCTCCTTTAAGCCTACTTCAATATGCTGCCCTCCCCTCCCCCCCCCTTCTCTCCCATCCGCAGTTCACCGATATTCCAAAGAAGGGATAATTATAATTAAAAAATATTTTCAGATAAACTATATATCATTTATTTATAATAATGAAATAAACTTGAATACACACAAACAAATGTAGTACCAGCGTACTTTACTGGACTACTAACGCATACTATATTTGTACTATACTATAGTGCACATCACGCAAGCCGAGCCCATAGGCCTTAAGGAGGCTCAGGAGGTTAAATAGAAGTTTCAGTAGGGCTAAAGGAGGGCCGCCAACGGTGCAAATTATTCCATGTAGGTTCAAGGGGAGTCAAAGGAGGGCGGCGGTCTGTGCGTTACAAAGGAAATAGGTTCTCGAGCATTCAAAGGAGGGTCTAAATTTCGACTCGGGTGGCCAGTGGCTGAGGAAAAAAAATTGATACGACCATCGAACGTGATCCTCGAAACATTCGAACTTTTGCGGGAAACGGTTTCTCCTGTGATTTCATTTTTTAAAGTTACACGATTTTGCAAGTCGGAGTAGGTTACCCTGTAGACAGCGAGATCGCTGTGACACATCGCTCGCTGAGGACAGAATTTCTCTCGTCCCTCTCCTTCGCCAAATTCAATTTCCTCATCGAAGCGTCCTCTTCACCGGTACCCGTAATCTCACATTCCCCCTCCGCCTCTTGTACTTTTGTTTTCGAGCAGGACACCGGAGGATCTTTAACCTTCTTCTTCCTGGCGCGGAAAAACTCACGGCTGTGTGGATGTTATAAAAATCGTCACGGAGTCTTACAGATGCGTAGCCAGGATTTGCTCTGGGGGGGGGGGGGGGGGGGGCAGAAGCGAGGAATGAATTATTTAATAAGTCCTTCGATACGAAGGACTTATTAAATAATTTTTCTAAAAACTGTAACCGTCTTCCATCGTGTCAAAACCGTATGCCGTACCAACAAAATATATGCGGCCGTTTCGCTCGATGCGGCTCGTCCCTACCCTGGCATAGCTGAGCTCACTTCGTTGCCCATTAAGGATGTTGAGTCCCTATGAAACATGTTAATGTTAATTGTTCAATGAATAGCTTTTTAATCGTCATGAAATTTTTACACGACCTCCTGAATACTTCATGTAAAGACATACCAAATTTTTAGAATTCTATCATCATTACTTCAACCTCCTTAAGGGTTGAAATAAAAAATGATAAGAAAATTCTGAAAATTTGGTATGTTTTTGTATGAAGTATTTAAGAGGTCGTGTTAAAATTTCACGACGATTAGGAAGCTCGTTATTAAAAAATTAACATTTTGTTAAGAACAATTTTTAAAAGAAATAAAAAAAAATTTATCAATAAACTTCGTTTTGTTTCCGTTGCTTTCAGTATATTGTAGATATTATAAAATTGAGAGGTCAAAAAAAAAACTTATTGCAAAGTTACATCAGTTTCCATAAAACAACATTTAATTTGTGAATGTTAATTGTTCAATAACGAGCTTCCTAATTGTCGTGAAATTTTTAGACGACCTCTGAAATACTTCGTACCAAAACATACCAAATTTTCAGAATTTTATCATCATTTGCGATTTGGGACTCAACATCCTTAAAATTCACCCTTTGGCAATCCGAAGAATGTATGAATGAATTGGCAATGAAGAATAAATATTTGGGGGCCATCAGTAAAATATGAATATTCGGGCTAAAGTTTCACCGAATACACGATTCGGTTGTAGTAGGTTTTGTCATTTTTGGGTAATCATTTATTTAAGCTAGGATGAACCTCCTAATTAGAAAGAAAATTGATTTTTTTTATGCTGTAGTATAGACATACAGAATGACGTCCGCGAAAACTCTGCATACTTTACCTGCTAAATACAATAGTAATAAATTCACGAAATCAATGGATTCAACCCGCACCTTATAGAGAATTCGTGCAGATCAAACTTTAAAAAGGAAATAATAGTAATTTGCGATTAGATCGGAGCTATGTGAAAAGCGATAAATAACAATTTACATTATGCACAGTAAACAAACACACACTTGACATTTATCGAAAGCACCTGAGTACAGCGTTGCAACGGATATTGCCAGAATTATGAAATGGCGGCCTGCGACAACTCAAGTCAAATCTGATTGCTATTTTCATACTTTATTTTCATGATATGATACACAGTTATCACGTACACTACTCAAATAATTATTTTGCTTATCATGTTTATTATTATACCCAAATGTATTATATTTTACCCTTTTCAGGTTCGATCATTTGTAGATTTTCTGTTGATTGGCCAATCCGCTAGTACTACCTTAAGGCAGGATACTACTTTGAAACCATCAAAAAACGCTATTTTCGTGAATTTTTTCTGAGAATACTATTAAAGATATCGATATGGGGTTTAAACTGTTCAATAAATACACTCTTTAAGTACATAAAAAAAAAATTTTTATGTATTTTATTCATTTTTTGTACACGTAAAATATGTTTAAAGCCAACGCCTCGAAAAGCAGGTACCGTTGCCGTGGTCGTGAAATCTTCCCGACGGATGGTCTGAAACAAAAAAATCAAATAGTTTCATGTTCAGTATGTCTTCAGGAACCGACCTAACTAGAATATTTTATATACGTGCAAAATTAACAAAATGGCGGCTAAAATACGAAAAAAAATGCGTTTTTTTTGGGTCTTTTTTTGCAATAAAAAAATAGTTCTAATCAAAATTTTAAGTTGATTGTAGTTAGGTCGGTTGGTACACACATATAGAATATGTGTTCCAAATTTCATAAGGATCGGTTCAGTACTTTTTGAGTTATCACGACCACGGTACTTGAAAATGTCGTTTCGAGAAAAACGCGTTTAAAGTTTTGGTGAGTGATAAATCGGAAAAAAAATTATCTTAACCTCAATCAGCGATGCCTGGGCCATATAATATGCCTTCGACGTGTTCCAGGCGGGTGTTTTCATCCAATTTAGCCTTTTCAAAGTTTCAAAGTAGGATCCCGCCTTAATTAGACGAGATTAATCTACTCAGATACATAGATACGACTATCGCCAAAATATCTTAATTTTATTTATTTTTATTCGAGCGGTCACCCATCCGACTACTGGTCCCGGGCGAGACTGAATAACGCGAGAGGCACGTCTCCCCTCTATTTTTAGTTTTGCCAAACCCCTGGGATCGTTGCGCGCAGTTGATGTTCCGTAGATCACCATTATAGCATTTGCACGAGGGCACAGGGAAACTGCGGAAAACCCGTGTCGATAAATGCGGCTTTTTCCACCGAGTTTGATGGTGGTCACCATAGGTAGATCGGTAAAACTGCCGCTTGGTAGACAGCTCGCAAGCGGCTACGCGGTCCCCATCTGAGTAGTGGCCCAAGCTAAAAGTGCTCGACGACGGTCGGTGTTTTTTTTTTCGTTTTCCGATGAGAAATGGTTTTTTTTTCGTCGATTCTCCGGGACGAAGAAAAAGTTCGAAATCCATCGTAAAATTGTTCTGAAATATGGCGATCCGTGGGAAGGGATAGAATTTTTGTTTAAAAAAAGCTTTCTCCTTTGGCGGCGGGGAAAAAGGAATGTGAGGATTCGTGTTGCGGACTTTTTTTGTTCCGGCTTGTACGACGCGGGAGAAAAATGTTCCAACGATCCCCCTGCGATCCACCCCGATTCTATGGGTTACTACCCTTATTGATGGGAGTACGGTGGTGCGCGGACGGCTCGTTTCTCTCGGAGTGAATGCTCGAGGCTTCGAGGAAGAATTCTTTGTTAGTATCGTGTTCGTACGATCTTTTTAAGTTCCATACCCCAGAGAGGTAAAAACGGAACTCAAACAAATCGAAACCAGCTCGTGCCTTGTGTGTTGTGCAGATGCCAAAAAAAATCTCATTCGAATTTTGAAAAGAAAATTTCAAAATCCCCTCGACAAAAGAACGGAGTTTTTTTTGACCGATCGAGTCGTACCTATTCAACGATCATAATTAGTAACAGTATTAAGAAATAACTTTTAGCAATAGTCTTAGAAATAAGTGTAGCAATAGTTTTTAGGAATAGATTTTAGGAATAGTTTTTAGAAATAATTCCGGATCTGAATTTTTAGAGAATATTTTGAGCGATGGCTTTTAGTAATCGTTTAAAAAAATAAGTTTTAGCGATTGGTTAGTCAGTAATTGATTTTAACAATAGCTCTTAGCAATATTGTTTGTAAATAATTTTTGGCGTTTATATACAATATTGTTTATATACAATATTGTATATAAACGCAATAGAATAGTTTATAAACAATATTGTTTATAAACTATTTTTAGGAATAACTTTTTCTTAATTGTTTTCAGCAATAATGTTCAGAAATCATTTGAAGCACCTTTCTTGGTTCTTCTTACCAAGCATTTTTATGAATAATTTTTTAGAAATAACCTTTTCAAACATTTTTAAACCCATCTTTTGACCATTTGACGATAAGGGAATTGAAACAAAAAACCTAAAAAAGAAGAATCGTTTTCATAGACCTTCATGCGGAGATTTGGAATATATTTTTTGCTGACGTATTAAACGAGCAACCACATTTGAGTGGTAAATTGTTTTCCAGAAGAAAATTTGATAAGTGTTTTGGGAACTGATCGGGAAATTAGGATAAAAAAATGTTTGTCTAATTTATCAATTTAAATCAAAAATATTTTTCTTATCGTGTGATTCTAGTTTCCTCGACTGCCGACACGCCTGGCCTGCAGCTCTAATAAGAGTGAGTATTGTTTATTCGCAACAATTTTGTTCATTCGACTCATCGGAGGCCCCAACCCCGTACAAGGTCTCCTATAATTCATTCCAAATTGGCAATCACCTTTTTGCAATTGATGAAAAATCCGAAAGATGTTTCTTTTTAAAACAAATATATCCATGAGATCGCGAGAAAAAAAGATCGCGAAAGTTTCGCCAAATTCACCGATCGAACTTTAAAACTTGGCCAAAGTTCGAAACGTGGTTGTACCGGAACGAATCAAGCAGCATTTCAAACCCTGATAAATTTCAAACAAAATGTGTGCATGCTGAACTTTTTAGGTCGAGGATGTTGAGTCCCCAATCGCAAATGATAATAAAATTCTGAAAATTTGGTATTATTTTGTATAAAGTATTTCAGAGGTCGTGTAAAAATTTCACGACAATTACGAATCTCGTTACTGAACAATTAACATTCACAAATTAAATGTTGTCTTATGGAAACTGATGTAACTTAGAAATAAGTTTTTTTTTGACCTCTCAATTTTGTAATATCTACAATATACTGAAAGCAACGGAAACAAAACGAAGTTTATTGATAAATTGTTTTTTATTTCTTTTAAAAATTGTTCTTAACAAAATGTTAATTTTTTAATAACGAGCTTCCTAATCGTCGTGAAATTTTAACACGACCTCTTAAATACTTCATACAAAAACATACCAAATTTTCAGAATTTTCTTATCATTTTTTATTTCAACCCTTAAGGAGATTGAAGTAATGATGATAGAATTCTGAAAATTTGGTATGTTTTTACACGAAGTATTCAGGAGGTCGTGTAAAAATTTCATGACGATTAAGAAGCTATTTACTGAGCAATTAACATTAACATTTTTCATCGGGACTCAGCATCCTTAAAGAGGGAAAAGGCTTAGAAGCGAAAGAGTGCGCGGAAGTGAAAATTATCAGCGATAAGCTCGAGTCCCCTGAGCTTCGTTTTCTTCTTTTTTCTACCCGCCCCTCTAAGATTTGCAAGAATTTGTATGCTACAAATCATCGAAACTCTTCGAGGCCTTCGTGCGCCAATAATAAATCATCTCTCCACCATTATGGCCTTCCTCCGACTGATCTTCCGCGTCCGCGTGAGTTATCGCGAGATAGTAGACCCGAGGAAGGGAAAATGACGAGGCGAAAGAGACCTTCCACTATATTTATAATCCACCCACATAGTAAAACAGGGGTCCGTTCTTTTATGAATGTATACGACAAAATCGAAGCGTGCACCTCTGCCGTTTTTTTTCCGCAGTAAATTGTGCCGAAAAGCTATCAAAAATTTGACATCAGCCATATTGAACCTAGCCAACAGGCGCCTTTATTTATTTCAACGATTTTTCGAATATTCGTTTCCTCTACAGACATTGAGTAAAAGGGATTTTTTTTTATCGTATCAGACTCGAGAAAGTGGAAACTCTCTTTGGAAAAAGAATTGACCTCTTTTTCTCGTCGCGAAAATGAATGAAAAACTTGGTGGACGAATAAGGAATAAATAGATGGGTTTTAGTATTTTTAATTTTTTAGCCATTTTTAATTTCCAAATTTTGACTTCAAATTCGGATTCAGCGAGCCCAAAAATCCCCGAGTGAGGCTCCGATTTCAAATCAGAGCAAGTTAAATAGGGAAATAAAGGTTGACGCACTATTGCGTCAATGCCAACGAAGGGGTTGAACACGGGTACACGAATAATTGAATAAAAATAAATAACCAAAAGTAAAACGAATATTTAAAAAAATCATTGATTTTTAGTAATCATTTTGAGACATTATTTTCAATGACGACTTGTAGCAATATGATTTACAAATAGTTTTTAACTATACTTTTCAGAAGTAATTTTTAGCTGTTGTTTTTTATAACAATTTTTAGTGACAATTGTGAGTAATAATGATTCTCAATGTGGAAAGAAATTGGGCTCGTTCCTACGTTCAATAAATAAATATAAATATGCTGAATATTCGAAAGATCAATTATTTTTAACAATCAGTTTCTGCGACATTTTATCGCAATGATACTTGCAAATAATGTCTAATAATAATTTGCAGCAATAATTTCTTCATTTTAATGTGGAAGCAGGGTTTTTTTTCTTCAAAATTCGGCCCTTAAGGGAATGAGAAAAGAATTTCTACTCGTAGCTTTTTAAATTTAAATTTTAAATTTAAATTTAAATACCAAAATTCGCAAATTTAATTCATTATTTTCATGCAGAAATAAAAAGTTTCTTGCCCGAGTCGAAATTTAGACCCTCCTTTGACTCCCCTTGAACATATATGGAGAAATTTGCACCGTTGGCGACCCTCCTTTAGCCCTACTGAACCTTCTATTCAACCTCCTGAGCCTCCTTCAGGCCTATGGCTCTGTGAGCCACCGGTGAAAGGAGTCAAAGGAGAGTTAGGAGGGCGAAAGGAGGTTTAACAGAGGGTCTGTAGGTTTGCGTAAGCATTAAATCAGGCTCAGTAGGGTTTAAAGGAGGTTCAGATGAACCTACTAAACCTCCTTTGAGTGAAAAAGTCCAATTTCTGCCACTTTTGGAGGTTCAGTAGGTTCTGATATACATGTTTTTGAGATTTCCATTTGAACCTCTTGAACCTCCATTGAATGACAAATTGGGATCGAAAGGAGGTTTAAAGGAGGGTCTAAATTTCGACTCGGGTGGTTTCCAAGAAAAAAAATCGCCAATACATTTTTACGTGAAAAGCCAGTAGTAACCTTCGCAACATTAAAATGAAAAATACATTGCCATAGCTCCTGAGATTGTTCTCTACATTTTTTTTATTACCCGGTTGTTGCGCACTGGAATTGAGATTTGCAAAAAGCATTTTCCTGCCTGGCGTCGCTGTGCAACATCGTCGGGCCGGCTGATTGTGGTGGTCAAAGGTATCCGAAAATAAACACAGAAATGTCGAGGCTGCGCAGATACAGGAAATAATTCGAGGCTTGGTATAAAGAAGCAGAAGAGATAAATTCATGAAGAAAAGGAGAAATAAAAAAATCAACGTAAAAAAAAATGTATAGGTACTTTGGTGGCCTTTGGTGTGGCGGTGAGGATGAGAGGTGGGACGACGCAGAGAGAAAAGGGAAAGGGCGGGTCCTTGATGCGTTCCAGTCACATTCTTTTTAAAGGATTCCTGAAAGCAGAAAATAAATCACCTACGAGACGCTTTGGGCGCGACGAAACTCCAAGAAAGAGATAGATAGACGGGGGAGGAGGAAAGAGAGATTGATTGATAAATTTAATACGCCCTAGTGAAAACTTTGGTGCAAAATTTACAACCTAACTAGGACTCTCAACTCTCTTAAACGTTTAAAAAAATAATCGAAGGAGGGAATTAAAACTTTACGATTCCAATAAAATTATCCCAAATCCTGACAAACCTAACATATCAAATAAAGCCACAACGTCGTGAAAATTCACATTTAACTATACAAAATTAAGTAAATCGAAAGTTGTAGGAGTTAAACAAAATCATAAAAATCGCGTCGAGTCGTACAAAAAAATACCAAATTATACAATATCAAAAAGTGTAACGAATCGAGTAAAATAAAAAAATATCGTACAAATCAAATTTATATCGTTAAAATAAAATTATACTGAATCGTGTAATAAATCGAACAAATCAAACATTCCGTAAATCTCTTGAAATCTCAGCAGATAATGCAAAATCGGAAAAGTTAAAAGTTGTACGAATCAAATAGAATACACCATCAAGGCATAAGAGAACTAACACTAACGAAGTCATACAAAATTACAATAAATGATGTAAAAATAAATAATAAAATAGCCATGCAAACTAAATAGAACAGTAAAATCATGCGAAAATAAGACACCTGAATCAAAAGTTTTAACAATCTACCAAAATCATAAAAAATCCCCTGAATGAAATGTATACACTCAAAATAAAATCATACTGCATCATGGCGAATGAAATATATCAATTTCCATGATTAATATAAAATCAAATAAAATCTGAGAAAATCAAATAATGCAAAATAAAATTAACGAATGGCTTTTGCTCTTCACAGCTCGCATGTCGTCCATTTTATGAGCGCGACGACGTCGTCCATTTCCATTCCCACTGCCTTCGCGAATGCCGGATCTCTAATTCAACGCGCATTTCAAATTGTTAATGCAGGGTGTATCAAACCGAGCGAATCAAGCGCGATGGTCGAAAATCAGGGAAACTGTTGGCTCAATATTTGTCGCGGGGTTGCGGTGCGGTGCATGCCTCCATTTTCGGGTCCACAGGTGAGCACAATAGCAGCGAGGTAGTGACGGTGGAAACGGTTCGAATGAATATTCAAAGTGGACATTTTGAAGCTGCGGTTACTCGAAATTAGGCGCGTAGTTGGAATTTAATCATATAGGAGATAATTCGATGCGGAATAAATAAAAATATATGTACTGTAAAAAGGTATTTAAAATGTTTAAGAAATCATATCGTCATCAGGTTGTTAACCAAATAATCCCCGTCCGGGAATTCCTCGCGGTGGAATTGGTTAACAAATAGGGAGCAGATAGTAGGAAGGTGGGAGTACGAGGAGAATGAGCTACTTGGAGTTGGAGTTGCATAAAACAGTGGATAAATGAAACGAAGAAATGTAAAAATATCAATCTATCAATGTTTTTAATAAAGGAAATAAATGGTAGTAGTAAAAAAATCAAGACAAAGATGAATATGATACGAATTTATGCAAAAATGGTTTTGAGAATTTTTTTGGTTTTGATTATTAATATATTTAGTGAAGCTCAAAAAAAAATTATGAAAATTCTGTGAATTGAAGCCTGTCCATAGGACTACCTGAAACTCCTTAAAAAATCAAATCCACTTTACGATTTTTGCGATATTCAATCCAACAATCCATTGCACGGTAGTCTATTTTCATAAAAAAAAGTTAACGTAGTGATCTCCAGAATTGACATTTTTTAATAGATTTTTTGGTTTTGATTATTAATATATTTAGTGAAGCTCAAAAGACAATGAGACGTTTTTTTTTAGATTTTTTGGTTTTGATTATTAATATATTTAGTGAAGCTCAAAAAAAATTATGAAAATTCTGTGAATTGAAGCCTGTCCACAGGACTACCTGAAACTCCTTAAAAAATCAAATCCACTTTACGATTTTTGCGATATTCAATCCAACAATACATTGCACGATAGTCTATTTTCATAAAAAAAGTTAACGTAGTCATCTCCAGAATTGTGATAGTTGCGATGATGAAATATTTTTTTTCCGGAACTCAAAAGGCCTTCAAAAACTAAAAGCAAACGCATTGGAAACGTATTTCCAGAAATACCGCCAAGTATCTCGGAAACGAAAATGTAATTCTCGCAGAACCGATATTTCGCCTCTTCGAAATGCGATAAATAATTTATCGCGTTGCCTAATTTCGGCAGTGTGTGGTTTTTCCCTTGGGGCGTAGAACTTTAACACGCTTGCTTCATTATTCTCCGAGACACGAGCAACCCTGTTTCTCGAAGTACTTTTTTTTAAGCAGCTTTAAACTTTCGAATTCGATCAGCCGAGTCCATAAAACGGAAACGCTTCCGTACTTTCCGGAGCTAATCCAAGGCGGAATTGTCCACGATCCTGTGGTGAGCCTCGTCGGTCCTTCCGAAGATGTCTTTCCCAGAGCTCGGAAAATAATAATAACACCTGCCATACGGCAAGCCCTGAAATATTTATATACGTATGAGAAAAGATAAATGAAGAAAACAATTGACAATTAACTCCAAGATTGGAACAGCTAGAGAGTAAACATTTTGCAGAAATTGCAAATTAAAAAAATTCAAGTGATCTAAGCAAATTTGGTCCCAACAAGGCGTTGACGATACGCAGTTTGAGCAAGAGAAAAATCTCTTCGATATTTCCAAATTTGAGTGAGCCAAAAACCCCCAAATTTCAAATTCGAGAAATGGAACATTTTTGAAAATCGAGCCGATGCTCGCGAAATTTATTCCCAACATTCCTAATAATTGTTTCCGCGATATTTCAAAATTTATTCGAGCTTGAAGGCTTTTTCCCAAAAACTTCTCGCCACCCCCCATGTTCCATGACAGTGACTTTTCGCTATTTCGGAATGTGGAAATGTCGAAAAAGCGCTTCTTCCAAGAAGAAGCAAAAGAGGAAAAAAATAAGGAAGTTTAAATCTGTGGATCCTTGGGATGACTAGTGGCGTTTGTGCAGTGGCTACATTATTACCTCCCATTTTTTCTCACTTTTCAAGAATGTCCGCGGCCCCTCGTTGCGAGAACGGTTGCCGAGCTCCGACTTCTTTTTAAAGTTTCGTATACGGCTCGGCAATCCCGTATGCATATTCATGAGTGGACCGCGCGGTTGGCGGGCGTATACAGGGTTTTTACTTCAGGTGACCCAGGATCTATCCCTTCCGCGACCCCTTCCTCCACCCTTAACGGTTGCCATTTCGCCGAGAATCCCCTTTTTCCCGGAGCAACTGAATTGACATTTCGCAGCACCAGCATTGCCTTCGCAGCCTGGCAAATAGGGGGTGAAGATGTCGAGGCCCAGGTTAACGAGAAGAAGGACGAAGACAGGCGCGAGTGTGCACGCACACACACACGCGCGGCCAAAGTTTTATTGCAAAAGTTCGGCGAGATTCATTCTCTTTGGCAAATTGAATTTGTTGTTGTTGTTGGTGAGATGGTTGGAGGCAAGATCCGGAGAGGGTGATAAAAGGGATGCAACTTTAGCGGGATTTTCCATCGTCGCGCCGTTGCAATAGCTGTTGACGAGGTCGACAAAACTACTGCGTTGCTAAAGTCGCTCTTATAATTGGAGACACGCGAACCTGCTAGTCGTTAAATTTCATAAACAGGAGAGTAGGCCATGTGCGATGACGTCATACCGCGACGAAAGGGTCACCGTGGGGGATGTGGAGGAGCTGCGTGAGGAGTCAACCCCGTCCTGACGCGTGGGAGCTCTTCACAATCGTAGTAGGGAAAACGAGGTATTCGGGGATACGAAGGAAGCGCGAGAGAATTCAGAAGTGACGGAACTACTGAGTGTTTTAGAGGTTATTTAGATAGGGTCGATACAAGGATAGAAAAGCGTACGACGGAAGCTTCAGGAGTCACCTGGATCGTAGAAGCGGTCCGCAGAGGGTGATGTTTGAGGAACACTCGTGACCAGAATCCGTGTCCGTGCTTCGGTATTGACATTGATTTGGTGTGCTACGTATACGGGATGATCTAAAATAAGCAGCTCTACAGCCTTGTCGTTTTAATATAGGGTTATAAGTCAGTTGTGGACTAACGGGCTATAAGCCAGTTGAAAAAGTCTCTCAGAATCCAAAATATCGAGAAAGTTGCTATGAAACCACATGCGATAGGTAGATCTCGAAGTTTCGAACAGAAAAGGTCTGAGCCGTTTTTAGCTACGATGCACGGTTGTTGAAAAATCAACTGATTAATGATGGCCAATAGCGTGCGCCGGTCGGACTGGTGGGGGCAGAGCGCGCTCTAGCGGCGCGCGCAGCACTCCCCACTTATTGCGTTTGGCCCGGTTCTCGTATCCGATTGGCGGTGACTCATTCCTCAATATCTAAGAAACGATTCACCCTACATAAAAATGAGTAAGGACTTTTCTCCTCAAAATTTAGCGACCTGCCTATCTCACAAGGGATCGACGTGAGTTTTGAAATATCCTGCATACAGGGCCATTTGCGCGACACGAGGGTTCCGAGGTGTGCGAGAGGGAGATATACTTGAATGATTCGATTGTTATGCAGCTAGTCTCAGTTAGGATCTGATTTGTCAGATGGTCCTATTGTGAATTGCCCCACACTGAAGATGACTCGTGTACTACTGACAAGCCCAGCTCAATAAAATTCAAAGATATCTTCTGGGAATAGATTCTTCTAGATGCTGATTCAGTTTCGGAAAACTAAGTCATTAATAAACGAAGTACATGCAAAAATAAAAATCCGTTCATCGACGTTTTGCCGTTAAACTAACAATGTTACATGATTTTTGTATAGGACTTATTTGATAGGTAACATCGTTCCGCACAACTTTTTTGGGAACCATTTCTCGATAAAACCGATTCCAAAAAGGATATTATTAAAAACCCGAGTTAAACATTTTTTAACACTCTCTGGTGTTCGCAAAACGCGACATTTTTGGGAATCTTTAGGGTACGTTCCCGGTAATCTAAAGAACCTAAAAAAAAATTGGCGACGTGCTGGCCTCCGAGAAAAGGTCTCATGTACATTCCAACTGGACGAAAAGAGAAGTATAGATACTCTAGATAACCGCCCTTATTTTGAAGGCTAATAGACCGTGTATTGGAAAAGGTTCCAGGTTATCGACCCCTGGGGCAATTTCGAGACAAGCAGACTTTCTCAACAGGGGCGATAAGACGGAACTGCGAATCGATCAATTCGAATTACTCGTTTAGGGTTTTTCCACTTATTTCAAGTCCAACCAAGAGCCCTTTCCCTGTTATTTCACATTCTCAATTCTGTATCCCGGATTATCTTGGAGCGTGTTGAACTAAAATTCAAATAAAAAAAATACAGTCGAGTTATTTATTAGCCACCATCACAAAAAACCCAATTTTGATTGAAAAACTATCCTAATGTGTCTTATATCGTTAAGCTCTTTTCGCAAACCATTTCTTCGGCTCAGAAAAAACGTACGTCACGGTAAGTGGGGGGGAGAGAAGGAGAGGTGCGTGTCGATCGGAAGAGAGGAGAAAGTGATAAATTATAAATGCACGCACACCTGACGACGCGTCGAGGCGTTGGATTATCGTGAAGAAAATCTTTATTAATCACTTTCCGTCAATGGCTGCGTTGTATGGGCGAGAATCAGGGTGGAAGAGGGTGGGTTCACTGCCCTTGATGCCCCTTCGCCGAGTCTGCGCGATGTCCATTGAGATTAATTGTATGTGTATATATATATATATATATATATATATATATATATATATATATATATATATATATAATATTTTTTTGAATATACATAGGCTGGAAAATGTACAAAAATAATATATACTAAGAACAATCCAAAAACATATACATATACAGGGTGGACCATTTAACGTGACCACCCCAAATATCTCCGTTGCCTTTAGAGTGATGAAAAAAACGTCAGGGGGTGATTTGATTGATTTCGAAGGGCTGATACAGTGGTGAAAAATTCATTTCTGTCAAGGTCATAGTTTTTGCATTCTCAAGGTCATCAATGGTTTTTCAACGGGGAACATGTTTTTTTCTTCATAAGACGTTCCAGCTGATATTCAGACGAATCCAACGACCTATGATATCATTTCAAGGTCTCATTTTTCACCGAAATATTCTGGTGAAAAAACATTTCAAGGTCATGATATCATAGATCGTGTCGATCAAGTTACCTCCTAACATTTTTTTCGTCACTCTAAACGCAACGGAGATATTTGGGGTGGTCACGTTAAATGGTCCACCCTGTATACACATTTAGAGAGTCTCATTTCAAGTGAAACTGCGGCGAAATCTCGAACAACATACACTTATTCGTCCGATAAACGGACGGCTAGTCTCGGCGTACTTTTTATTTAAACCAACTTAATGGAAATTACTGAAACTTAATGAAACTTAATGAAACTTAATGAACCTTACTGAAAATGAAACTCAATGGAACCGGAAGGGTAGAAATAGTTTCTACCCTTTGAAGAAAATTTTTGAAAAATGTATTGCTCGATGCCCATCTAACAATAAATTTTAGAATTTTAAGGCTTCTCCCAAGTACTTATACGCGAATGTATTACATATTGCTGGTGCTTACATATTGTTCCTTCGTTTACTCTCCTCCGATGGTTTCCGGAGCAGGTCGCTTTTTTTTTTTACTCGGACGATTAGCCACAGAGAAACCCCATATCGACGACACGGGTATACGGTACGAGAAGACGAGCGCCCCTGTTTCCTTTGGCGCATAAGTTCGGGGGTACTCGCACGTGGAGACGACGCACAATATTCCGTGGCTGTGTACACCGCGAGCGAACACGAGACTAGCACCTGTTTTCTCTCGTAGACCCCAGAAGCTCCACAAGTTTCGACAAGAGGGTTGTATTAGGTGTCGTTGCACGAGAATTTATTCAAGCATGGCATTATTTTTTTTTTGTTGTGGTAGTGACATTTCTAATGATCAAATTTTTAAAACTATTAAAAAATATGTGTACACAACAATTTCAATATTTCATGTGTGTATATATATATATATATATATATATATATATATATATATATATATATATATATATATATACATAGAGGGTGACTTTTATAAGGTGGCCATGTGTTTTTTAAGGGTTTCGCGCGGTGTTTTTGCGACTGAAAAAAATATGATTATTAATGGTTTTTCACGCTTTCTTTGAAAAAAAAAATATCGGATTTTTGTCACGAATAGCATTTGCCAGAGAAAACAGCGTATTCTGGAAAAAAATAAAAAATCCATTTCGCGTACAGGAGAATGAAGTTTACAAAATTCCGAATACGGAAGACTCCCAAAAAACTTTACATGTGCTACTCGTCATGGAGAAAAAAATTGTCAAACATACAATTTAATGTCGATAGATCGGAATTTAATCAGTGAAACAAATGAGCTAAGTCAGGCACGATAGCGCTATAGGAAGTGCTAATCTGCTGACGTCACAGCTGCAACTTCCGAATGATCGGCCGTCACAGGAAGTTGGTTCAGAGTCCTATGATATGCGGTCGAACCGAGGGATCTAAATGTGTCCCTATCGGAGAACTTGATTCGAAATAATGCCAATTTAAAAAATAGTCGAGGATTCCATGCACTGTAAATACGATTCTCAATCACTTGCGATTCCCTAACAACTTTCAGAATAAGTGATTTTAGCAATACATTTTAAAGTAATTTGACGTGCAATTATTTATTTTTACCAAATACTACGAGTTTTTTTGTTTTTTTTTTAAATGTTGCATGAAGTATCTCACATGTTGTAGGTACAGAATTTTAAAATATTTTATGAAACAGTATAAAATAAAAATGCTCGTAGAATTTGGAAAAAAATAATAATTTCACGCGAAATTACTGTAAAATGATTGATGGAATTATTTATTGCAAAAGTTGTTTGAGAATCGCAAATGATGAGGATGATGATGGAGCAGGATGATGGAGCAAAAAAATTTAAATAAAAATTTTGAAAAAATTCTGCTTGATTCAATACGATGTAACGCAACTTTTTTTCCTTCTGGCAATTTTCTCTAAACCTCAAAGTTTCTCATTTCAGCAGCATCTTTTCAAAATTGGCTTTTTGAGAAAAAAATGCGATAACTCGGTGAAAAAAAATCCTACGAAACTTTCTAAAAAAGGTAACTATAGCTATTGCTCTATCGTTTAAGGTTCTTTGAAAACAAAATGCCAAAAAAATGTCCTGAAGACGTGCAGCTGATTTCAAACAGCCAAAAAAGCCAAAAAACGGCCATTTTTTAAATAGCGTCCCGGGTCTAAAAAAAATCAAAAAATTTTTTTCCAAAACGCAAAATGAAGCTTCATTTGTCCCTTTTGAAATGCCGCCTTGGAAATCCGGATATCATTTTTTTTCACAGAGATATCACACTTTTAGTGCGGCGCGAAATTTTTCTAGGTGTATCCATACTTTTGGCCGGCAGTGTATATTTGACTGAGGAATATTCTTTCCGTTCCAGCTTCCTATTCAACAAAAAAAAAAAACGCGCACATCCGCTATAGTATTCCCATAAAAACATTTTCTAAACATCAACATTCACAAAATTCACTATTTTTGTTCTCTTTCTTCACAAATTCACAAACGAATTAAATTAAATTGATAAATAATCAATAAAATTGATTATTTGTGATAATAATCAATGAATTGATAAATAATAACCAATGACTTGATAAATAACCATAAAATAAAATAAAATTGATAAGATAAATAAATTGATAATAAAAAATATGAATGCAACGGATGGAAGCGGAAATCGCAAGAGTTGAATAAAAATTGGCATGAAAAAATTATTTGAAAAAATATACAGATATTTGATACAAGAATACTATTCTCGTCCCAACAAAAAAAAAACGTACAACCGCTATAGTTTTCCCGTAAAACAATTTTGCAAAAACTCATCGATCCCAAAATCCCCTATTCCGTTACATTTTTCCACGCTTGAAACGGAGAACGGCGGCTGATAGGGTACGGTTTGGAGGGGAGGATGGAATCAAGCGAGTCAACATTCGGCCGGATTCAGCGGACGCGCACAGCGCTCAAAGTTACGCCTTTTTTATTTTTGCAACGCGTTCGTCGATGTATGGCATAGTAAAATTTGCTCGGGGCGTGGAACGTGAGCTGCGTAGGTGAATCAGCAAATCGTTCGAATTGGTTGATTGGAAGCGTTCCGCAAGCTCACAAGGGGACGATGCACCATTGAATTCGGTGTACTGCGGGGCTTTGTATTCGCCGCCTGTATCTTCCTCCCCGTTCATTGAATTTTCGCCCTGTGCATGCATGGGTACATACAACGCACACCCACACACACACACGCGCGCGGGCGTACACACACTCATGTATGCATATGCTATATTTAAAATTATACATCAATATATCAACATACACATAATATCATATAAATTGTTTTATCTCTGAACTTACAATAATATACTAATATTCACTAATATTGAATGTTTATTTTTTTAAATGTTGAACATTCGTGCTACTAAAAGATCGACAAACTTTTGGCATTATGCAATTTTATATATATTTTTTAATTTCATTCGTCTTCACTATTATTATTTTATTTGTTTAGGACGCCTGTAAATGGAAATATATATTAATTTCTATTTTTTTTATTATACGTACGTATGTTTACCTACATGACATGATATTCATAATTACATATATAGTATAAAAATATTCAAAAAACTACATACATGTATATATAATATAACATTGTATAAATTCTCTTACATGTATACTTACAATAATATACGAACTTTCGCTAATGTTAAAAATATCACACACGCACGCACGCACGCACGCACACACACACACACACACACACACACACACACACACACACACACACGCGCGCCTGTGCGTGCGTGTGTGTGTTTGTGTAATATTTTATCCACCCACCTACAAAAAAAAACTAACAAGAACAATAACAATAATAACGATAATAATAATAATAATTAGAATCATAATGGTGAGTAGTGTGATAATTAGAATGATGTGATAATTAGAATCATGGAATGATAGAATCGTGTGATCATGGAATCATACAATGGTGTGATCATAGAATCATGGAATCATGGAATCATAGAATGGTGTGATAATTAGAATCATAATGGTGAGTAAAAAGCCAGTCTTTTTTTAACCGTAAAAAAAACTTTAAAAAAAAACTAAAAAAATTAAAAGAAAACTAAAAAAAAACTTTTTTTAAAAACTTAAAAAAAAAGTTTTTAAAGTTTTAAAGTTGAAAAAAAAAGTTAAAAGCCAGTCATTCAACACACACATAAATGCGTGTGTGTGTGTGTGTGTGTGTATACACCCGCCTCCGGCAAAGCCCCGTGATTGGTCGCTTACAGGTTCGTTTGGCTCGATTATGCGGAATGTTTTATGCATTCAGTATTTTACGGCACAAGCCCGATACGCCATACACAGGCGGACCTTTGCGCTTTTCCGACGTACGTGCATGCACACGCGTAGCCTATAAATACCATTGCGCGTAAACAAATTAAATATTATTATTATTATTGTTATTGTTATTGTTATTATTTCTGGTCAATCACTGTTGGATCACTGTTATTATTTATTATTATGACTGGCTTTTGACCTTTCTTTTACTATTACACACTATTACTTTTACTATTACTATTTACTATTGAACACTTTACTATTTTACTTAGTAATATGTGTGTAATAGTAATAGTGTAATAGTGTAGTGTAATAGTGTAATAGTGCAACAGTGTTATAGTGTGTAATAGTTTACTATTACACACTTTGCTATTACTATTTACTATTACACACTATTACTTTTGCTATTACATTATGATTCTAATTATCATTATTATTGTTATTATTGGTATTGTTATTGTTAGTTTTTTTTTAGGTGGGTGGATAAAATCTGTAATCCGTAATCCCGTTGGAGACCGCACTAGCAAACAACCTCCTCGTCCCCCGTATGGCTCCGACCCGGAATCGCTTCCCGCGTTACTTCAGGTCCGGCCTAATTTGTCTTTCTGCTATCTCGGCAGCCTCTTCCTTCCTTTTCTTCATCGTTCCCTTTTTCTTTATTGTTTGCCACGGATCTCTGTCATTCGTCGAACGAGCTTCGATGTCTGCCGCCTATTCCTCCATGCACTTATCCTTTTTTTTTTTTTTTTCGTAGGATGTCTTCCGCGTACTTAGCAAACGCGTCCCGGTGCTCGCGTTTCAAACCGTAGCTAACACTTCAAACGCGTTTTTCTCGAAACCACTTTTTCAAAGTCCTTGTTTACTGCCATTTGAAAACTACATGACCGATTTATTTCAAACTTGGTACACACTTTCTAAATATAAAATACCTCCCCCCAGTGGTTAGTTTGAGATTTTTTTTTTACATCGAGGGGGTTTTCCACCCCCAAAATAGCGGAATTTTTCGTGAAAAATACCACTTTTCACTTTACATGACCACCAAAAATTTTGGAATGAAAAAAAATATTATCAGAGACCTTTGGGGGGAGGATTTGATGATACTTTGACTAAATATTGATGGTACGTGGTTTCAGATAATTTCTAGCTCAGATACAGTGAACACCGCAAATCGTGTTTTTCCAAAGGCATTTCTTGAAAAAGCTTTGTCACCGGCTTGTTTGTGGATAATTCCGCGTACACATTTCACGGAATGTTCTCAAAATGACAGTTAACAATGTACAAAAGGTTTCAATGAATTTACTCTATCCATATGGATGAAAAAAAATCGCAAAAAAGTGTTTTTTTTTCACGCTGAAACCCCTATCCCTTCCCTTAACTACACGGTAAAGATTGATTTTCTTATTTTTTACAATATCTATTATACCTAATCTATCGAATTGAACTTTTCCAATGGGTTTAGTTGGATACGTGAGCAGAAAAACTACGATCACCGCACTTCCGGTTTACCGTCTCCATAAAACGACGTGCTTCGGTAACTCAAAGTGCTCGACTTTGCAGTTTTATCGCGAAAAAACCCAACGATTAAAATAGCTCAAATTTTGGCATTAGGCGCATAAAGTATTCTTAAAAATCATATAAAAATTTCAAATCCGAAAGTTGGATTCGTAATAATGATCGTACCTCCTTAAGACCTTGCCCATGCGGTGTTAGTAATTTTTAAAATATCCCTGCCCACTCAAGAATTCAGTAGGCTAAATTTTACCTCGCCAAATTATCACTTGAACCACTTAGTTATTACTGTTATTGTTATTGGTGTTATTATATATTATCTGATGGAACTCGAGATTTTTTACGGTCACGTGAAAATCCTCAAATGCTTTGACAACTGGAAAATGTCTGAAAGGAGTAAACGAAATTTGCATAAAAATAGCATTCCCCCCCTCTCCCTCTCTAATTAAATGCATCCCCAGTGGCGAGGATAAAATTGTCGGAGGCTTTGATGCGCAAGCCCCTTTCCGTGTCTTTCCAGTTCAAAACTACCCCCGACCCCTCCAACCACTACCCCCCGCGTCACCGGTCGCCTATTGCGTTATCTGTACCCTACGTAAAATATACAGTTGGTACGAGCATATACGGGACGATATCCACAGTGCAAAAAGGGCGGCAGGTGGGGGCGGGGGGGGGGGGGGGGTATATGGTTGCTACCGGAAATTAAACCGAGAACTCGGCGCGTGAGGATCACGGTTATACACCGGCGTGTATTTTGGTACGGCGAGTTTTAACCTCTCTGCTCTCCCGCATTCGCGAACGTCATCGTCCGCGGATCCCTCTGGCCCGGAGAGGGGAAGGTCGGCAAGCTCACGCATGGCAATTTTAACCGTTGACTAGCCCCCGCTTGATAACTGTCAGGCGGGTGGAGTGACACCGCTCGGCGAAATTCAGAGGGCATATCCCGCCCTTAAGGGGTTACCCCCACTTGCGATTTTGAAAAAATCGTTTTTTTATTGCATTTTTTTGAAGTATAAGTATCTGATAATATGTCCTGAAAATTTCAAGTCGATCCGAACAAAATTGACTGAGATATGAGCGTTGAAAGAGAAGAATCCGTGAATTGAAGAACTGAAATTGAAACTTTAAACGCGTTTTTCTCAAAATGGCATTTCTGAAGTCGGTGACCAAGATTACTCGAACACTAATGAACCGATCTTCTTGAAATTTTACAGGCTTATTTAATTCATAAAAATGTAGTCTTTAATCGTTCGATTTTTTTTTTCGAAAAAAAATGGCCGTTTTATAGCCAAAAAACGGCCGTTTTTTTTCGTTAAAATCGAACCATTAACTTTGACTGTCTGCCATTTTGTGAAAAATGAATATTTTTTAAAATCCTTCGATTAAAGACTAGTTTATACTTATATTTGACTAAATCCATCCGCATTTTTTTTTCAGATGATCCACTTCGCCGCAATGTTGGTAATCGCAAACCGTGTATATAAAAACATTATTTCATTGACGGTCATTTGCCACTAAACAATGTAATATTTTTCAATAAAAAAATTACTGAAAGTTCTTCAAAATGTGTTCTTTAAGATGGTAGATTGATCGATTAGAAAAGTTTTGTAGTTTTCTTTTAAAAAATTCATGAAAAAGGCCTTTTTTTTGCGCTACAAGTGGGGGTAACGCCTTACTATCTTTATTATTTATCTTTATTTATTTGGCTTTTTATTTTATATTTTTGTGGCTTTTTATGTTATATTTTTACTTATAATAATAATAACTAGTTATCGTAACAACTATCCCTTTGGATGTCTTTCCCTATGGAATGGATTTTGATTCGTTCTTCCTATTCAAACTTCCTAAGTCGCGCTGGATGCCGAATTTATTGTCGGGCGGCTTTTTCTGGCAGAAAGAATTGAAATATCGAGATGGGAAGAACGGCATTCTCTGCGTCTAGCAAACTACTTTTCGGACATCCCTTAAGGATGTTGAGTCCCTATGAAACATGTTAATGTTAATTGTTCAATAAATAGCTTCTTAATCGTCATGAAATTTTTACACGACCTCCTGAATACTTCATGTAATATCCATACCAAGTTTTCAGAATTCTATCATTATACTTCAACCTCCTTAGGGGTTGAAATAAAAAATGATAAGAAAATTCTGAAAACTTGGTATGTTTTTGTATGAAGTATTTAAGAGGTCGTGTTAAAATTTCACGACGATTAGGAAGCTCGTTATTAAAAAATTAACATTTGGTTAAGAACAATTTTTAAAAGAAATAAAAAAAAATGTTATCAATAAACTTCGTTTTGTTTCCGTTGCTTTCCCTATATTGTAGATATTACAAAATTGAGAGGTCAAAAAAAAAACTTATTGCAAAGTTACATTACTTTCCATAAAACAACATTTAATTTGTGAATGTTAATTGTTGAATAACGAGCTTCCTAATTGTCGTGAAATTTTTACACGACCTCTTAAATACTTCATACAAAAACATACCAAATTTTCAAAACTTTCTTATCATTTTTTATTTCAACCCTTAAGGAGGTTGAGGTAATGATGATGGAATTCTGAAAATTTGGTATCTTTTTACCCGAAGTATTCAGAAGGTCGTGTAAAAATTTCATGACGATAGTAGTTCTTGAGTTACGGTTCGAAGAGCGAAATATATGTTCCAAACGAAAGTTGTCAACTACTACAAACTGCATGCCGGCTTTGACCTTGTCGCCCAAACCCAAGGTCACACGAAGGTCACCTTGAGATTTTTCAATCGGACCTGTAAACATTGGGCTACACATTCATACATGCGTTCGAAAGAACTCTTCGAAATACTTCAATGAGTTAAACTGGATTGAGAACCTTTTGCGATACGACCAGTGACCCCGATATTGGGGTGGCTCCAAGGATATGCCTGTTAATTCTCCCTTGCACTGCATATTCACGACGCTCGGAATGATTCATCGTGAATTAGATGACAGGTTCGCGACTGCCCGAAGCACTTAGGCAATTTGGAACAGCAATGGTTACCGGTTGGAGAAGCTTAACCGGGCCGGAACATAGGTACGTCGTCACTACTGTCGCCAGCATCCAAGAATGATCGGTTCGCAACGGTATCATTGCGGTATCTCGCACACCTGCCATCATTTTGTTACCGGTACGAAGTGGGCACGTCTGTATAATATTCGTTGCATATTATTTATTGAAAATGGCGGCCTGCGTGTCGTATACGACCCTGTTGGAAACGTTTATTTTTTAGCCAGGATCTATTTAAGGAAGCTTTCCAGTGTGACAGCCCGAAAAATCGCTGTTTTTCGCGATTTTTTTTTTTAAAGAAAAAATAATCTAATCGGTCTGGTTTTTTTTTTTGTATATTAATTGGGTATTGAAGAATACAAAACAATTTTTTAAAGATCGATTTATTAATTAATTAATATCTATAAAAATGATGAAACAATTGTTGCAGAAAATGCACTTGGATGTGGTGTCCACGTTGGGGGTCACAATCTTGATCTGAAACAAAAAACACAAAAAGATTATTGATCGGTATATAATTGGCTTTCGTGCTATGGAGGCTTTTTTTTTTTTTTGCAAAAATGGCGCCGGTTTGAACAAAAAGTATCGATTTTAGCATTTTTTTTGGCAGTTTTTTTTACAAAAAAATAGGAAGATGTCAAAAAAAAACAAAAAGCTTCCATAGCACGATAAACAATGACGTTAAGAATATTGTGTAAAAAATTCAACTCGATAGCTTTAAAACTCTGCCCTCCAAGTTGGACACCGTTTTGAAAAATGCTGTTTCGAGAAAAACGCGTTCAAAGTTTCGCTGTAGCTGTAGCGCTCCGTTGCCTTCTTCCAAGAAATGCTGTACAGTAACCGAAATAATCTGAATTTCGGCATGAAAATTTCAGGGAATATTCGGAAGAGTGTATACTATTCGATAAAGCAAAAAAAAAAAAAATCGATTTTTTGAAAATTTCACACTGGAAAGCTCCCTTAAGATAAATCTTTTTTTTTATCTCGCGGCCTTCTGCGATTATTTGTTTCAAATGTATAATATTTTTTTGTTGCTTCAAGCATTCCTCCATGCAGACAACTCAATAAATGCGATTCAAACTTATAAGGGATATCTTTCAATAGAAAATATCTTTATATGCATGCAGTAAATATATGTCTTGAATACAAATATATTGTCATTCAAGCGAATAACAATGGTATTTGAATTACTAGTATTTTTCTTTGCAACCAGAAAGTTTACCATATTTTTTTCATATACAATAAATATTTATCGCCGTTGTTAAAAATCCTCATAATGAAAAAGTTATAAGTATATTACGTATTAACGAATTATTAAGGTTATTAAGGAATAACGAATTATGATACAAAATTACTGTGGTAGATCTCTAAATAAAGTATTCCATTTTTTTTTTGGATCGATGAAATATTTTATGCACATAGTACACTTGGATTTGCAGTGTATATTGTAAGCAAATAAAGATTTTGTTACAAGCCGGATTGTCGTCCGGTTGTAATATTATTGTTTTATTATTTTGTGCACGAGCTGAAGATTTCGGCATATGGATCCTTGTCTGGTTTAAAGCGCCATAACGCTCCTCATCATTATTGCTGATACTGCTGGAAACGTTCGGCGTTCGAATGTAGTTGAATACTCAGCAACGTAGTCACTAGTTGGATAAACTTCCGAAAAGCTTTTACCCCCGATTTGGCTACAATTTTGCACATATGTTCCATTTAACATATAAAGACATCCCCCAACGGGATTTTTGGCGCATTCCAATAGTTCACGAGAAATCGGATTTTAAAGTTTATTTTTTAGCCCGCACGAGTATATCTATATCGCTCGCTACGGCCGATCGATATCCCCACTCCGACTTCACTGGTGGCTAGGGTGCCAGACAAACCCAAACGAACCCAAGCAAACCCAAACACACTAACAAACAAACTCAAAAAACAAAAAGAGAAACAAAAAAAAACCAAAAAACCCGAAAAAAAATCCAAAAAACAAAAAAAACCTAAAACACGACCTCTTAAATACTTCATACAAAAACATACCAAATTTTCAGAATTTTCTTATCATTTTTTATTTCAACCCCTAAGGAGGTTGAAGTAATGATAGAATTCTGAAAATTTGGTATGTTTTTTACATGAAGTATTCAGGAGGTCGTGTAAAAATTTCATGACGATTAAGAAGCTATTTATTGAACAATTAACATTAACATGTTTCATAGGGACTCAACATCCTTAAGGCGTTAACCCCACTTGTAGCGCAGAAAAAAGCCTTTTTCATGAATTTTTTTAAAGAAAACTACAAAACTTTTTTAATCGATCAATATACCATCTTAAAGAACACATCTTGAAGAACTTTCAGTAATTTTTTTATTGAAAAATATTACATTGTTTAGTGGCAAATGGCCGTCATTGAAATAATGTTTTTATATACACGGTTTGCGGTGACCAACATTGCGGCGAAGTGGATCATCTGAAAAAAAAATGCGGATGGATTTAGTCAAACATAAGTATAAACTAGTCTTTAATCGAAGGATTTTTAAAAATATTCATTTTTCACAAAATGGCGGACAGTCAAAGTTAATGGTTCGATTTTAACGAAAAAAACGGCCGTTTTTTGGCTACAAAACGGCCATTTTTTTCGAAAAAAAAATCGAACGATTAAAGACTACATTTTTATGTATTAAATAAGCCTGCAAAATTTCAAGAAGATCGGTTCATTAGTGTTCGAGTAATCTTGGTCACCGACTTCAGAAATGCCATTTTGAGAAAAACGCGTTTAAAGTTTCAATTTCAGTTCTTCAATTCACGGATTCTTCTCTTTCAACGCTCATATCTCAGTCAATTTTGTTCGGATCGACTTGAAATTTTCAGGACATATTCTCAGATACTTATACTTAAAAAAAATGCAATAAAAAAATCGATTTTTTCAAAATCGCAAGTGGTGGTAACCCCATAACCAAGTCAGCCCGAGTTTAGCCCGCTAAGCGTAGTTCTGATTGGTCCAGTCGCTCTTAAACTTGGGTTAACCCGGTTAACCGAGAGTTGTGGGAACCGGGCCTGCAAAAGCCGTAAGAACTCTCACAAGGAACATCCCTCAGGTGACACCCTTCGATTTTGTTGAAATTTGGATATGTTATAAAGCACCGAAAAGTAAGCGATACGTATTTTTTTTTATCGGCGGAAAAACGGTTTTAAGGGGTGAAACGCGCCCTCGAAAATAGGGGTGTTTTTCGTTTTTCGTCGATAATGGTATCGTTCTCATCTCCAATGTATAGTACATGAAAAAATAAACATTGTTGCAATTTGAATTTTTTTATATCTCATACCGTTAAAACGTTATCGACGAAAAACGAAAAAACATCCCCATTTTCGAGGGTAAGTTTCACCCCTCAAAACCGTTTTTCCGCCGATAAAAAAAAATACGTGTCTCAAAATTTTTGATGCTCTATCACATATATGAGTTTCAACAAAATCGGAGGCGGACACCTGAGGGATGTTCCTTGTCAGTCACAGGACTCACGTCACTTCATCGCTGGAAGTTGGCCCAGAGAAGGAAAAAACTGCACCCTACTTGTCACAAACAAAATTTGGAAAAAAATATCGCAAAAACAAAACAGAAGAAACAGAATCAAAGCGACGACGTCGGGTCGCCGTTGGGTTGTCGGGAAAACATGTGGACGGAGTAACGACGTTCAGTAAATTTTTCCAGGATGTCAAAGTGTGCGGAAGGAAAATATTCCCTCCGGCTAACCAGGTGCGTGCCACTCCACTCCAAGATTTTTCACTCTCCTCCCAGCCCTCTCGTCTCGTGTCTCTTGTTTCGCATCGAATTTTTTCACCTTGCTTCCTTCTCCCTATTGTCCGTTGTCTTCTCCTTTTTTATTCCACTCCCGGTTCACCTGTTCGCGCAAAAAATTCCTCATGAAAAAAAGGACGCGGATTAAAGTTGCTCGAAAAACTCGCCGCATTTCGGCACAAAATTATTCACTCGGGAATACGTAAGGCGGAAGAAAAAAGAAGGAGACGAAGGAAACGAGCCGAGGGTGGCTCGCCCTGGACCGGAAGTACGGAATGTTCTTCTGTGAATGCTTTCCTTGGATTGCATAATTAAGAAGAACAATTGAAAAAGAGGCGAGGGCGGAGATTGGCCAGGACGAGGAAACATCACAACTAAAACTGGAGTTCAAATTTTTCCGACCTACTTTGGGCACACGTTTTTTTCCTTAAGGATGTTGAGTCCCTATGAAACATGTTAATGTTAATTGTTAATAAATAATAAGTTAATAAGTATAATAAATAATAAATAAATAAATAATAAGTTAATAATAAATAATAAGTTAATAATAAATAATAAGTTAATAAATAGCTTCTCAATCGTCTTGAAATTTTTACACGACCTCCTGAATACTTTATGTAAAAACATACCAAATTTTCAGAATTCTATCATCATTACTTCAACCTCCTTAAGGGTTGAAATAAAAAATGATAAGAAAATTCTGAAAATTTGGTATGTTTTTGTACGAAGTATTTAAGAGGTCGTGTTAAAATTTCACGACGATTAGGAAGCTCGTTATTAAAAAATTAACATTTTGTTAAGAACAATTTTTAAAAGAAAGAAAAAAAAATTTATCGATAAACTTCGTTTTATTTCCGTTGCTTTCAGTATATTGTAGATATTATAAAATTGAGAGGTCAAAAAAAAAACTTATTGCAAAGTTACATCAGTTTCCATAAAACAACATTTAATTTGTGAATGTTAATTGTTCAATAACGAGCTTCCTAATTGTCGTGAAATTTTTACATGACCTTCGAAAAACCTAAACGGTCAAAATAGCTCAAATTTTGGCAATAGGCGCACAAAGTATTCGTCAAAATCATATAAAAATTTCAAATCCGAAAGTTGGATTCGCAGTAATGATCGTACCTCCTTAAATACGTACATTAGTATTTGGAAGAAAGATATGCCTCGCCTTCTCCCATCGCTCTCGCCTCCCGAGCCACTAAAATATTTTGGTGTCATCTCGAGGCGCAAATTCCAAAACGACTTGAACGACGCCGTTCTATAAAAACTTCGGATTTACTCGGGTGAGTCCAGTAGCAAAGGAATAGCCGGTGACGCGAATAGTCGTCGAGACGGGACGCGCGAATGTTGTGCAAAGTGGTCCGAGCACCACTTCGAAGTGAGTGCGTTTTCTGCCATCGATCGACGACAGACAAAGTCGAAGGAAGTGCATTTTTGTGAATGCTCATCGCGGTCTTTATTTTCCTCTCATTCTCCATCCCTCTTTGTCTCTCTCCCTCTCTATCCATACATTATTGCTTATTGCCATTTTCTCTATTCAAGAGACAGTCGACAGGGGGGTGGGGGGCGGGGGGCTTGTGTCCCGCGGTCTTCGTAATGGCTGATTAATTTCGATCCTAACAATTTAGATAAATATTTAGAGTTATTTTAGGTTAAGGTCTATAAATAAGAAACTAAGGTAATTAAAATTGAAATTTGAGGTCGACCAATTTTAACTTGAGGTCACTTGGTTTTTGACGACGTTTCAATTTTTATTTGAGGTCCGCAGATTTACTCTTGCAGACATGTCAATAAAAATCTATGGTTAGTCGAGTTGATCTAACTGACCATTAAATAAAGAAACAATCGGACATTTAAATTTATGGTGCGAAGATTTAAACTTAAGGTCATTGAAAATCAATTCAAGCTCACTCAAATTTGAATGAAATGTCATTCAAATTTAACAAATTTAATGTTAAATTTAAATTTATGTTACAAATTTGGATAAATTTGAACTTGTGCCGCGTGTTACGAATACCAATTTATCGAGTACGGAAGAAATTCTTCCCTGAAGAATTTCTGGTTGGCTAAAATATTCAATGTTCGTAAGCAGACCAGCTGTACGTGTGTAGACGCAAAATAAACTTGGGGGATCCACCTCAATTAAAAAAATCGTCCACCGGGAATTCATACGTATTAATCATTTTAATCCTGGACGGGCGAGTGCGAGTCTGTATCCTGGGAATAACGAGTCCTGCTTGAATCTCCGTATTCACGATTGCGTGTGACCCGAAGGTGCTCGTTAAGAAAAGTCCGCAGAAGTGGAAATAATTGAGGGAAAAAAAAACAAGAGACGGAAAAAATAACGTTTTTGCTCTTCGTTGTTGCTTGCATAGATCGCTACAAATTTGACGGAAGCACTGATGAGCATACCGATTTTATTGTTATCGATAGACGTCAACAAGCCCAATCAAAGTTCATCGGAATTTCCGAGAGGTGTTGGATGATATTCGGGAGGAACAAAAACTGCCCGAGTGGAAATATTGTCAGGCTGTAGCACGGAGGCCTTATTTACGTGTGCCTTGTTTTGCCTGATCCGGCCTGTTTCAGGCGATAGTCAGGCAACTGGATTAACGGTTGCCTCCAGTTGCCTGATCCGGCCAGGTTCAGGCGACTCGCCTGAACCGTTTCAAATTCTAATAAATTAGTCACGTGAAGTACGCCACACGATTGTTTTAATAGATTGTTACTAATTGAACTAGCAAGATTTTCTTGCATAAAAGCCTTAGCCATTTGGCACACTTTTTTCAGGTTTTCGGAAATTAAAATACATTTTATTTATGAAAATATTGGCAGCTTGTGCATAATCAAAAAATGTAAAATTGTTAAAAAATATTTAGAAAGTATGATAAGTGTGATTAGGCGTTTATAAATAAAAATTCAATTTCTTTTTATTACATTTCTGTATATTCATATTGATAAAAAAATAAATAAAACTCTGTCACATCATTACAGTGAACTTTGATGAATTTAAATAAACTAAATCGTGGTCGCAAATCTACATTAATAAATTCGATTAGAATCTTGATATTTTAACCATTGCATTATGAAATTTTTTTATGTCAATAAACAATGATACGTTTGATTTTTTTTCATTCTCCGAAGAAAGCAATAAAAAAGTGTATCACTAAATTCGAGTCAAATTAATTTTGTCCCTCGGCCGAAATAGCGGGACGATTTTTCGGAGAAATATTGGGCGCTCTCGTGACGTGATTTCAATTTAAATTCGTTCCGTCGAGGTAAAGGGATCGGCGAAATCGTTCGATTTGATTCGTCGATCGTGGTAACACGTACTGAAAACGTGGAAGGCGAATCGCTCGACGTTGCTCGAAGCCTGCCACCTTAATTGTTCGTTAACGAAGACGAAAGGGACGAAGGGTGGAAGGAGAAAAAAAATTCCGCAGGGAGTCGAAGCAGGCAGTGGGCGAGTCCGTGAAATTCGCCGGAGAATTTGTTGGACCAAAAGCACTCGCCTTGACGTGCGAAAAGAATAGCTCTTGAGCTCGGGCCATCCCTCGACTCATCTGACGTCTTTCCTTTCCTGGCAAACAGTTTTTCGCACAACGTGCACCGATTCAATTATCCTCGGTTAACAGCGCGAGCTCGGTGGCTTTTTCGAATTTTTGCATTCGAATTGCACGATCGAATTTTCATAATTCATTAAGAAAACTTATAGAAATATTAAATATTTTGGAAAATTATTTTTATTCGTGAAAAATATTTTTCACTTCAACGAAAGTGGTATATTACTTTTTGTCCGGGTTTGTTATATAATATTATATAATATATTTCAATTTAGAATATTCGAGAGCTCTATAATTTTCTTCGGAGTGCTTTTTTTTATTTGATCAAATAAATACATTTTTTGATAAAACTAAATAAATACGTTTTGTATTTGATTATATGCGAAAAAAAATAATATACCTTTATTGTATAGAACATCATACCTTTATTGTGTGATACCTTTATTGTATAGAAAATCGACCAAATTTTCATAAGTCATTAAGAAAACTTATACAAATATAAAATGTTTTGGAAAATTATTTTTATTCGTGAAAAATATTTTTGACTTCAACGAAAGTGGTATATTACTTTTTGTCCGGGTTTGTTATATAATATTACATAATATTTTTAAATTTTGAATATTCGAGAGCTCTATAATTTTCTTCTGAGGCTCTTTTTTTTATTTGATCAAATAAATACATTTTTTGATAAAACTAAATAAATAAATTTTTTATTTGATTATATGCGAAAAAAATAATCATCGCGAATTCGTGCATTTTTATTACTCAATTATTCAGCTCAATTACCGACAGCCAGTTGAATCTAAGAAATAATATCTTGACGTTGCGCAGCTCAACTATTTTCCTCGTCGCTTTTTAAAATTTATTTTTGCCATGCGAAAATTGCTGGTGCACCGTCGGACAAAAATCCCTTGGAAACATCCGGGCACATGTCTCTCTCCGAAATCTTGGCAATGGAAACGTGTGGCCCACATATTCATATAAAATAGCGAATGAATTAGTTATATACGTAGCATCCGCGAAGTTTTAAGTCGCATGCCAAACTTCAATTTTTGGCAGGATCCAAAATAATCGGTTCTATATTTGGCTCATTATCGTCCGTAGAAATGAATGGAGTGAAACATAATTCAATGCCTTAGTGCACTAACACTATTTTTCGAAATAGTCATTTTTTTATATCCTTGGTACCCGCCATAGATAAATGCCCCCCCCCCCCCCCGTGGTGGAGTACTTACTCATTATTTTATTTACTGCGTCGTCCTTGCAATATCAACCGTGTCTCAATTTTCGCCACCATTTTCATATGAGAATGTTTTTTTAATTTCGTGAAAAAATAATTTGTCATCCCGTTTAGTAAAAAATACCACGTCCACCACTGCTTGTGGCAGTGGAACAGGCTAAAAATGAACATACTCCCAAACAGGTTAAAAATGAAACCTCCAAACGAGAACTTCGAACCTCATCATAAAGAGGAGACACCCTGCCACACTCGCGAACTTCTGTTTGGGTTTATTTGAGTTAACTATTTAGGTAATTTTTCGTATGTCAGAGTCGTTAATTGCCTATCACACTCGGACAACAGTGACTTTGCCAGAAGTTATTGCAATTGGATATTGCACAGAGAGCCAGAGAAAGCAGAGAAAACAGAGATTAAGGCCTTAGGCCACAGTAACGAGTGCAAAATCATGTGCGAATTTAACAACTTTTTTTCGTATGAAAAAGTGTTTCGCTCAAAAAAATAAATTACACATCTATTTAGTATGAATATCAAGCTGTTAAAAAATTTTTTTCCATTTACAAAATGACCGACTACTAATATTTTCTTCTAGTGACATTTAGCATCCACATTTTTTTACCCAGAAGAAAAAACAAAAATTCTCGTCAATCTACATTAGAATACTTAGACAAGTGCGTACGGAATTAAAAAAATATGGTTTTATTCAACAGTTGTAGGTATTTGAACTTAAGAAATGAATGCTCAGTGAAAAAGTTCACTATAACTGTTAATAAACTGCTCATAAAATGAAAATTTTTCGATTAATCAGAAATTCCCTACGTACTTCTCTGCAAAATGCAATTATGAACATAACTTTTAAAATTGAAGTAAGTCGAGTGAAAATTGTCGAAGTTATTTGTCACGCCAATTGGAAAAAAGCTGTTTCGAGAAGTTTCGAGTAGTCGGCCATTTTGTACATCGAAAAAAAAATCTAACAGTTTGATATTCCTACTAAGTAGATGTGTGATTAATTTTATGAGTAAATCACTTTTTCATACGAAAAAAAAAATTGTGAAATTTGCACATGATTTTATACCCGTTACTGTGGCCTAAGGCCTTAAGATTTGTAGAGTGATGTGAGAAAGTATAAGTTAGGTAACGGTTGATGAAGCTAAGACATCGATTTCGTGAAAAGCAATTGGCCGCACAGGTGCGTGTCATCGTAGATGTCCACTTACGTGCTGAACAGCAGCGACCAAGCCCGGAAGGCTGCATCGATTTGTTGCACAGATCGAATTCTTGTTGCACGCATACACAGATGTGAGCTGGGATTGGACATGCGTTTGCGCATCCTATTGGATTTATTTAAATGGGTTGCCCATACGAATGAGTTTAAAGGTTGCACCGAGCGATGATTGGATTGAATCGAACGAAGGAGGCTAATTTGGTACCTGCATGATTGAAGACCCGCTGTGGTCTTCCTGACGAAGACCGGTATCTTTGAAGAACCGTTGTGGTCTTCAATCATGTTAGTTTCGAAGATACGGGATGCGGAGGATGTGGATAGTCTAGTTGTGGAGGTAAGAAAATGATAGAGGTAGGTAGAGTCGGAAGGTAGAGTCCTAACGAGGAACATACCATTTGCAGTTGGATGAAATTGAGGAACAGGGATGGTGTGGTTGAACGCTGATCAGAGAATGACAATAATTCAACGTGGCGGGCTATCGGTTGATCAGGGTGACGCTGACATCTGGTTAAGGTCGGGGATGTTCACCCGACTCGAAATGTTGCTATGGGGCAGACTGGGGTGACACCCTTCGATTTTGTTGAAATTTGGATATGTTATAAAGTACCGAAAAGTAAGCGATACGTATTTTTTTTTATCGGCGGAAAAATGGTTTTAAGGGATGAAACCACCCCTCGAAAAAGGCATATCTAGGGTGGTTCACCCCTTATTTTTTTTTGCAATGTCACTATAGTGGATTTTTCATTGCTTCGGATTACAAGAATTTTCGTTTTTGTTTCATTAAAATCGGTGGACTCCTTGTGTGCGAAATTGCTATATTACCCCTAGAGATGCCTTTTTTCGAGGTCTAGTTTCACCCCTTAAAACCGTTATCCCGCCGATAAAAAAAAATACGTATCGCTTACTTTTCGGTGCTTTACAACATATCCAAGTTTCAACAAAATCGAAGGGTGTCACCTGAGGGATGTTCCTTGTTGGCAAATACACGCCAAAAGAAACCCATGCTGTGGCTTGGGCGATGAAGAAATTAGTATCTCTTTAAAGACACATTACTATCAGTCTGCGGATATGACATACGTTCTGTTAATACTGGGCATATGATGTTCTGATGCAACGACGCTTCTACATTATGCAATCGGATGATCCGCAATTTCGGCAAACAATCCAGTTGATTTGTATCTGGACCGGAAAGCCTAATGGCTGGCTAACCCAAGAGACTGGGACTCCGGAACAGGTATCTTCACAATCTTCATTGAACCATGGGGTGATCTAGCGGCCAAGAAATCCATAACCAATTTCCAAGGACCCTATATTCGTACGCTGTAGAAAAGGCGTTGATCATTGTTGAAGAGTAAATTGAAGGTTGGTAGAGAAGCTGAATGATCACGTGTCATGTTGACATCGCAACATCGTGCGCATTGTGACAGGCTGCAGACCACTGCCGCCCGTCAAGGACCTTTTACCCTTCAGCGGGTAAAGACATCTCCCCACCCGACTGCCGACGACATCGGCCAGGGTCCCGGCGATTCCACGGGTCATTTAGCAAGTTCTTCGGGATGAGAAGTAAGATATGGAGACGGCGACGAGGGGGAGGGCGAGACCGGTGTGTGACTTGAACCGCAGATGGAAGGCATGTGGCTTCGAAGGGGTCGACTAATAGCGGAGACAGTTGTTTCTAGGACGATTTGTAATTCGAGAGAGGATACAAGAAAGTCCCCCTCAGTGAAGGGAGATTAGACGGAGAAGAGAGGCGCTCGGATGAAATGCCCTAATGCAAAAGCGTGTCCGTCAAATCCGCTCGCCAGAGAGAATACTGACTCACCCGGCAGACTAATGCTCCTGGTTACAGCAGAGATAGCCATGTAAGGAGAGTTGTGAGAACTAGACCTGCGTTCATCTGGCTTTGAAATGCTTTCATTTTGGTAGATTACGAAGAAAACTGCCATGTACCTTCCAACATAATATCATCCGACCAGGCATCATCCAGCCTCCAATCGCGTTTATGGCGTTCCAGGGCCAGGTTTGCTCCAGACCCCAGACTGGCAAGTTTTTTCCAACCGGTTTTTTCTTGGGCTCCCTTAGATGACCAATGCCAGGCTCAACCCAGTCTCCCATTGTGTCATCAGCCTATCAAGATCCATCGGACCATTATACGACTTGTCGATTCTACGTTGTGGCTTAGCAAATGTCAGGTTCAACTCAGGGTCCCGATTTGTTATCGGCAAATCAACATTCATTGGACCATACGAGTATCAGAACGGGTAGATTGAAGATTGGCTAATGTAGGATTAGCAGCATCAACTGCAGTCCAACTTCCCGTTGTTAGGTCAGTTAACCAACATCTCTGGAACCATGACAAACCAGTGTGATTGTAGCGCCCGGTATGCGAATAAGGATACCTCACGGATGGATTCGGTCTTCACGTGTCAAAAGTTAGCAGTGCCGGAAAAGTTTGCGTTGTCACTTCGTCGTTGGTTCGCCAATTTCACGGTCGTACGCCTCTGCATATCGGCCCTCGTTAAATCCGTGAGCCTCCAAAGTCCTGACGCAGTTCTCTGTGATTCCATACACTTCAACCTCATCCTCCAATTGACTCTGACAGTTGATCCGTAGCCTCTCGAGCAATACTCGTCTCCTCCGGTTGATCTGCCATTTGGCTATTTGTAGCTTATCACGTGATCAGTCGGTGGGTTTGTTTGGGTGCCTTCGAGAAGCTTCTGGATGTTTGATTCAGTCAGGTACTTCCAAGAATGGGGAACCAGCCGGGAGATAAATTCATCTCCGTCATACCAGCTGCTGTCTACAATGTGCCTTATTTATACCCAAATGAGGATACTTTTGCAAAGGCTAGTTCGAGCTTCGCTTTACTCTCCGTACACACTCCGGGTAGGAAAATTAATTCGGCATGGTTGAGTTAATGGTGCGAGAGGTTTTGCCGGAGGACTCGAAGCGAATGGCGGAGAGAAACCGGAAAAGCAGTAGGACAGAGAGGCCAAGAGAGGGAGGAGAGCCGGGCGAGATAAAGCCGCATTGGTGTATCGCCCGAGGTAGGAAATAACGATCCACTTAACCAACGTTTTTTTTCTTCTCTTTTTTACGGTGAGAACCCTCCACCAGAGCCAAAGGACAAGTTAGCTACATACATTTGCCTACTCACGACGGCTCTCCTTGGGCTTTTGTCCAAACTATGACGCCATCATTCAGGTGAAATACAGGCTACCCTTAGTGCGTCGTGGAGGAGGCAAATGGTTCGTTTGGGCTCATATCACACGAAAATCTTAGCTCACTTTTTTTTGCTAAACGGATGGATCTTCAATGCAGATTCGAATGCCTATCAAGTGTTACCAGATTGGTCGATAATATAGACCCCCTGCAAATTATGTCCCTGATGATAGATGACCACGAATTTGAAAGATGATCCTCAATGTCGTTTCCCGACTTTGTTGAGGATAGTTTTCTCGCATTTTATGGTTTATTTGTTAACAAAAAATGTGTAAATTTTAATTTACAAAGCGGTAGGATTCCCTTTAGGTCAATCTAATCAGCGTCATTGAAAAAATAGAATAATAGACATTCGAAAACCACTGAAAAATATTCCGAATCATTTTACTCCTACTTTCTCCCGGACAAAAAGGGAAATTCCGTAACTTTGAGGGGAAAACTTGTTAAAATTATAATTTGAACTTCCTTTAATGTCGGTGAAGACGCGCAAAGTTGGAATCAGGAATTCATCGATAGGAACGCTTGGAACGAGAATTACTGCAAGCATTTTAAACGGTCGACGAATGCTGGTAGTGTCACGAAAGCAGGACCAAATGTTCGGCTGGAGACGAAAAAACCGGAGCTGCTTATCGGCCGAACGCGATCCGTTTTTTGCCTCTGGCATCTATGATGCCCGGAAGCCAGAATGGGTCATCGACGGTGAGGGACGGACAGCGGGGACGGAAATGAAAAAACAATATTTGTGGAGAGATTTTAGTGGCTCGTTCGATAGAACCCTACCCCCCTTCCCCCCCTCTCTCTTCCTTCGGCTTGTTTTTTCAAACTTCTAAGGTAAAAAGCCTTGTTGAGGCAGAAGGTTATATTTAAATAAAGACCTATGTCGGAAGATCGAAATGAAGCGCGAGCAGAAATGTTTCATGTTTAACGAAATTGATCCCAGGATTTAATTTTGCCACCATAATGTTTTCTTGGTTGCCAAGCAACGCTGGGACACCAGAGCCTACAATCTAGGAACTAAAAACATGAAAACTGAGATACTAGAACATACGGAAGTGGGATCTAGAAAAATAGGGACTGGAAAGCTGAGGGTACTAGGAAGCTAGGAACTTGGAACTAGGAAATTAGGAATAAGGCAATTAGGAATTCGGAAATTAGGAGCTAACGGAAAAAAAAATTAGGAAATAGGAATTTAGAGGCTAGGGAATAAAAAGCTAGGACATTAAAAAGCAGGAACCTCGAATCTGGGGAATTATGATTCAGGGAAATAAGACACTAGGAAACTAGGAACTGGCACATAGGAAACTAGGATACCTAGAAAATTCGAGATGTCTGGAGAATTCGGAACTAGGAACTAGGTACCCCTAGGGAACTAGGAACACTCACGGAACTAGGAAACCGAACAAACTGAAAGGAAGAAGACACCATCATCGCAACGGTCATCATCACCATTTGGAAATCTCAGCAATCCTTATTTTCGCCGAGCGACAAGCGACTGTGACCCAAGTGGTGGATAGCTGTAGGATCGGGGTTGACGCCTCTCCGGAATAGGTTCAAGAAAAAAATATATAGAAGATTCGTAAAGTGTGACTTCCACTTCGCTTGGGACGCGTGCCGTGTTTTTTTCTCGTCTCCTTTCTCTCTTTGCAAGCGAAATCCGTCCGGATAGTTCGCGCGGGGGTGACTTTTTTCCTCCTCCTAGCGGCCCCAAGCGAAGCTGCCCGCTCCCGTGAATCGGCAATGCAGGGCCGGTGCGTACGCTTCGCACCGGTAAAAGGTTCGAAGGGTTGGTACTCTTGTTTGGGGTTAGCGGCCGGGGTTTAACGGAATTCTCGATACGAGCCTGGCCGCTGCCGCCCTTCTGCCCGATCAATAATACGTTGGTGGGGTAGACGAGCTGTGGGGGGTCGTAGCTGCGACGAAGATAGGGGTTGTGAAAGGCTGGCAGGCACCCCCGTTTTTGCCTGGAGGGTAGAGGGGAGATTCGCTACTCGGTCACGACGAGGCAGCATGGAGGGGTGAGGTGAGGGGGTGGACACCCCGAGTGCTCCCGATGCGGAGCAGCAGCGGCTCATACTGTCATGGCGCTGCGCACCACCGCCAGGGAAGCGGCCGAGAGGCCTTGATGCTTCGCAAAGCACTGTCACGTTGTGCCACCGTTTTCACTCCTGTTGTTGGTGATTCTCTGCAACTTGCCTTGTAGCACGACTAAATCTCGTCATCGTCCATGACCTGCCAGCGTTGACTTGCACTGCACCAAAGTGCCAAAGTGAAAGAACGTTCGCGGGGTGCGTGTTGGGTGCAGTGAGACTTGTGGAAAGCTGATTCGTGAACAATCAAAAGTGTCGTCGTCAACATTTGGCCGGATTACGTAGACATTGGGAGTAGATCGGATTTGAGCTGGCTCTATGGAAATGGACGGAAGACGGAGAGACGTTTGAAGCTGTGGAAGTCGCTCCTTTCTCCGCGAGTGAATTTGGAAACCTGGAAAGTCCACGCTGTCTACGCCCTAACCTCCGTTGCGGAGTCTTCTTCGCTACCAACTGGAACGAAATTACTCGGCCAGCTTCGAGGGTTCATCCATGATGGCAGTTGTGGCGAGACAGGTGTTTGGGGGTAATGATCGTCGATGACCAAACGATACAGCGTTGCGTAGCTTTGACTACTCGTTGAAGTTATCACATGGGAAGGGACGATGAATTGGTTATCGCCAACTACTGTGCTTGTCCCGTTGACACAAATCTTTCGATCGTTTTACGACGCAGTGGGGTGCAGGTTGGAAGCTGGCGGAGAGCACGAAGGCTTTCATTCTCATGTTGTTCACCGACGTTGGTCAATCTGGATGGGATTGTGAATGAAGCAGTAACTAGAAGATTCAGCGGGATTTCCGTGAGCTGGTGTGGGGTTCCCAGTAACCCGCAGGTTTTCCGTTGAATCAGATTCATCAAGGGATTTGAGGTTGCTGCGTAACCTTTTTGATTCAAGTGTCGTGGCGACCGGAAACAAGTGTCGAGTTACTTCGTGCTCTCGTGTCCTTCCGGGTTACGCGTGGATGTGACAAGTAGAAATCGGGGCAAGTGCGGGGCCCGTGAAATTGGTGAAAATAGGTGTCAGAGCAGCTCGAGGTAGGCTCAAGTGTCGAAGAATTCTACGTGCGGTGAAAAAAATAGCAACGATGTCCTAGCGAAGGCAGAATTTCCGTTCAGGCATTCCCCTTGCCCTACGATCCAACTAACCTCGTACCCCCAAAAGATCCCGACATCCCTGCCCTACGGAAAACAACCAGAAGAGCGGATCGTCAATCTGATCAACCGAATTGTCATAATTCCGTGCAACCACTGATGAACGTTTCGACAACGAAAATTGATGACATGCCAGAACTTGATCACATCTGCTAATGGTAGGTTGAGGCATCATTGGTTCGCTGTTAGGTTGGTGGAAGCCAATTTTGGCGTAACTACGTTCATGTCGTGTAAGCTTGCTCACGACTGCTGATGGTAGGTTGAAGCGTCATTGACTCACTGTCAGCTTGCTTCTAGCCGAGTTGACGTATCAACGTTTTCGTAACGAACATCGATGACATGCCGGAGCTTGATCACATTTGCTGATGGTAGGATGAAAAATCGTCGATTCACTATCAGCTTGCTCGTAAATTAGTTTGGCGTGTCAATGTTGCGGCAACAAGCATTGATGACGTGCCAACTTGATCACATCTGCAAATGGTAGGTTGACGCCACGTTAATTGCCTGCCAAGGACAATCAGTTGACGGGCAGCTGAGGTTGGCACATCAGCTCTGCACGAATCAAATGCTACCAAGCTACCATCCACGAGCTCAAAGAAGTTTAATCTTCTTGCATCATCGTCCTGATTAGTGGTCAGAGCGAAAAGTCCCTTGATCTCGGCCAGTTTGATCCTCGATACAAGTAACTCAAGCCCTGTTATTGGGACATTCGATAGGAACCACACCCCGCGAGAGAAAAGCCTCTGCTTTGGCTCTGGAACGATTCTGCTCAGCCACCACTGTACTCCGTAGGGACTAGAGCAGGTTCGTACGCAAATGAGTTGAACAAAGCCAACGTTTGTGGAGAGCCTGGGCTGAATGATAACCTGAACAAGTTTCACTATCCATCTTTCCACTGGGACAGTTATCCACTGGACATTGATGTATGTGGTCTTTTTTCTCTCCCCCTCGATCGATCATCCCCAAAATTCACTGAAAAATATGGAGGAATTTGTAGGCTGCGGGGGGCGGTGATGATAGTATATCGAATAAACTTGTCTCGATGCGCGATTCCTGCACATGGCCTCGTTCTCATTGGCACGCTGTACTGTTTGCAAGGTGTACCAAGCGTGGGTTGGGTTGGACAAGTCATACCCGAGCCACCCCCCTTGGCGTGCTGTCGATGTCGGCAAGTGCGATCCGTTGTGTGCGGACCCCTCAACCTCTCACCGTTTGCACGTTGCAGCAATAGGAGTAGCATTTAGCGAGTGTTAAGAGGATTTATCAGGGCAAAGTGGATATTTCGATTGACCCTTCGAAAAAGGCGAAATCCTCAAACGCCCTGCGGCTGCGTATGTCCAGCCATCAAAAGTTTTGCAATAAAGCTGTGATCGCTTTTTGAATCTCGTGCAGGAGAAAAATCAAAATCAATACGTTCAGTTTAATTGGGCGTGAAACTTGTGGGATTTTGTTGAGTTGTTGTACTCTGAGGTTTGAGTCGAATACAGGGTTTGTTGAGCTCGACGCACGGTGGTTCCTTCATTGAAGTGAAACGTGGTTTCTTTTAGGATTTTTTCTTTCGGTAAATTGAAATATAGGCTCCGAAGTAGAGATGCATTTTTGCCCCTATATTGGAACGTTACGCATCTTTTAAATACGCCTAATGTCCTTATGACAAAACTATTTTTGAATTTGTGTAAATGATTTTTTCACGCGCCCATTTATAAAAAGAAATTGAATCAAAAGTATTGAACTGGAGAAATTAATTAAGTGGGTGGGGCAAAACATTTGGGTCTGGGAGTTTGTGGAACTGTGCATTGGAGAAACTTTGGTTACACGGCTTTGAAAAATTAAATAGTTATTCTCAGTTGGATGGGCACTCTCGGGTTTTTTTTCGGAATAATGGCATGGAATGGAAAATTTATTTAATTTTATACCAAGGTTTTGGAACAATGGGGCTACGAATCTACTTATTTAAGGAATATTGATTTTGAGTTTGACCTAGTTTCAAAAATTCGTCTCTTCGGGAATATACCCATCTATGAGATTCCTAAAAACAGATAATGAAAATGGAACTCAACATTAGAAAAATATTAAAAAATAAAGACAACTGACACCAGCATTCTAAAATGACTTTTCAATTACAAAAATTGAATTCAGCATTAAAAATGATTTTCAAGTAGCGTATACCGAAGTCAGCATTTGAAAACGATTTTTAACTAACGATAATTGAATACAGCATTTAAAAATGATTTGTCAATAGCGCAAATTGAATTGACCATTTAGACATTATGTTTAAACTAAAATTAAATTTAGCATTCAATATTATTTTCAATACGAACTTAAACGAATAAAAAATTATTTTGATTTTCAATGATTTCTAATTAAACTTACGACATTCAAACCTGGCCTAATACTCGTATTTTTTCACTAATACTCTTCAGTATTTCGTTTTGCAAATTTGGGCACTCTACTAATATCATTGTGAGGAACCAAATAACACATTTTTACAACATTCTACATCGTGAATAAAAAAACAGTACATATTTTTTCACAATGCTGTTATGTCGAAATAAAAAATAAAGCTTCTCTGTTCGATTGACCATTAATGTCAAATTTTAACAAATGCAGATCCAATGACGAAACAAATGCAAAAACGTTATTAAAGAACATTTTTCTTTCGCTTTTCCAAAAGAAGTGGCGTATAATTTCAAGTGTAAATCCGGCGAATAACTGAAGTAAAAAAAATGACAAAACGTTCGAGAGTGTGGCCACGTATGTGGAATACCAGTGGGACAGAAAGGGGCCGGGATAATTTATGTATACCCACTCACACGTCCGAAAAGCTTCACGATGACGATGTAATCCCTCGAGGATTTCGCGTGAGGAGGATAACTTTGGACTTCATGATTAATGTGCCAAGTGATGGGATTTAAGGTGCGGACTGAACAGACGGTCAAGAGGACATTAGTTGCGATCATTCGTTCGATCGGTGCTCCACATTATTTAATTCAATAATAACATGTCGTGCAAGACGAGAAGAAAAATTGCCATTTTAGCAACTATCGATAATTAGCTAATCCGAGAGGTGGAATATGTACACATGGTGGACCACTTAACGTGACCACCCCAAGGATCTCCGTTGCCTTAAGGGTGACGAAAAAATGTCAGGAGGTAATTTGATCGATTTCGAAAGGCTGTTACAGTGGTGAAAAAATCATTTTTGTTCAACGTCATTGTTGTTGCGCTCTCAAGGTCATCAATAGTTTTCACATGGGACGGATTTTTTAATCTATGTTATCATGACCTTCAAATGACTTTTCACCAAAATACACGCGTGAAAATGGGAAATCGTTATGATATTGACAATAAGAATATCCGAATAATGTAATTAAATTTTTAGTGCAACAAATTTATTGTAACAAATTGCGTCGACGTTAATGGCCATCACATGGTTATTACACGTTATTTTGGATGGGTACACGTGTCTACCGATGCTAATATTGGTTGATGGTAAACATTCTTGACTCTACTACAGTTTCACTACGTTACAATGCCAGTATTTACAAAGATCAGAAACATCTCCGACTATCGACATTATTATACCCGTTGGATAATCTGCGCCGCTATCACACCACAAACTATATATGAGGTATTCCACGTGAATCCGGTAGACTTTTTCCCTGACTCCCACCAATTCGATTTATTTCGTAAAATCTGATTCCATCGACGCTCAAAGACACCCTGATTCTTTTTTTACATTTTTCAAAATCACCCTTGTCAACGATTTTTTTTTCCGAACAAAAAATGCCCCGATTTAATTAATTAAAAAGTTGAGCTAGTACATACTGGATCACCTGCAATTTTTTTTTAATTTTCCTCAGATTTTTTTTCACTATTTTCGCTCGAAACTGTGATGAGTTAGGATGCCTTAAGGATGTTGAGTCCCTATGAAACATGTTAATGCTAATTGTTCAATAAATAGCTTCTTAATTGTCATGAAATTTTTACACGACCTCCTGAATACTTCATGTAAAAACATACCAAATTTTCAGAGTTCTATCATCATTACTTCGACCTCCTTAAGGGTTGAAATAAAAAATGATAAGAGAATTCTGAAAATTTGGTATGCTTTTGTATGAAGTATTTAAGAGGTCGTGTTAAAATTTCACGACGATTAGGAAGCTCGCTATCAAAAAATTAACATTTTGTTGAAAACAATTTTTAAAAGAAATAAAAAAAAATGTATCAATAAACTTCGTCTTGTTTCCGTTGCTTTC